>WEKY01035918.1:0-37794 GCA_013390045.1 Picathartes gymnocephalus
ATTTTTAAAAATTATTATTTTAATTTTGCATTTGTAGAGACTGGGATGAGAAGGTCTTATGCCTCAGTATGTGAGGAAAATAACCAACTGAATCACATCAGTATGGTTTAATGGCAAAGTACCTTATAACCACAGCAATATCCATTACCTCTTAAATAAGAGTTTAAATTTCTAGAAAGATTAAATCTGACTGTTAGCAGATGTATCACTGTCAGCCAGAAGCAACAGCCCTTCCTGAGGTTCCCTAGCATTCCCCCTCTTTACTCGCCACACTGCCCTGTGTGAAGGCATCCTGCAGTGAAAGGGTTAAGAACGCACAAGGGTGACTTTTGTAGCTGAATTTATCTTGGTAACCCAAGATCTTCATGAATGTGGAACACTGTTACTACTGCAGCTATTCTAGTATTGGCTTCCCCACCAAGCCCTGACATGCTTCTGTCCATGTATGCTTCTCCAGTTTCACTCTAGGGGGAAGCTTGGCCAGATCTGGTGACAAACAGGCCTCAATCCCTTGCATGCTTACTGAATCAAGTTGTTTATATTTTCCACACATCCTGCCTTTGTTATGCTGGGATTTTTATTTCCTTGTGCTTTACTATACTCTCGTGTATTAATTAAGATTGCAAATTATTTAAGAATTTTCCTTTGAGAGGAGAAAACAAGTGTTGGTCTTGAATTCTTCTTAATTATTTTTTATTTTTATAATCTAGAATTTAAATAAGCAAGTAGACAAAGGAAAACTGTTCCCTGTGCTCACAAAAGTCCAGTGTACTGACACATTTAGACGTGGACTCCTTGCATATAGCAAGCATAGAGATGTATAATTAGAGGATCATGATGGAAGGCTGAGCTTTTTCCCAAGATTTGGCAATTCCTGTCCTTCCTGGTCTTCCAGGGGGCAATGAATGCTTCTATGAAGACAGCAATTTCTGATCTTTATCATGCAAAAAAAATATTAATTTGTTCTATTTGCTGTGGATAGTGGCTCATATCAAAACCTGAATTAGAATATGTTGTGGTCTTGAGAGAAAATTGATTTGCATTTTTGTAAGCAATTTCCCTATCCTGTTCATTTTACTATATATTGAGCTAAGTCCTAGATCCAGATGTGTCCATAAAGATAGTGTAAAACTACTGTATTCAGCTGGTCTGGCATGGGCTATGGCTCTGTCTTGTCATGGTGCTAGGAGTTACAGGTTTTAATATCACAGTTAGAGTGATTATTATATATGAGAATGCTTCATTGCATTTGCCTTACCCCAGAGTATTGCATTCAAATGCAATTCCTCTAATATATGGTGTTTATGAGATAAAATGAAGAACATTGCATATGCTCAGGCTGGGTTTCAGCTCTTTACTTCTTCCAAGTCTGGAAGTTCAGGAAGCAGCCAAAATGGATCAAGATGTAATGGAACAATAAGATAAAAGGTTGGATTTATAGATTAAACTGATATTTGTAATTTGTGGGATTGGGATTGTAATAGTGCTGTTACTACTCTGATACCTGAAGCAGAATTTTGATAAATCATTTTGAAATTTCTCTGGTAAGGGAATTTTAAGCCAGATTTTATTTAGATGAAATTCCTATTATCCAGAATAAGAACATTCCCAGAATAAGAGCATTATTTTGTGTTTTCTTTTAAGTCTTTGAAATTTGCTGGCTTCATTAAAGGGCTTTGATAGGGAGAGCAATCTTTGGAATTAGCTGAATGAGGGGAGCAATGGAGGCAGGTATCATTGTCCTTGGTCCCTCTTCTAAAGATGTGTGTGCACAAGCATGTATTTGTGTCTGTGGATCATCTTGCTTCTTTTGGGGAACATTTCTTTTCATAGATTTAAGATTCTGTTGTAGAGAGTGATAATTAGTTTCCCTGTTATCAGTGCAAATCACTATACCTATACTTGCAGACATGAATAAATACTTAGTTAATGTTTATGCCTAAATAAAGAACTTGTATAAAAAGTTATCTTTTAATTTAGCTGTATGACTCTCTGAAAGAGACATGAGTGTCAATATTTTAAAAATAAACCTTAACACCTGAAAAAGTGCTGAAATTCAGAGATGTTGAATATCCATTTTTGAAAATGCATGATGGAAGTTTTCTATCTCTGGAAGAGCAAACAATAAGCCTAGAAGTCTAACTCTAGGCTTCCAGTTTTAAAAATAATTGGTACATATTTCCTCACTTCCAAAACTGGTTTTCTATTCAGAAGGGAAGTTGTGAAGTTGCATATGCTCTCACTCTGAGAGTGAAGTCCTTTCAGATCGGTGGGTGTGAAGTGCTGAAGAGCTGTAGCATAGACTTGTTCCAAATGAGCAGAACATTTTTTTTTTCAGTAGGAGACAGTATTTTTAACCTGCTCCCTCAAAGCTGGAATGATGTTTGCTCAGCTGCTAATATGATTGTGGTGAAAGATACAAATAACATAAAAAGGAAAAGCAAGTGCCTCGGTGAGCTTGATAGTAAATACATCCAACAATGTTACTATTATCAGGGCACTTCCTTTTTTGGGAAAAAAAAAAATGCTGCTCAGCACAACATCAGCAGAAGTTCCTTTCCTTCCCAATTCTGTGTGAGACTAAACTTCACAATTTACAAGTCTGTGGTCTTTACAGTAGGCTGATATAAGCAATGCTGACTACATGCCTTGCCCAGCAGTGTGTGGTCAAGTGCATGTTAGTAAAGATGAAAACTCTTAGTGGTTTGGCCCAAATTCTTTTGGCTCCATAGGCACTCTTGTGCTGCATGTCAGAATGGAAATTGAAATACTCTGAAATCCTACCACAGCGGAGTGCAGTTTCAGACTATAACACCAGGAGTGAGAAAGAAAGCTCTCTGCAGGCAGACATCTCTACGGATTTCTCAGCAACTTGATGTTTCTTGGGATCTCCTGTCAGTAATAGTGTCCTCCTTAGGGTAAAATTTGGCAGACTGATTTGAAAAAAGCCCAGCAGAGGACAGCAAGAGTGGGGGAATACCTAAACTCCAGTGCATTTCTCAAGATCAGTCTGGGAGAGTGCTATTGATCTCACTCTTCTGTCGCTGTAAATTTCTGCCATCTGAGAACTCTTTGGTGGGAGGTTGCTGAGACAAGAGCTTCAGGTCTGATTTAACTGCTTGCTCAGCTGCAATGGGTTGCTGAGGTGCCAAGCTCATGGATGATAATATGGGTCTCAATGGTATAAATGCCAGCTGAAAATATCAACAAGAGTGAAAATTACACAAAATTTATTACACCTCCTTTTCCCCAGGAGCAAAAGACCTGAGGTTTGCTCTTTATCTTATAATTTATAAACAAAGCGTAATGCAGGCGAGATTCCTTATACAGTATGATCCTTGTGGTTAATGAATGGAAGTGAAAGCTCCTCAAAGGACCTTCAGCTTTTTATCTTTGCTGAATCTGTTAGGCATGGAGGTCACAGGAACTTCCATGAACCTATTTGTCTAGATGGGCTCAACTCATGCTAAAGTGCGGGTCTGAGGGCAAACCTGCAGTGAGCTTTAGTGGAATTATCAAAAGATGTGCCCACAAAGGGACACCCCAGAGGGGCTGGGCTAATCTCAGTGAGCAGCTGTGGGGGTTCCAGTGTCTCACCCCCTTTGAAATGCTAGGGAGAGTAATGTCCTATGGGCTGATTTTTCCCAGGTTGCAGAAACCTGACAACTGCTGTTGTAGAATTGTAAAAGTTTGCTTTAAATTTGGGTCTTCACCACTCTGGAACAGCACTTTCTTGCCTTGTTTGAAGAGGACAGTGGCTTCCCTGTTCTGGAGACCATTAGCAACTTTGTCCTCCATCATCATATTCCTAAGTACTGGAGTGAATGTGAAACACTGGCCTTGAAGAACACAAAATCAAAGGGTGGTGAATGTGAGTGAAGTGTGGGGAAAGAAAGCCGCTCTGTGAAGATAGTGCACAGGTTGTTAAAGACACTGTTGTGAAATTAGGGATGCTTGTGTATAAATCCCTGGGACAACTATCATGCATTTAGTACACTGAGTTGGGTAGCTGAAGTCAGTTGTGGAATCCTAGCTGCCGCACAGTGTTTTCAAAGTGTTCCTTCCTAGGATAAAAAATGAACTTGTGCTTTAAGTAAAATTTGAGAATATATGGTCTAGTGCCTGATACTTCCTTCAGACTCCAAATCTACAGGGAGTGCTTTTCAGTCAGACCACATCATCCACTCTCCAAGTCCCAACTACTTTGGAAAATTTTCTCTATTATATATAAAAGAAAAAATTCGAAGAACAACAGCCCTCAAACCGATAACTCTTTAAAATATGTAAGCTGTTTTGAAAAAGTTGACTGCTGATCAGTTTTCTCAAAAGTTCAGCATTTAAAAAGTATCTGGCTCATCCTGGCTCTACCGACTCAGGCCCTGCAGAGCCTGACCTTAAGAGCAGTTGAAACAGATCTTCGGGTACTGTGAATCAAAGTGGCCCTCCTGACAGAAATGTAGTAGTGCCAGCTTGTGCTCTCTTAGGATTTGTGTAAAGCAGGTCCCTTTAATAGAAAGTCAAAGTCATGTTCTAATAGAGTAATTGCCTTTTGAACCTCAGATAATGTTTGTGATTTTTTTTCCATTTGTTAGTTGTTTTGACCTCATATGTGAACTTGAGTAATGGTGCTGTGGACAGGGGAAAAAAACCTTTGAAAAGAGGAGAGTAACCCAAACCCATCTATTTTGAAATGATATGAAACAGCTGACTTAGTATTGCCAAATTCTTGTTTTAGAGCTGATGAACAATTTGTCTGTCCCTTATTCCTTCCTTTTTTATTATGTCTTTCAAAATGTTCTTTTATTGTTGCAGCTTATGAGAATATGTAAATTCCTATAAGCCTGTCCTTTTCTGAACAGATATGTTGTGCTGGTTCTTCAAGAGATGCTGCTTAGACACTGATGCAGGATTTCTCTGAGCATGTACCCCTCTGCTGTTCTCCCCCTGCCTCCCAGCAAATACTTTTTACTCTCTTCTGACCCTTTTGCTATTCTAAAGAAGCAGAATTTGGTCACAGTTGGCCAGTTAAGACCTCTTTAGGTGTAAAGTAGTGGAATAACTACTAAAATCTCCCTCTCTTCCCCCAGCCAAGGATGCAGGAGGGACTGGTTTGGAAATGTTTCAGAGCCAACAGCAGTTACATAGTTTTCTGCCAGCTTTCAGATGTGAACTTGCGAAGAGGCACAAGTTCTTTCATGGCAAGAGCTTAAACAGCTGAAGAAGTAATGCAGCAGTCCTTTCTCTCCCCTCAGAATAAAAAAATCTTGTGTCACACCCTAACAGCACTGATTGTAACACCAAAAGAGTGTGTGACAACTTTTGCCATACGGCTGTGCATGGCAGGGTAGAACTACAATACCCAATGTCCTCTTTCATTTCGTTCCTAGGATCTCAAATCTTGGCATTGCTGCTCTCCTTCCCAGAGAAAAGACAAAATCATTTTTGCTCTCCCCTTCCTCCTTGTCACCTGTTTTCGGTGGTGTTGTAAAAGCCCTCTTCTTTACCTGTCTCCATTCCCTCTCAGGAATGAAGCTGCACTTAAAGCATTCTTGCTTTTCTGAACAGGCTTTTCTCTCTCTTCCTTTCATTTTTTAGCTGGTGGTTAACTTTTTCTCTCAGTAGTGAGCAGTTGCTTCAGGAGTATTCTCCTAGAAGCATAAGGGACTGTATCTAACACTTCTCTGCCAGTACCAAAAGAATTTACAGTTTGAGCCTCTTAAAATGCTTATATCACTTGTTTCTGTGTTTTGCAGAGAGCTATTGAAACAATAAAAAATAATCTGGGAGCTCTAATTTGCCATTCAGTGTTTGACATTTGCCTTTCTGTTTCTGTTATAAACCCTGGCCAACCAGGCTTTAGTCACATTCATGTTTGATTGCTACGTCTCACAGATCCAGTAGCTGTTACACAGATGTTAATGGGAACTTTCTGCAGCAGGCCTTAGCACAGACAGAGGAAAATCTTCAGAATTTGGCCTGTTGATTCCTTCTGTTGGTAACAGCTTCCTGGGTTTTTCTTCAAAACTTCCAACCTCGTTTTCCATTTCTCTAAATGAGAATTGAATCACTAAACTTTGCAATCTTTGTGTCTGCTACTTTTTGAGTAGCGATAATTACACTGATAGTGTTTTTGGCATAATTTTTGCACAGATTGATCTGTTCTCGCTTGCTTGGGCTATCTTGGGGAGTGCTGTGCAGGTTGGGATGAGCGAATGAAGATTGTACTCACCTGGCTCAGCCTTCCCTGCCCTGGAATGCCTCTTCACTGCAGCCAGTCTGAACAAGATCCCAGGTCTTGTGGGGATCTGAGGTATAAGCACAGCTACTGTGAGGTGCTCTTGACACCAACGGCTGGGTCCTCTGCCATCCATGCAAAGGACACAGGACTGAACAAATATTTTTGATCGTTTGTTTCTAAATTTAAAATAGGAACAAGCGAAACATGGTTGGACTGTCAGAATTTTAGTTTTGGTCTTGTTCCCTGAAACTTCTAGTAAGACACCCTCATTTCAAGTGAAATGAATTAAAATATTGTCACATCCATGGCACTGACATTTTTGGGGGCTAAAAATAAAATTGGAAGGTTGTCTCCATATGCCAGAAGGAATCACATGATTCTCTCCAGGGCAGCCTGCAGCCTGAAAATCTTAAGTGTGTAGGACACAATAGCTAGACAAAGACCCATAAATGTGGCACATTTTAGAGTGTGTTTAATAGTTGATAGCAATATTTTGAAACTCTTTCTGGCTTTCTCAGAAAATGTACCTTGTTAACTAAATATCTTTTAAGTAAGTTTTACTGGTGTCACTACTAAACATAGCCATGCAGTCAGGAATTGGAGGGAAAACCAGGATGATGGTATCCCTTAGCTAAAATAGCAAATGCATTATGCATATCAGCTCCAAGAAGGGTAAACATGTGTCCAAGGTCACAGTTTCACCCTTGGCTGACTGAGGTCCTCAGGGGAATTTTGGTTTTGCCAGAGTGTATTTAGAGTCTGAGTAGCACATCATTTCCCAGGTGCCTCTTGTTTTCCAAAGTCCAGCTTGAGGCTCCATGTTCCAAATTGCCTCTTTCATAATCATCTTTAGCAGACTGTTCTGCAGAAGTATTCTGTGTTTTAGTGGATTCTCCACACAGGAAAAATCCAACTTACATTCCTGAAAAGAGACCATAATTGAGAGGGGTGCTGCAGCATGAACAGATGTGCATTATCAAGTATTGACAAATTTCTACTGATTTCTCTTTAGATGCAGAGATAAATACATCTCTAAAAGGTCAATAAAAGGAAAAGCTGTCACATTTTTAGAAGGGAATCAGCTGTTGCACAATTTCAGCTTGTCTTGATTAAGGGTGAGAAGAATCTCACTATAGTTTCAGAAACTGCCTTGAAGCATTGCAATGTGGTTTTTTTCCCCCTCCTTTGTCACTTCCTATCTTTCTGAATCAGCAGCTTCCTGCTACCCCAGAACAGTCAGTGCCACCCCTTAATTTACAGTTAGGAATGCAGACATGAGGGAAGGCGAGGGGATGAAATATGGTGTCAATTTTCTATCTGCTCACATTTCACACACTAAGGAGACAAGCCCCTTTGGCCAGTTGCCATGGGGAATTTTCTTGCAGAAGTAAATAAGTCAGAACAGAAAGAACTCAGATTCATCCTACCCCAGCTGCAGAATGTCATTAAGTCTCAAAGGGTGCTATGTGCATTGTGTGAAAGGAATTTTGTAATCTGGCTGTAACTGTAGTTGCAAAAATATGTTTGAGTTTAAACCTTTATTTTGAACTTTTAATTATTGGCTTGTTTCTTGCATTCTGATTAAAGCGCACATTGTCTTATAAATAGTTTCTATTTTTAAACCAGAAAAAGGTTTAGATTAAATGTTTCAATAGCAGATGAGTGGTTGATTTTGTTTTGTTTTCTTGTTTCTTCCCATGCCAACTTTGATGTAATCTCCATTTCCTAATTCACTTTTTAAGGATGCTTGAAAAGGGAATTAAATCTACCAGGGCACTCAAAATATCATGTAGATAGCTTTTCATTTTAAAGTGTCATTCATTATCCAATTTTCTGATTCCAGTAATCTTCAGAAACTTGGGCATAGGAAGGGCTGTTTTCTTTTTTCCCCCTCCCATTTTTTTTCCCTTGAAACATCTAAGAAAAGAAAGCATAGTCACCTCTGCTCCACTATTAGGGTTTTTTTCTTCACTTTTTTTTCAGTGTGAGTTACATGATTGTGACATCCATGAAGCTGGTCCTGGTATACACAGGAGGAGGTTCATGCTGTGGCTTCATAGTTCTAGGGGACAAAGTAGCTTCTGCTTTGGTGGAGTGTCTTGTGGTACTAGTAGCTCTTCTCTGATTTGGTGAAGGAATGGGGAACATGTATGCCTTTAGCACTGATTTTTGAAGTAAAACCCATTATCTGGATGAAGCAAATATCTACTAGGAAAAGGCATTTTTAAAGTTGCCATTCAATCAGTTGCTATGTCTCTGGAATAATACACAATGGCACAACTTACATTACAGCTTTTCTTTAAGAGTTTTGGATGTTGTAGGTGCCACGAATTGCCTGGACAAAGGTTGATGCCTGCAGAGCTGCAGTCCTTAAACCAGAGGTTCATACAGAGCTTTAGTACATCGAGCAGCCCATGCAAAGCTGCTTTAACCAGGGTGGTCTTTGAACCAACTGGTCACTAAGACTGTAGTAGTGACTGCAGGGTGCTTGGATGGCAGTAGGGCAGGGGATGTGTCTGCTGACCAAAGCCCAGGGCCCACATGGCTCCCCCAAACCTTCCTCTTGCAGAGCATTATCGCTGTCAGGTCTGCCTTAGACTTGTCATGTCAGAGGAACCAAGGCTTGGCATCATCACAGGCTCCCAGTCTCATGTCTCCCATCTATAATGACATCTCGTTAACAAAATCTGCAACCTAAGCTTTAAACTGCTTTGTACTTTGCGGCCAGTGGGTAAAATTCAGGCCAGAGCCTTCCACCACCTAAGCAGCCCATGTGATGCTGGCTGGCTCCATCATACTTCCCTGCAATGCAGGGAAAGGGAGGTTAGAAATAAAAATACCACCTGGGTGGGAGGGAGAGCACACGTGTGTGTTTGTGTCCTGGCCCAGTAGCTCCCCGAGCTGCAGTTTGGTGGAACGTGTACGCAGCACCGCGCCAGGAGACAGTACATCCTGCTCCCAGCTCTTCCCCCCGACTATTTTTGTGCTCTCCACAACTGCTATTAAGCAAGACCACAGAGTATTTTTACAGCATAAGCAGAAGAGGTCCATGCTGCGTTTTAGGGCTGTGAACCGTCAATAACCCACGCTGAAATATAGGGATATGCAATGCCTTTATGCAATCTGAGGAACGTGTGCTGGGATAAAAAGGAATTTGGATGTTGATACTATTTTGCAATGTTTGATCAAACAGATTAGTTTGCCTTTGAACCCACCTCTTCTCCTTGTTTCATTTAAAATGCTTCCTATAAAGTTTTTAAAGGGTTTATTATCAGCATTTCTGATAATAGAGTTTTTCTTTTACTTTGGTTTTGGTGCAGCAGGAATTGCATGGGACATCCTACACTGGGCACAAAGCAGTAATACAACAGACTGTTCTACCTAAGTTAATAGAGCCAAACAAATGGAAATCTTCTGACCTCAGCATGGTGTGTCTGGGACTGGGCTTGGATCTCTGCTCTCCTGAGAGTCTCTGCAATGTCACCCTTATTACAGATGACAAGCCAAAATATTTCTTCTGGATTTAATTGCTCTTACTATAATACTGGACACTTGTAAAATTGACAAATTTTGAGAATGCTTTTGCCCAAAATATGAGCCAGTGTTACATTTACACCACTGTCTTCTTGGTTTGTTTTCTAAAGAACTTAATTTTTTTTATGCTTAAATGCATGGCTCTATACATTGCATATTTCAGCAGGATCTGTTGAACTTTAAAGTTATTAATTTCTATCCTGAGTTATTTCCTATGCACCAATAATTGCTGAGTGAGAAACTTTTTTTTCATTTTTGTATTCCATTTAAGCAATATTTTGAAGTTTTGATGCCCAGTTTAAACCCTTTGGATGACATTAAGTACTTGCAATTACTAGACTCAAACTTTTGAAGGATTACATTTCAACAGGGAGATTAGGACAAGGTGGTATAGGTGGGTCACTGCAGTTTGTAACTTATGAAGGAGACAGCTGAAAACAAGAGGTGTTTCACAGAGTGCATGCTCAGTACTGTGCTCCTGAGGATGGATATGTGACACTTCAAAGGTGTGCTCTAGAGTATTTCTGTGCCCATTTTTCATGCTGTGGCAGTCCCTCTATGTAAATTCCTTGGGCTGTTTAGATCTGGAATACATATAGAAGACAGACTGCTGTCTCTTTTTGAGGATGTAACGGTCAAATTTCTCTTTTTTTTCTTTTTTTTCTTTTTTCTTTTTTTGTAAACCCAGGGTGATATTAGAGTAAGTGATGGGAAATTTGGCCTTTCATTCCTCAATTTTTCTTAGTCTCAGTCCCTTTTGAGTTGTACTCTTATTTTGTGCTGGGGATTACTGTCAATTAAAGCCCAAGGTTTGGAAGAAGAAGGGTTGAGGGAAAGAAGGAACTAAATTATCTCTGAGTTATTTGAGTACACTTTTAAAACATGGAGTAAGCACTAAGAGAAAGGAAGTTAATGACCTATTTTTGTGAGATGAGGCAGACAGTTGATTTTGAGGAGTGGAGATGAAGTGCCCCATAGCAGACAAAGTTATTGCTGAAGAGCCCTGCTTCCTCTTTTGTTATTAACTTATCCCATTTTTTGAGGTTTTTTTTGGTGGGATTTCAATGTGGCAGCTGATGCAGAGTTACCAAAATGGAGTTAAAATTTCCCCTTGTGTTTACGGTGGAAGAAAGTGTGGTGTGTCAGGGCTGTGGGGGCAGAGGTGGCTGGAGGAGAGCCCTTGGCAATAGGCAGATGGGGGTGGTGGGGGCACCGCTGGCCCCACGGGACTGGGCTGGGCCCTAGTGTTTCACTGGTGGCATTCAAAGTGAGTCAGATTGCTGTGGTGTTATTTGGCTGGTCTGCTTCAGCTGCTGCCTTGAGTATTTATACTCAGATGAGTGTGTGTGTGTAAGTGGAGCAAGCTTGGGAGCAACTGCAGAGCGGGTCAGCTGGCAGATGCAGGGTGAGGCAGGGGCTGGGCTGAGCATCACCTAGGTCGGGGGGCAGGGTGAGCAGCAGGACGTCTGTTTAACCTCTTAGGATTGCATAAATGCATGGGGACGAAGCATTGTCCAAAACTTTCAGATTCCTCTTCGGCCCTTTCTATAAGATGTAGGATTCGGAAATCCTGCTTCTTGTCATGCCTTGTTTTTCTTCTCTGAGGAAGAACTACTCTTGGAGGTATACGAGTGAAAGTCTTGACCCATGCCCCACTCCTTCTCTGTGAAATGGTGTGGCTGGAGGCAAGGACCTTCTTCCTCAGCAGGCAGATAGCTCTGCTCTATGCCCTCTCCACCTTTAACACAGGAGTAGGAATAGCAAATCCCAGTCTCTTTTGTGTTCCTTTCCAGCCACACCCTTTTCTCTTTCTTGCAGGAGGGGCAAACCTCAGCCCCTTTGCAGAAATCTGCAGCTCTGCCAGGCTCCCCTCTTTCTCCCTTCATCACCTGCCCAGTGCTGCTGCCAAATTTCTGTCATCTTTGCAGGGAGAACAAGTTATTTTTCTCCCTGAAGCAGCAGATTTGGGTTTTGCCTGCATACCCATAATGGTTGCTCTGGCTCTGCTCCTGTCCTGGGTGCACTTCAGAATTTCTACAGGCTCCCCATGTAGTGCCAGCTCCATGGGTGGCCTGGAGAAGATGGGTCAGTGTGGGAGTGAGGAAGGCTGCTTGTGTATGGCTAGGAAAGGTCCTGACCGTGGTGGGCAAGCCCCTGTGGGGAAAGTGTCATCTGCCAGTGCATTCTCAGTGTGCTCCCATGCTCAGAGCAGTGCAATGCAAAGTCCAGAGTGTGGGGATGGGATTTAACACTGACTTGCTGCCCTGGCTTGGAATGTCTGTCCTTTGCTCCTTGCAGTCTTCATTGCCAACTTTGAGACCTTGAGATTTTTTGTCAGTTGAGAAAAATCAGGGCTAATTTAAGTAGATCTTTTGTGTTAGAATACTCAGGATGTGTTTAGCTGAATGACACATTTTTTTTTACCTCCACAGGCTTTCTCTTTCACAGATGTGAAACCTTTCGTTGTCCCTTTCAAGAAATGCCACAGTGTTATTCAAAGTTGTTAGGTTAATATTGTGAGCAAGGATTTTTGATGCGATGCCTCAATATGGATTTGACAACATTCAACAACTTCTGATAACAGTTGCACACAATCCAAAGTGGCTCATTATGTTGGCTGGGAAAGAAAGTGTGGTGGTGTTGTTTTGCTTTTCCTGAGCCCCAGGAATTAAAGAAACTGGAAAGGGGCTGTATGGATTTTATATAACAACTTAATGTTTTAAACATTTCTCTGTTTGTCTGGAATATGAGCTACCAGTACTTTTGTTGTTGCTGTTGCTAAGTTACAAGTGTTTCTTTATGAAGTGACACCCTTAAAAAGAAAAGCCTCCACTGTTTTGAAAGATTTTGCTGAATCTTGTTTTCTCCTTTTCAAAAAATTTATTTAATCCTACTCCCCTCTTTCCTCCCTACACTTCCTCCCCAGGGCAAAGGGAGATCATAGAAATTTATTCTGTGACAATAAGTCTAGAAATAGCAAATGATGATAACGAAAAAACGCAAATATTTGCTTTTGGTTAGGACTGATTAGGATTGCTCTGATGTGTTGTAATTTTTGTGCACCCATCTTTACACAGATGCATCATCCAGCAGGGTGCATTTTTCATTATTCATGCTGATCTCTTCAGAGCATGCCAGACCTCTCAAAAGTACCACAGTTTTTACTCCATAACAACATGTGAGTCCTAAGTAGATCAACTTTTAAGGAATATTTTTGTTTGTTTTGACTGTGGAGAAGTCACTGCTGTTGTAAGTAAGGGTTGCCCGTTTTAATATGGGGAGGGTTGGTTAAGGTGGCTAAAAGATCTGACTTCTGAAAATATTTCTGAAGCTGTTGAGCCAAGTTTTGTCCTGGCTAAACCCACATAACTTCACAGCATTAGTGCTGCAGGAGCAGAGAGCCTGCAAGCAGCCCGTCCCTGTTAGGGGGGACAGCAGAGCCAGCCAGGGGAGACAGAGAGCTCAAAGCAGTTTCTCCTCCGAGCACCCACTCTCCCAACAGGGCTGTGAGCTTTTTCCAGCTTGTCTTCCAAAAGGTCTGCTGCTAAATGGGGCAATATTCCTGAATATGTGCCTGCTAAAAATATTGTGAAAAGTGTGAGAGATGGCCAGGTGATCTGGGCAGCGTCACTGACACACTTTGGAGAATGAGCTTGGGGAGGGGAATGAAGGCAGGGTGCTGGCTCTCTTAACAAGGCTGAATTTGTTTTTCCATAGCCCTTTGAAATCCTCTAGGCAGAGGCTTTTAATTGCAATGTGCTTTGGAGGAAACTTAAAGCAACTTATGGTTAGGTTACATTATAGTTTCAAACAGGATGTGGATCAAATACCTGGAAGGAAAGTATGACTATTTTGGATTTCAGGGCAGCCCAGATTTTGCATAGAAATGCCATTTCAGAGCTCCAAGGCAGACACAACAGTTTTCCTGAAATAATACCAGCACTAATCCCTTCAAATATCCCCAAGTGTATTGGCTCACTCATGTTTTAAAATTCTTTCTCAGTTTTGTTATAAAAACTTGCATATTTCTCTCCCCTTCACCATATGAAAATCTTCTAAGAATTTTTTATGAGCTTTTGTAGATTTCAGAATAAGCCCTCCTTCCCCTCCCCTTCCTTACTTTCTAATCCAATTTAGTCAGATAGTTACTTCAAATCCCTTGGAGGCCTGTAGTTTGTTCATTCTCCCACAGTGCTGAGATTTCCCTCCAGCCCAGCTGGCAGGAGTTTTTAGAAATAACAATATCTCAGGGGGAAGGAGCTGAAGATTGAATGGGGTCTTTTGTCCAGGTCTCTATGAAGCCAGATTAATTATGCATTGCAGAACACAGTTTAAAGCTCTGAATTAGGTCCTCATTGCAATGAAAGGAGAGCACAGGCTTGAAAACTGAAAGAATTCCCATTTCTATCCGAGGGACAGACATATAATGACTGAAAGCAGGAAGAATTTTTGAAAATTGCAATTAAACAGTATTTTGTATTTACCACTCAGTAGCAGTTGTCTTAAGCGTTTACAAAAGTGATTCTTTGACATTTTTTCACATGATCACTCCATAGGTGGCTGGACTTTGAGGATTTTCAAGTCTTTTCTGTGTTACTAGGCTACTCTTGAAAGTACTTGTGCTTTGATGAATGAGAGGGTTTGTTTTTTTTTTTTGGTCAGCGCTTACCTGAATAGAGGTCTTTAAAACCTCAGCAGTACAATTAGCAGTTGGTCAGATGATACTGATGGTACAGGAAAAAAGCGAATGGTTTTCTCCTTTACTTCTGGGGATTTTCTAAAGCTGCCTGACCCAGTGTGATGTGCAATAACAACATTTTTCTTGGTTTTCTAATGCACTTTAATTCCAGTTTGAGGAAACTAAAACTCTTTCATGAATAATAAGTCCATAATGCTATACAGCTGCCAAAGAAAAAGTTGTCCACAGGCATTTGTATTCTTAAGGGCTCTTTCTGTCAGTGTGGGAGATTGTGTTTTGATGGGGGACTGGGGCCAAAGAGGGATAAGGAAAAGGTTAGCTATGAAACCTCTAACTCTAGAAAATCTTAGTACATTTAGATATGAACAAAATGGGATGGATGGAGTGTGAGCAAAATAAACTGATTATTTTCCTTTTTTATCATCTCCTAGAAATCCCATGTATGGAATAACATGCTGTAAAATAACTCTACCATAATGAATTCTGCAGTTCAATAATTTTATTTAAAGATTAAAAACTGTAAACATCCAAAGAGATAGCCAAATGTACACTTAGAAAGATAGCAGTGTTTTGAGGCTGAGTAAGTAATTTACTGAATCACAGTAAATTGATAGAATTATAGAAAATCTATAAGTAGAAGCTTAGTATGGAAGTAATTTGATACAAATATTATGCAGGAGAAACATTTTTACAGAGAAAGCATGCTTTAATAAAAATTAATAATGTGTTTGCTCAGTATTTGAGGCACGTGGTTCATCCTAGATTGTCTCCATGTTGCTTCTCTAGACGTGCAAGGAGTTAATTGAGAGCTGTGTTGAGCAAAAGCAGTTGCTGCTGGCAGGGAGTGGAGGAATGGGCAGCTTTGGCAATGGTCTCCTACAGTCTGCCTTGAAGAGGGCAGAGTGAAGGTGGCTGGGTAAGAACTGCTCCCAGCTGGTGTGCAGTCAGTTATGGAGAAGCTGCCTACAACTGGCCTAATCCAGAGCCACCTCAAGTTGCTCTACTTTATGGTGTCAGAATGGGGCTGGTTGAGAGAGAGAGAAGAGAGAAGTGTGCTGTTATGTCTTGTGAAGGCATATCCAAGGGGTTTGCCTTGTACCTCTGCTTCTCTTTGCTTCTCCTTTGGGTCTGCCTTGCTCTTTTGCAACAAGAGCTGAAGAGCCTTTTTTTTTCCTCCTCTCTTTGCTTGTCCTGGAATGAATCAGCTGGAGTAATTAGTACTTCCCAAGTTTTTTCCAAAACTCAAATTGAAATAAGGTTTCTGTGATTTGAAAGAAATGTGAGTGTTTCCTATCATCATTTCATTTGCAAGCATCTATGCCAAGGATGGATGGGAATTGCTCCCACTGACTTGAAGCGCTTGGTGAATAAATGCTCCAGAGAAGGTAGTGGCAAGGCTGGAAATAGCCAGGTCTCCGGGTCTGCAGAAGTGTTCTAGCTCTTAATATCTGCTATTTGAACCTTCTTATCACAGGTTTTGGATCACGCACCAACTCTGTCCAGGTGGTCTCTAGAAAATAAGAACAAAATTCAGGTTTGCCTGGTAACTCGCAGAGTGACATTAGGGCTCACCACACTATTTACAATGCTGCGTGCAAGAAATCTTTTCCATGTCACTGATCTTGCAACAAAACCAAAAGTTCCTTCTACGGTAAGAATACATAAGAGCTGTCCAGAGCCTTTCCCAAGAAAACATCTTCTGTTATAAAGCTGAACAGAATGAAACAATATGTACGGCAAAGGGTCAGCTTTCATCTGCCCATAGGGTGAAAAAGGCTTGCTTAGGAAATGTGCCTCTTTCCAAGGAAACCCTTCTAATGGTCTGCAACACAGCCTGTCTCGTGCCAGTCTGCCTGGGAGCTGCTGTAGTTAAAAACCTGGGAGTCTCACTTGGAGCCAGGGTGTCTCAGGGCTTCCAGGTCTCTGTTGGTGAGTCTGCCGGCTTGGTCTTAACTTGCTGGGGCCACGGGAGAGCTGGGCTCCCAGACGCTGGGCTGAGAGCAAAAGAAAGGATTTCACAGTCTTCAAGAAGACTGTGGCGCTTGAATCTCAGTTTGAAGGTCTGCGCATGAGAGAAGCATTTTCATTAAAATAAAATAAAAATAAATATATTACTACTACTGCCTTGAACTTAGCGCTAATAAAAACTGGAAAAATAATGGACTTAATGCCAGGGCTAGGAGTACAGTGTCAGGTTTTCACCTTTGGATGCCCATTGTCTAAACATTCTGAACAATCCTGTCAACAACACTCAAGTGATTAATTTATTTAATTCCTTTCTTCCTCAGACTTCAGTTCTTACACATTTGGAGAAATTTTGAGTTTTTTGAGCAGAAGACCAGACCTGTTTTAGGGTTCATAAAGATATTACTTAAAAAAATTAACTGTATATTTTGAAAATCCTGTTTATCTAGTTTGAATTTCTGTTCAGATGTTTTTCTGTCATTCTTCCCACTGTCCAATGAAAAGAAAAACTAAGTAGAAAAACTCCTTTAATGTCTGAAAATGACCAACGTAAATACTTAATATCAGTAATGTTACTATAAAGTTGAAGAGTTCTGTACATTAAAATTACACAAACTTAAAAGCAGCAGACCAGCATTGCCATGACGACTGATGCACGGTTGTCTCTGTTAGAGGGAGATAAGGAAAGTTTTTAATCATAGGATTTTTTTTTCCTTTTCTTTCTAAGTGGACCTTGAAGTTATTTCCCTGAGCCCTACAGGGACAATTTCAGGTCATCTAAAAATGCCAAGTTTTGTCTAGTTTTACTGTAAAATCTGGGATCTTCAACACTTGAAAAGCTGACATATCCCTATATGTGGAAATAGAGGCTCAGCTGCAGTTCAGCAGTTTTGGCCCAAATAATCCTTGTGTCTTAGCTGGAGTATTTGCTTTCATGTCAAGAACCATGCTGCTGCCACTCAAACCTTTCAGTTTTGGTTTGTTTTTTTTTGAGCTGAGAGACTTTTATGCATTTTGTTCTTACTGGACTAGTTTAGTTTCTGAGTCCTGCATATGTGCAGTTGTAAAGAAATCAAATATTACAGCTGGAAACTGTGAGATCAGCCTTGTCACTGCTCCGGCCTCCCATTTACCGTGAAAACAAACACAGTTCTCTTCTCATGTCTGGCAGCAGGAAGGGGGTGGGGAGGCAGGCAGAAAGGCAGAGGAAAGTTTTTTCTTCAAAAAGGAAGAAGGTCAACTATTTTGGGAAACCAAAAGCTCTCAGCAATTAGGAGAATTCTTTTCTCTGCTCAGTGATTAGAGAAGTCTGCAGTCAAGCAGCAATTGCTGCAAAGAGTAGAGCCTTGCAGATGGAGGAGAGGTGAATGTATCCTTTTGCCTTTGCAGAAACATGTGTTTGCAGAGGATGAAGTGGATAATGCAACATATTTTGCTGTGCCAACAGTTAAATTATGACACAGAGTCTATAAATCTCTGTGCTGGTAAATCAGTTCTTCAGGTACAGGCAGTCAGCTGATGTGCTGAAGGCAAGCACTGCGTGACTGATTTCTACCCCCTGCTTCTGACATCTCTGTGGGACTCTGTGTTTGTTAAGGCTGTATCCACCTAAGATAGGGAAAGAAACAGACCTTGGAGAAATTCGTACCCACAAGATGCAAATCAATGAAAAAATTTAATTCAAAACTTAAAAATAATTAAATTCTAAAGCTGGGAAATGCTGTGATTGCCTGAAGAAACTGCAGAATAACTTTTTAATGAGGCTTAGTTTTGGAACCCTTGAGTTAGCCCCACATGTCTTACCATGAGTTCAGTGCCTCTGCACTATTCTGGCAAGCAGATCCTCAAAGGAGTCCACACAGAAAATTGCAGAGGTGTTCCTCGTTACTCTCTTGAATGTGCTAGTGTCCTTAATTTCTTTAGGTTTCACGTCATTCCAATCAATAATTAGAAAACTAGTACAGGATAGAATCTGAAAAGCATATTTTTGAAATGACTTATTAACTCATCTGGTCTTCTGTTCTGCTAGTTTTCACGCAATGAAAATTTTCTCATATTTTTTAAGGTGTTTTCCCAAAGCCTGATACTTTTTGTTCAGTAGCTTTTTTCTCTATAGATGCATTACTTTGCCTACAGTTGTAATTTTCTCCCTTCATTCTTGGTGTTTACATTGCAAATACTACCAGGCTGCTGTTTACAGTCCTTTCTCTGAGAGCTCTTAGATGTCTTATAAATGTGTTTATACAGAAAATTAAATAGTAATCTATAACAAAGCATTGCTTGGCTCAGAAACTTTCTTAGTTTTCATCATATGGTTCTGATAATCTGATGCTCAGCTGACTGTAGTATTCCATGTAGGATTGTATGGGAACTGTATTAACTGTTAAAATGTCCAGTCTGCACTATCTCCAGATGCATATGTGCATTCAACACAGGGTGGTATTGATCTTTGCAGCTGTGTTGCAAGCTGTTGTTTACTGCCTGTCTTCAGTCCCTCCTAGGTGTCCTTTGTTCTTCATTCCTTGAGTTTTTCATCTGATTGTGGACATAAGTGAGGACATTCTTCCAGATGGAGCCAACCTTTGTGCAGTCTTCTAGTGGCTGTGCCTCTTTTTTGTTCAGAAGTGTCTGTGGAGAACATGCTTCCACTTCCCCACATCCTTCAGGAAGAGCTATAACACAGAATGACTTTGGCTCTCCTTCTCTCCATACTTTCAATGAGGGTTTAGCAGGATACTTAATAAAGAGATTCAGATCATGCTGCTCAAAACCTTTCCACTGGTTGCCAGAACTAGGTGCCTCGATGTAGGCACATCCTGGAAGGCACAGAGTCCACAACACCAGTAGGGAGTTCATAGACTTTCTCTTAACTGGAGCTCCTCCTGCAGCGTTCATGATTTTCTCAGTCACTCTCAGGAGTAACTGTTTCCTTTCTCCATCTTGAAGGTAAAATAATTCCTACTCAAAATGTACTCTAACTGAGCTTTGTGCTGTCCTCTCCATTTCCCTGCAGTACTGTGCCAGTTTACTGGCTTCACAGGAAGTTAATGCTCTATTTGGAGAGGAACACAGTGAAGAAGAGCCAGAAAGAATCCTGAGAGAAAGATCCTTTCCTAGTGTTGGGTGGTACACAGTCTTCTCAGGCCATATCTGTAGCAGCCTTTTCTTCCCAAATTCCCATTTTTATAACCATCATTTCTATTTCAGACTTACTGTTAAGTGAAAGATTTCTTTTGCTACCGATTTAGTTATAACATTTCCAACCTTTTCAGACTGAATTGATGTCGTATTTGCAACATCATTGTGTTAAAAGTTGTTTTAATGTTTTATTGTTTTCATTATATATTTAAACCTATATGGTATTTAAAATTTTATTTTATTTTAATTAAAAATTTTCACATGTCTTCTGTAGAGTTATGTTTCCAATAGTAACATGGAATAGAGGGGCGAAAAGAAGTATTTGAGAGATCTGGTATGTCCATCTTCTGAGATGGCTGTTTAATTTCTGTCAGGTCTCTTTGAGATCACATACCCTCATTGCAGAGAATTAGAATATTTTGAATGCTACAGGGAGGGAAAGAGGAGGGGCAGATTTTGGCCAACAGTCAGAGAGTTGCCTCAAGTCCTTCATCTGACAATGCTTGTGCCTCTCCTGTGCTGATCATAAGACCATTAGATTATCTACGAAGACAATTAATGAGGCTGATATGAGCCACAAAATTCTCTGTCACATGTTGTGATTACTGTGCATTTGTCAATTCCCATATAATGAGTTTAAATTGCCAGTTCATTGGGATGCATAATTATTCTGCTTTGAGAAAATTCTCTTATTTTTTGTGTGCCTTTGTGATGGGACTGGTATCTTTCTGTATCTAGAAGTACTAGTGGGAAGAGTACTGCACTGAAGTAGCAGGAGTACTACTGGAAAGTCTTAGAGAAGATCTAGCCAAAGGTTTAAAAATGGCTATTACTATAACCCAAAACATTTATTCTTTCATTGCTCATCCTCTCTTCTCAGATGTCATCCTGTGAATGCAGTGACACATCAAAAAAACCCCATGAAGCTGTCCAACAAATATTTGTTCACAGTAGGTACATGATTCATGAGGTGGTGTTCTGCCAGCATACGGACATGTTTTTTTGCCCTGTTTATTATTAACTACTTGTAATCTTATAAACTTCCCTTATCTTGCACCTCTGCAATGCTTATTTTGGAGAACACAGATTCTCCTTTCTTTTAGATGCTATAAACAATGTAATATCATGAATCACTATGCCATAGTGACCAGTATAGTTTTTAATAGAAGTCACTGACATCCATAAGTTTTTTTCTCACTAATGGCTGGAGATTTAGTGTGGGTTTTCTTACCATGGCCTAGGAAGGTCCATGGTGCAAGTCTAAGATAGCCCAATCCTCAGTGGAGTTCCAATTAGTAAAGGTAAAATGCATTTTACCTACACTTAATGGTCTGAATTTGACTTTAGATACCCATGAGTCATTTTCTTTTTTAGCTTTCTTTTTTCATTAATAGAAAAAGCCTGTGTCCAGGGAGTGATTCATCTGAACTATGTAAACTACCCAAAATTAGGATGAGATAGTTCATCTCTGGTAGCCCCTAATTTTTTTCTGATGAATAGGATGGAATCCTAGATGAGATTTAGAAGCTATACCCAGCTTTTACATAGGTAAAAACAGATGGGATGAATCTTGCCAACAAAGACAGCTGTAGCATTCAAACAAATATGTACTCTACTACTCAAATACCTTCTACTACTCCGACACAGAGTGAGACTTAAAGAGGAATGAACTGACGTATACCACTGACATGCTTTTTAGTACATATTTCTGAGGAATGTAGAAGGATTTAATTAAAGCTGTGGCCCTGAATGAAAAAGAAGTCTTCCTGATTCAACAGAAGTACAAACACAACTGTGCCTTATGACTCGTTGACTAGTTGCAAGAAATTAATGTGATTGACTTGGAATGTAGAATAGCATTGGGCCACAAGTCTGGTGATAGTTCTTGTATTGCTACTTTCTGAATGTGCAGAAGCTTCAGTTTAGAAGGCATTCTGGGGAAAATCATCTCTTTTAGAAAACAAAACTGAAATTTTACCAGGGAGTGAGAGGTTGCTGTGCTCTATCCTGCAGCGAACCTTACCTGATGGTGCTGCTGAGAAACTGAGTAGAGCAAACTGGTGAAAGTAGCTATTTTCACTACTTTCACTACAGTGCTTTCCACCAGTCCCCTGGCTTTCTGAAATCCATTCTCTTTTGGTGGTAGGGTAAATAGTCAGTGTTTTCTGAAATTGAAGTTAGGCCTTATGAACATGTTCTAATCATGTTTTGATGACTAGGTACTGAGATAAATTATCTTCCTTCAGTAACAATTTTACAAGTGTCCAGGTTCCTGTCTTTCTATGACTATTGCTGAAGTCAATGGTACCAGTCAGAAAGTGGTTTCTTGCAAAGGGTTTATTTCAGAACATTTTTTTTCCCCTCTGCTTTGTAAGGTCATAACTTGCTTTGTTACTCATGTGAACACCTAAGTTGGTTAATTTCTGTTTTCCATAGCAGTATTTTAAAAGCATGAATGGACTCGTTCTCTTCTCACTTCAGATCAATACTGACATGATTTCTGTTTGGTAGTAGTGCCAATGCCACTAGGCACAGGAACATCATCACAGGCCTTGCTCAAATTCAGGCAAATTCAAGCATACCAGGCAAGATTTCATTTATTAGCTAACATTGTATTGCAACTCTTGCAGTTAATCAACAACTTGTTCAAAATTTACTCCAGGACTTCTATTTAGGACTTGAAAAATTTGTTGGTTGTACACAGTAACTGTGTTTTTGTGTTTTCTTTTGCTTTACAAAGACAACAAAATCTTTAGCAAATTGCTGTTTTATGTAGCTTCATTGGCATTATTTTGCAAAGCATGTGCAACATAATGAGTCATTAACATTTCAAAGTTCAATACACTGCAGGGAGAAAATAAACCACATTATATAAGACCTTGGAGCAATAATATTTTTATTTTGCTTATGGTGTGACGTTCAATGACTGTAAGTTACAAATCAGGATTCCTATTCTTTGCTTATGCAGCTGCTACTTTTACATGTTTAATTCACAATGTTTTTTCATGAAGCAGCAAGCTGACACTTGTCATGTTTTCTGTTCATTTTTCTCAGAGCTCTAGATTGCAAGGACATAGCCTATGAACAGTATTTGAATCTGTGAGCTGTGTTTGATTTCTGTAGGCATAGGTTCAGAATCAGTATAGCTTCATGTTGTTTTGATCTGAAAAAATACAAAACATTTTTAAAAGAGGTTGGTACCGTTAGTCCTGTTTTACAGATATAAAATCTGAAGCAGGTCTTGTATAGCCTTGTGACCTACAGTCAGTTAAACAGTATTGCCTGGTTTTCACTGGAAGCTCATGGAAACAGGACTCATGATGTTTTTGAAGTGATCGTGGAATTTGAGGTCTGAGTCATGAAAGGCAGTTCTAGTGCTTTGTTTAATTTCTAAGGTATTTCTTATAACTAGATCTTAAACTTGTAGCACTTGACTACTGTTGCTAATTCTCTCATTGACTTGGAAAAATGGTCAATGTTTCTAAGCCTCAAAGATGTATAAATTAATTGATAGCTTCACTGCACTAATGTTTGGAGTTACTGAAGTGAAAAGAACCTTGATTATCATTTATCAATCCATGTTTAATATTAGTAACTTCAAGTGTTCTTTTTACTGAAACAAAGGGTAATCTTTCTCCACACACACAACTTGTTAGACCACAAATTAATGGAGCAGAAGTACTTGTGATATTTGGCTAATAGAATTGAAGACTGAATTTTTAAAAGCAAACTGTGCCTGATAACTTTCATTCCCTTCTTTCTAGGATTCATCATTTCAACCTGAGGAAACTAGAATGGACAAATAAACAAAATCTCTGAAATTGAAGGTAAAATGAAGAAAAAATTCTTTGTAAATGTAAGATAATTATTGAAAAATTAACTTTGTCTGATACAATAATAGAACTTTCTTTTGCTATTTTAGAAATAACTTTTATATTCTTCAACTTTCATCTCCTTTATTTCAACACACATGATGAAATGCATTGAGATTTACATATGGATATTTTATCAGTCAATCTAATTGTGCTTTGAAAGTTCCTATCAGTACACTTTTCCAGTACCTTACAAATCCTTACTTTAAAATTAAATACATTTTGCCCAGATATCCTGACTCCAAGTGTCTGTGTTGAAGTCTGCTGACAGAAATGGGAATCTCTTCACTGACTGTCATGGATCAAACCTCCCAAAGATACTTTGTCCTAAATTTTGCATTTGCTTAGACACAATGATATGAATAAAGAATGAGCTGTTTATTAAGTATATTAACAACTACACTGGAAACAGAATCATAAGGAAGCACAATTTAATATTGTTTTGAGTTCAAGCCTCCATTTTGATGAGATATTTAGTACTGAGATTAATTCCAACTCTTATTACAATTTTATTTAAATTTATTTATTCTATTTAAATTTAACCAAGGAAGTAGATTTTTGTTATTTACCTGATAAAATATATTGACTAATATTTATACATTCATGTATTGGCATAAAACCCCCGATGAATCCAGTTTGAAAGATCTGTCCTGCACTATTTCCTCTTTATGCACTCTAATTTAGATCCCTTAAATACTTACATGCTCTTATCCATGTGCCTGATTGATTTTAATGATATAAAAGTGGCAGAATGGCTGCAAATGAAATTCCTCACTCAGGAAGTCACCCAATAATTATTTCTTTGAAAAATTGCAGAATTTCCCTGAAAAGTGCCCCAAATGATTCCATTAGGAATAAAAACATTTCTGGGAGAAGGATTGCTCTGAAATTTAGGTCTTGACTCTCAAAATTAAGTCAGAAAAGCTATTCTATCAATACTGCATTATGATGAATATATATTTTGATTGTAAACCCAGTGTTTCTTTTGCACTTGCCAAAGAAATGAGGTTTTTCCAAATGATAAGCAAGGAAAAACAGCTTTTTTCAGAGGTATGAGAGGGGCAAAACTATGTTTCTTCCCCTGTTTTTCTTTTCCTCTAGCAAAAGCCAGCGAAGGGGCTTAGGGAAGAGAAGAGTCTCCTTAAGAAATAAGCAGAGATTGTTGGGAGGGAGAAGAGATTGAGGGAAAGCAGAAAGTGCTGCCATTGTAGACAACTGAAACAGGGTGATACAGACTTTTCATTATCAGAAAAAATTGCTCCAGCAAGAACAGCATGGGAGTTCATGAAATGTTTTTGAACTCGGATTCCTGATAGGATCTCATTACATAACTTTTGCTTTGTGAGTGCTGGCAACCAGCAACCTACAGAAAGAGACAGTGAGAAGCAATGTGCTCAGCTGCTTGCTTTTTTAAAAAAAATCACCTATATCTGGGCCAAGCACTAAACAGACAAGCCTATCTTTACCCTTCCCCCTGCCCCCTTCATCAACAGAAGTCTGGTTTTCATCACAGATTAATAAACGAAACCTTCTATCATTTTTCTGTGCTTCCCACAGCCTTTTGGTAGGAGTTAACGATGCTCCGAGTCAACATTGCCGTAGTGCTTGAAATGTCTTTGCATGTTTGTTCACTTGAAAGAGTTGTGGCCATGGGATTAGAGAAAGGCTTTTAATCTGCCAGTGCACACAACCTCAAAAACTTTGGGATGGTTTTGATCACATTTGGTTTGACAAAAATCTGTTGGGGAACGGTCTTGCTTATTGTCTTTAATAATAACAATAATTTTTTTTTTAAAAGAGCCCGTGTTATATATTCAACTGTCTCCTGAAGTGATTATTTGTATCATATGCTGTTAAGGAAATATGCCTAAGTGCTGAGGAATTCTAATTAAGCAGGCTCTTCTGGAACAAATAGCTGTAGGATTTCACAATACAGTTCTGAAATTATTGGCAGCCCCAGAAGCTGGGAAAATTCTTGAATTTTGGGGTTTTACGATGGTGGACATAGCCACTAAATCTTACTTATTTGTTTTCAAATCAATGGGTTTGTAGACCGTGTGATTTCACAATTGCTGTCAGTGGTTGTTCCTCTTTCTTACTTTCTCTTCCATCTGCCCTAAAAAAAGATGCAATTTTAGCCAAGCAAGCAGAAACTCTTCCACATCTCTAAGAGAAATGTTTACGGGACTAAACACCATAGAATTTCCCTGGGTTTGGATGGGTTATTTATGAGAAAAATTTTGGTTATTTTCCTTGGACTTAGAGGCAATTCTGCTGAGCCCTTGAGGGGAACAGCATTGTAGGTGTTTACTGAATTTGTGAAAATTTAACAGTAAAATCACCTATTAAGTTCTGCTGTAATATACCATTTTCTGTGTAGTATGCTCATCAAAAAACAAGTTAAAACTTTTCTGTGTTGTGTAACTCTAATTCCCTGTTTATATGGTAAACACTTCTCTGTTTTGCTTTCCAAGGGCCATCATTCCCTGCCTGCCTAATCTTCTGTTGCTAACAGAAATGACAGTAACAAACCAGGGAGGAGCAGCCTTCTCTGGCCTTTTGTTTTCACTCTGCCGGGTCAACACATGTTTTTTTTTCCCCTTTGCCTTTCTTCTCCTCCTTTTCAGAGAAAGGAAACCATTTGTATGTTGCACTAAGGAAAAGTGATTGAAAAGTGGAAGCCCATACTTTTCTCTTCAGCAAGCGGAGATCTGTTTTCAGTCTGATGTTTGGTGAAAGGAAGCTTCAGAGCTGCAGGCCAGCTGCCAGGAATGTCTGATTTCCTTTCCACCCACTCCTATGATCCTCCCTTTTGGCAGTGATTACCGATGACCACAGCTGTCATGCTAGGTCATGGTAAGCTGTCAAGCAAGGTAGTACATGAGATATACGAGGCTCAGTCCTTGATCTGAAGAACAGGATCTTAAATTGATTCTGGGATCAGCCAGCATGTGCACATACCACAGCGAGAAGTGCTGGGCTGATGTCAACTTGTCGTTCCGGTTCCTTGAGGAGGTGGGCAAGCCGTAGGTGCTTTTCTAAGCTTTACATAGCTCGAGATAGCCTGAAGCATAAGAAGGGGTTGTAATTTAGTCAGAGCAGACAATTGCCAGGAATGGGCAAGTCCTTCCAGCCAGCTGAAATGAGAAATAGCACTTTGCGTGGCTCTCACCCAATAAGTATGTAATAATATAGCCTAACTCCGTCATCAGGGATCAGAACAACAGCATTCAGGTGGTCCTGCTGCGTGCAGCACTGTGTGGCTGACCCATTGTTGACATTATGGATGTGACTGAAAACCACCACAGAACTGCAGACTTCAGAAAATGATGGATACTTTTGTCAGGGACAGAACTTCTATAAATAGGACTTGCACTCTACATAAGGCAGTATTTTGTTTGTTAAGCTTCATGTGTTCAGTGCCAAGTGCATAAATGTCTTCTGAAGAAGTAGCATTTTACTAGATTTGATGCTGTTATGCTGGGTTCAGAACACACTTTTTGCTGTAGCATCTGCTCTTCTTCTAGAAGCATATTAAATAACGTGACTAAAATCCATTAGGTGTTTGCTCTGTATGCCTTCCTCCAGAGGGAGAGGCATTTGTGATGAAGTGTTTGTTTTTAAAACCTAACAGAAAAGGTTGCTTTCTGTTTCCCAGAGAAAAAGGGGTCAACACTAGAGGGACAGAAGGTCATAAACATGTGATTGTCCATTGTTTTTGTGGGAGTATATTGCCTCTTTAGCCTGGCACAGCCAAGGGACTTGCCTTCAAAATAGCCTCAGGGTATGTGGATGTAGGTGATGCTGGTTTCTTTTGGTTCTCATTTAAGATGACAGGGTCTGATACCTGTGGTCTTGCTCCAGTTGGAGGATGATCACCTTAGCGAGTTCCATGTGAACTTTGTTTGGTATGATTGACTTCAGAACAGCACACATAATTTGAATCGTTTTGCTCTTTGTTCTCACAAAACACCTATGGCCTTTGAATAAATCTTACATAAAATTGAATTTGACTTTATTAAGCTCTTACACAAGGTTGGTAGAAAATTCCAGGAACCCTCTGGACCAGAGCCAGTTTCTTTACTGATTTCTCCTGGACAAAAAAGGCAACTAATGACTACTTTCGCAAGGCTGGGGAATCCACAGCTACAGCTAAGAGGGATTAAAAAAATGTAATAAATAAACAAGTCCGTCCACAAACCCTTCCTCAGGAAACCAGCATGGGAAGCACAGACATTTAGAATGACAATCCAGCATGTTTTGCCAAAGAGACTTTCCAAAACAGCTGTAGAAATGGTTGCAGTTTCCTTGAATGTCCATTCTAATAGCATTATAGCCTCAACTGTTTATATGTTAATATAATTGTTTTCTTGCTGTCAGCTGTATTTATTGCCATTGTATAAAGCTGTTAACCTTCATAAGTAACCCTTGAGAGGGAGTGACAGGCTTCAATAAATGCTGCAGTCCATGAACCCAGTTACCTTACAGCCTCTGTTCATTCAGGTATAGTCAGTTTTGAGGCTGTGACAGAAGCTGTTGTTTGGTCTCCCTGAGGGATACCACACTTGCTTCATTTGTTCAGAAAGCTTTTCAAAACTGTCCCGTGGCTGGAGCACTCAGGAGTGAATATGATTCCTCTGAATAATGGTTGGATTCCCGGTGGAAGAGGAGGTATTTAAATAACTGTGTTGCCATGTAGAGTATCTTATGATTTTAATCCTCAGGGTCCCTGAGCTATCTGAGCACATATTTATAATAAGCTTGGTGAATGCTCTCTCTGGCTATTTATCAGCTGTAAGCCTGTGTTTCCATTTTGCAAGTGCAACCTTATAACTTAAAAATATGGTAAGTCCTGTTGTTAGCAGAATTTTTTTTTTTTTTTGTCTCCAAGAACAGAAAGTTCCCAGCATATGACAAACCTTCTTTGTGTAATAAATACATATATACTTTCTTCTCTTTGCTTTGATGACTTGGACTGTGGGACATAGTTGCTGAGATGCAAAAGGATTTCTGTGTCTGGCCCTCACTGCCATGTTTGAGGGTTTAGTTCTAAATGTATTTGGAACTGGCATGACCTGTGTCCATACTGTTGAACTCTCCTACACTCAAAAACCCCAAACTGACTTTTAGAAGCGGTCTCTGGCCTATACTAACTAACTTCTGAGCTGTGGCTAGGAATTATATGCAATCTGGCACTCTCCCAAATGCTAGCTGATCCACACTACAGCTGTGTCAGGGCTGCTCCACCACTTTGATAGGAAGGACATTTGACATTGCTTAATCTACAAGGCTGTGTACAGGTTTGAGCCATAAACAGGCTCATCTGTATTGGGTAAAGGGTAGATTCAAGCCCCTTAAGTGAGGCTCAGATGCCTAAATTTCAGTTCAGGTTTAAAGTTGATAAGGCTATCAGTAGTCATCATGGCTTCTGAAACCAAGAGACACAATTTTTAAAACAATTTAAGTAGTATTTAAAGTTCTTAACTACTCAGAAGTACTACCATTTTGGCAAGACTGAATGTCCTGGCATGGTGAAAATACCATCAGAAGTCACAAAATGGTCTTCCCCGATTTGACGACTCCTGAAGGGTTGGGTTTGGTAGTTCTGTTCATGGTGACAGTGGTGGTTTCAGCATGCAAAGGAGCAACCATGGCTGCTTCCATTTAGGAGTGTGGAGAGTGCTGGTGGTGCAACACTGAGCTGTCTGTCCGAGCTGCCACCCACATGTTCAGAGCTGTATCTTGCACCTCAGATAAGAATCACTGAGGCTTACCTGGAAGTACTCTGGTGTTTTCTGCTGAGTGAGGTATATATGGATTTGGGATCCTCAGGATGTTGTGGGTGTAAGGTTCTCATTGCCTGTTTCCTTCAGAAGTCTTCTGTCCTCTGTGCTATAACTTAAGGTGAATGGTGATATTAACACTGGTTTCTTGGAACAAAGAAGTGAACTTGATCTAGCCATCCTCACCCAGAGGGATGTGTGAAGGCCCTGAACATAGAAAGGGTTAAAAAGTATTTCCTGTGATGAGCAGTGAGTTTAAAGAAGATCTGTGGCTTAGAGAAATAATGATTTCCTGACACACTCCTCCATTTAGTGTTTCTTGCAGCAGCTTGACCAGCTGAGGCAGCCCCTGGCTGCTGGGAATTCCATCTCCATCGCACCTGTGTGATCACACAGGAGTTGCCACCTGGGCTGAGACTTGCCAGCCTGCCCTGGGAGCTGGGCCCCTGCAGCAGAACTGAGCATAACATCACCATATGAATCCCACTGAAATGCAGGCAACACTGACCCAGGGAAATTGAAGGCAGGTGTCTGGTGTCCTCAGTGGTGCCTGTAGCATGAGGCTGTATGCTCCAGGGTACATCATGTTGCTGTAAATAAAAACTGGTGCTTTGAAGTGATGATGCTTTTGTCTGTCTCAGTTGAACCTGTGCTAGCAAACAAGAAAATTCCAGAAAAATGCTGCAGAGACCTTCATATTCTCCATCTATTGACCTTGCATGAGAATTACCTACCCCTTGCAGCAGGACACTCTGCATTTTACGTTTTTTGTCAGCCAGCCTTCACCTTATAATTGAGCTATATTTACATCTCATATTTATTACTGGGTAACCATCAAACAACTGCTTCAAGACAGGTTTGGACTAAGACTGCTCTATTGGTCAAAGTTAATATCCTGGTGTCATCAGTAACTCCATTGGATATCAGAGAATACTGAATACACACTTTTTGAAAGCTGCAAACTGACTTGTGTTAGATAATTGGAAATGAGAATCAATACTCAGTTTCGAAAGTTCAGATTTACAGTTTTAAAACAAATCTTCCCCCTTGCAGTTAACTATTTTATGGGGAAGGAGTCTTAATTAAAAATTGTATTTAAGAACAACAGAAACTGTTGTGAAATGTGGATTGACTCAGAATTTTTAAGAACATGCTAAAAGATTAAAGAAAAAAGACAACTGTTAAAGATCCATAAAATTCTACTCCCTTGCTCTTCTATTAGTAATTCAGCTGAAGTTAAATGGATGTGAATTTCTGTTCAGACCTACTTCAGCTGATTCCTGTCCTATCCTACCTGGGATAGGACATGAACCAGATTTAAGACAAAATCATTTGACACTTTGTGAAGAAAATAATTCTACTGGGGTGAAGGACTGCATTAGAAATGACTGGATTTCTCATGAAGGAATCATGAAGTTTTATTTTATGTGCGTGCCCTCAGGAGACCAGGCAGATCTAATCTGTGAGGAGCACTGCTGATTCAGGCTGCTGCGGGAAGGCCTTGAAGGACAGCTGGGGAAATCTCTGACCTTCACTTTGCCGCTGACCGTCACTTGGGGTTTTCCTGCCTGGAAAAGTGGCAGTGGACTGGGGTGGCTGGGGAGGAAACAGAGACCAGAACCATTGACCTCAATCTAAGCAGAGTACAGAAAAAGACAATAAACTCCAGGAGGAAAAACACAGGATTGATTTACCTAGGAGGAAGTGAGAATATTAAATTCTTTCAAGTAACTTCAGGAGGTATAATAGAGGAAATCTATTGAAAACACAGAGTTTGTCTCTAGCCAGGGATTCCTATGACACACAGAAATGATAGATATCTACTATATACTAATATTTTACAACTAATTAAACCTGTGAATACTGTGGGATTATTGCAGAGAGTGAGAGACCTTTATGCAGTCAGTCTTCTTTTTAAAAACCATGGGAAGCCCAGATTTTAACAATAGGCAAGTTGCAAATAGTAACTTACAGAATCAGACGATGAACAGAAATTCTTTGTTTCTTTTCCCATCACAGTATTATATTACGTTGACTCTGGTTTCCATGTACCAGAAGCATGTATCATATCCTTATAATATCCTTGGTTTCTTAGACACAGAGATCAATTAACATATGTCAGGGGGAATTCTTACACTCCAACTGCACCTGGCTGACTGACAGCACCTACACATATGGAGAGAACAGAGCACCAGAATTTAGGAACTGTGTCATGTCAGATGATGAAGATGAAATAATGCAAAGTATTCGCTTTCTCTCCAGTATTTTGAGTTTGATATTTCTTTAAAACTTAACCTAGACTAAATTTTCATACATTTTGAACATGAAAAAAGTAGAATTTCTGTCTTTTATTAGTTATACATTCATTAAGAAGGAAGCTAGAAAACCAACTTTAGAGTAATTTCTTCTATGATAGAGAGATGAAGAAAACCAACTTGTTTCCCCCAACTCCACAAACGAAACTCTAGCAACAAAATTGTACAATTAAAGTGAAAATAAATTTTACTCCTTTGTCTTATTTGATACTATATTACCAGGTAATGCTATCCTTTTTGTTTGTCTGCCTAGGACATTGTGTTCATGCTCAGTGCTGTGAAAGAAAATCCAGTAAAAAATCTATTTGGTGATGTTGAAAGTAGTTCTTCTTATTTCAAGGAAAATAATGAGTTTTGTCAAATCAACAGTTATGACTATGCGGGCCCAAGTACAAGACAAATTGAATAAAATCGTACAGCTGTAAACCACTTATTTTTTTTTCCCAGAGTACCTCAAGAAGAAGTTTCCTCAGAATCTACCATGTAGCATATGAGTAAAGGAAAAACATTCCAACAACTTACTGTGAGTGCATCCCATCATACCATACTTTAGCACATCTTTTCTTTATTCCCTATATTAATTTTATAAGTGACTGAACATGTAGAAATACACCTTACTATATGCGTATTTACTTGATGTTAACTGTGTTGAACAATGGCGTGGTAAAATAATCACTGCTAGGTTTAGTGCTTTGTTGGCTGGCCCAGAATGAAAGTGGAGTGTAACATTTTGTTTATTGCTTGTTCGTTGTAGATCACCAAGGCTACATGATGTGTTTGGACAGCCTAGCTCTCATTCTCATAATTAAAGAATTCCTGAGTGCAGGAATACTTTTGGGAAAGCAGCAGAATTAGATCAGTAGAAAAGATTTGATTTATGTGAGCTATTGTCTCTCTTATATTGGATGTCTCCAATCTTCTGAATTTAGGAAGATCTGGATATGAAATACACAGGGATTTTGTAACTAGTGCTTTAGATTCAGGTGCACTGTGGATTTAATTCCTCTAAGCAGTTTGCTGCCCTCCTAATATCTTTAGAGTTGAGTTAGTCTATTTGTAGGGTCTACTAAGTGGTTAAGCCTAACTTTCTGAAAATGTGCAGGTCACAAGTGATAGTATGACCAGCTGAAAAGTCTTTGGAAGGTTCTCTTCTTTAGAGAGTATGAAGTTATTTTCCACCTCTGAGTTGTCTTGACTCTGAGTCTTCATTCAAATGAGTGCCAGCTGGTAGGAATATTTCTGTAATTGCAGAGTGACGTAATAAATAGGGCTGAGAAATTTCTAAAGCTGTTCCTGTTCCATTTCAGATGGGCACTCGGGCAGCATTCGCTGTATATGGGAGTCTTCACCAGCTAATGGCAGACTTAGCTGTAGCAGTGTGGTTATATACTGAGGCCAGAGAACCTTTGGGAAATTCTGCTCCAGCAGGCCATGTTCCCTACTGCAGGATCTGGGAGAATATGGGGAGAATGTTTGGTGGTGTCTCTGGCTTAAGAAATGCACAAATTAATATACAAAAGGAAACTTTTTATGCTGTCAGTTGGTATCTACTTCCAATAAGGAATGAAAAGGGAGTGGTACATGTCAAGCCTCCTGGCAGACTTTTGTGTTTGCCTTTCATGCTGTGCAGTAGAAATATATAACCTTAATATGTAATTTGTGTATTTTCAACCTACTCTGCATTTCAAATGGTGAATGAAGAACTGTGTTACAGGCAAATTCTGGAGAAGATAAAAACGAGACAAGCAAACACTAGAGGTGCAGCAGGTAGAGGATTTCATATCGTGGGACTGAGAAGCTACTGCAGACACATTGCTGGAGCTGTGGGTTGGGTACTGTGTGCATCACCAGCACTTCCAATGTTATTTCATTCTTCTTAAAACCACTGACACCACTGAATAAACTGTGTGGAGTACATTCAGCTTTATTTTTGATTGTTGTAACTTTTTCCTTTAGATAATCTAAAATCAAATACTCTGTGGATTCAGCAACAAAACTCAAATAGCTGTGTGTGTAAAAGAAACCTCCTTGTAAACTGAGCATCCCACTTCCACAGAGCATCACTGGCACTTGCTGGGGGATGTTTGGTCTGCTGACAGACTGGAGCAGGACAGGGAGTACATGGGGACTTATTGGAATACATCCCAAGAGTAATGGCTTATAAAGACTTGCAATAAATAATAAATGCCCAAGGTAATATTCTTTCTAATGAACATTTTAATGGTTTCTTTTCCCCAGTAGGGGACTTTCAGACTTCTTAATAGAGGCACAGAATGAACCCTTTGTGCTGCGGCTGTCTCTCTCCATCACTTTTTGTTTTCTTCTTGCCTGTCCCTTATTGCTGGCTGCCACTGCTTCACTCTGCCTCCAGCTGTGAGGGCAAAGTTTACAGTGTCTTCAAAACCTGCTCTTTGTTTTCTTTGGTTGGGGTAAAGCTTGGTGAGGGACAAAGCAAAGTGCCTCCCCTGCCCACTGGAATGCTCTGGGCAGCATTCCCATGCCTCAGCCCGGCTCCCCACACCAAGCATGAAGTGGGAACAGAAGAGTCCAGCCTGTGTCTGCAGTAAGACACCATTACAGGCTGCCTTGGTGAAATTAGCTGGGTCAGTTTTTACACTATCAGCAGTGGCAAACTTCAGATATTTCCATATGGAAGCAATGTATCTCCAGTATACCCACGCTCTCTGCATAGCTCATCTTTTTCTTCAGATTCTTTGCTAGATGCAGGAATCTTTCTTTTTTTACCCCCAATTTTGCTAAAATTTTTATAGGCACCCATCATGATGGAAAACAACTTAATGTTATGCCCTAGCAATTTACCAAACTCCATAATAACAGCAAATATGAATATTAGTTTTCTGTCAAAATGTTTTGTGTTAAAATTCAGCCCTGCTATGAGATTATGCCTAGCCACCTTTAAATAGTTAAGAACTGTATTTTTAACTGGAGTTAGAATATTTCCTAAAGGAACCTACAGTCTGGGATGGAGTCCAGATGTACATTTGAGATGGCTAAAATGGAAAGTCCTGATTTTTTATTAGGCATGCCATTCAGAGTGCAAAATGAAGTGTGAGCAAAGAGAGCACGTTGGCATGGCAACAGCAAGTAAAATTTAATGCAACAGGTTTTGATTCTGACCTGCAAAAGGAACTATTTGTCCTGAGAGACAGCTTGTAGCCCATAAAAATTTTAGAAGACAGTAACTTGTCTTCACTAAAGGCTGGCAACTGGAGAGCTGGATACCTCAGAAGTTTTTAGCCAACAAAAGAATCTAAATATTCTAACGGTCATTGTTCTGACATAGATGTGCAAAAAGGAGCTGCTTCAATACTGTGTCTATTGCTCACGTGATAACCACCTGCCGGCAACCTCTTAAGCATAGACTCTCCCTGTTCTTTTAACAGTGTATGTGGTATTTGTAAAACTGTAAAACATAATGGGACTAAAGGCTTCGTAGAAAAATACACAAAGAGTCAATTATCACAACTTAAATTTTGATTTTAGAAATTCCCATCTCTCAGATCCACAATTATGTCCCCACTATGTTTTACAGCTATTCAACTGAAAAGTTCCCACAAGTTTGGGAAAGCAAGCTGTATTCTAGATTAAGGCTTTATTCTTTATTAAGGCTGGAACTAATGGCAGATAGCTTAAACTGCACAACTCATGCCAGGTATTTGATACTGAAGGATGTGCTCATTTTCCTTTCAAGATTAGCTGCTCTGGATTCCTGAGAGCAGAGCTGGCTGCACAAATCACATTCAAAACATTTGTCTAATTCTGTTTGCAGCCACCTCATCTGTCTCCATGGGAAGAAGCAAATTTACAGGAGCAAGAAGAGGAATGAACTACTTTCCAGTGTTTTGATTCACAGGAAGAAACAAGCTACTCAAATCTTAAGAGCAGCTTTGATCTTCCAGGATTTGCAGTTCACCCTCTGGACCAAAGATGCTTGTAGAAGTTTGGCTAAGGGTAAGGGATAATTTTCCAAAATGATAAAAAGATTCTTGACATGACTCAAGACTCACCTTGGAGAGGACTTGAGTCACCCTACTGGAAGACAGGCAAGTGGAGAGTGGGCAACTGTTTGCTCTTTGTGACCTGAGGATCCTTGTATTGTTTCCACCTCACTGCTCAGAGGTGTCCTCATAAAGTGGGCAAAGGTGTTTGTGCTTACAAGCCACAAATGCTTTTCAGGCAATAAAATCTCCACTGCTCCTGTGAAGTAAAGCTTCTCCAGTCTTTCCTGTGAAGTAAAGCTTCTCCAGTCTTCTGACACACCATTCCATACTCTCACTACAGACAGATTTGAGCAGCTCAAGGCAGAACCAAAGCGAAGCAGCCTCCTTGTTGCACTGTGACTTGCTGTTGGTCAAGGCTTCTCACAGCATGAATGCTTTCATTCAAGTGGACAAACATAATTATAAACCACACAAGACTTGAATTTAGTGCATTTCTGACACTGTGACTTCTGGCTCTATTTGGAATCTGCATCCTCGTTAATATAGACCTATCCTGATATACATTAACAGTCCCTTTGTCTATATATTTAACACTTTGCTTCATTTTAAGAGAAAGATGCTTAGAATGCTGTGTGGCTGAAAGCTTTCAGTAGAAGTACGCTAAAATACATGTTATTTTTTTAATATCCTATCGAGAGAAGAAACAACATGAGGGGGGCTGCAAGCAGTGAGTTTCAATATCTTTTCATACAGCATGGGTCATGACCTGAAGTAATTTCTAACCCCATTTTATGTGAGCCTTCCTTTTCTGGTCTTGGTGAACCTCTGGGGTTTTTAGCTGTTGATGAGCGATTTTTTCCCAGAAGTATGCATAAGTGAGATTTTGCTGTTTAATAACATTGCCTAGCTTATTTACCATTGCCTGCTGAAATCAATGGAAAGCCAACCTCTTGGAAAGTTTTTCGCGGTTCTGATATTTTTCTGAGAGGTGTATTTTTGCTTGTTGCAAGCATTTGGACTATAGCAGGAACCAGTGGTACCTACACTGGAATAAATTTCATCAGTCCCATGTACTGTAAATTGCTGCCAACTTAATATTCATCAGATAGACAGTGCCCTTGGCTTCATCACAGTAGGATGCACCCCAGGAATGCAGTGGCTCAACAATGCATGATAAAAATACTAAAAAGACAATATTCTTTCCTTCTATTTAAAGTATACCATGCAGCACTTCCTTTGGAGGAACAGAGAGGTAATTATCATCATACCACCATTTCCTCAGTGTCTAGATTAACAACAGGTTATGGGGGTCCAGAGCTGAGGAATTTAGCCTTGTTACCATTTATAGGTTCTCTCTGCATCCTATAATATTCTTTCCCATTAGCTAAAAGTGCCATTTCAGGAAATTGCCTTAAGGCTTGGTTTGATTTGGGGTGGAGGTGAGGAAAAAAGCAGTTCCCCTGTTCCTCTGTAGCTCTAGGCAGTTACTAAGAAGCAGGTATGCAATTACTTTATCTGTCAATTCTTTTCCATTTCTTGTTCAGTAGGATGTCGTCTTCAAAAAGTTCACACAGACCACTGCATCTTAACCTTTTACACGTAGGCAGTAATGGTGTAAAAAGAGGGAAGGGATAGTAGTAAGTGATCTCCTTACAATTTTCTAGTTTTGCTAGTTGCTAAATTTTATTAGACAAAGACCAGAATATTATCTATATTAATATTGATTAATCATAACTACATGGAAATATATTTGTCTTTAATCCCTAGGGCTGTTAATTGTACTGAGATTATTTTCCTTTTGTGCTGTCACTGCTCCTGACAGGACAACTCCTTCTGGTCTCGAATGAAGAAACAGACAGTCTTGTAGGCCATGTCTAACATTAATATTTCTTAAAAACCTCAGTAGTTTTGATTTGTGGTTTGAGATGTTTCTGTCTCCAGGTCCATATTTATTGAATTTTGAAATTCATGCATGTTCAACAAAAATAGTCCTGCAGATGAATGTGTTCGGTCTCAATTCCAATTCAAGTACTATTACTCTCTTCTTTTTCTTTTTTTTTTTCCTGTTACTGCAAATTCATTAAGAATATGCCATATTTTTAAGGAAACTATTATTAATCCGAATGAATGAGATCATTGGGTGATAGAAATCTAGCAGCTGAAACTCAGGATAAATTTACAAGTAGGGAACCCCATAATTATCTAATTCCTTGCAGAGACATCATAAAGTGACACCAGAAGTGAATGGCCAGCATGGGGTGGAGGAAACCCAGCTTTTTTTTTTTTTT
>WEKY01035918.1:38190-137817 GCA_013390045.1 Picathartes gymnocephalus
ACATAGAATGACTATGTTAACCATTGCTAGGATTAGTGAGGATTTTTTTTTAATTGTTATGTGTGGAGCTGAAGCAGCAGTTGTTTATGTATATGGTGCATTTGTATTTTATTTGCATAAAATCTAATAATTCAACCTCTTTATTTTCAAGTGTAATTCTATCAGATTCTTACATCTGAATGCCTCCTGGTCTTCCACATGGCTTATTATCAGATAAAAAGTACATCATCTATTTTAACAGTAAATCTGATCAGGGATGTTGTGCCACTTTGTTTTTAACTCAATTTTAATTTGACAGATGTGTATTTAGATAGCCTGTATCATCTGACTGATGCACAAAGCTTATTCCTCCAAAGAAACCGTGTGTCTTCTGCACCTTTTCCATCTCATTTATGCATATGTACAGACAGCACTGGCTCTTCAGAAGATATTAATATGAAAATGATGACAATTTATTTTATAATCAGAACAGGGCATGACTGGAGCAAATCAAGTATGCTCCAAAGACTGTGTGCCAGACCTCCTTGTCAAGAGCAGGTGGCTGAAGAGTCAACAATATGACATAAGTGCTTTGAGTGTGATCCGAATGAGCATAACTGATTCACTACCACATGGTATCCATATACTTTGTGGGGGTCTTTATTCCACATTGAGGCACTGAGACATAAATCAGAACATGGGGATGTTTCCACTATGCTGATCAATGAGATACATCATTTATATGAGATGCATGGTTGTATGCTTCCTCAAGGCCTCTTACAGATGCCGCGCCCATAATAGTGAATATTTGAAGAATATGTTTTACTGACAAGGAATCCAAAAGTGCTTTTGATTTTTGCATAAAATTAATTTGCATGATATCCCATGCCAGTATTTTGTTGTCAGTTCATAGTCAATGAGAAAAATCACCAAAATCCCTCTAAAAAAATTCAAAATATTCTACACATTCCTAAGCAAATACAACACAGCATGGACAGGGGGAATATCTAATAACTTGTTAAATTACAACAAAGTAAACCAACTTCCTGCTCTGATGAGGTAACAGGTTCATAGGAAAGACTAAGACGCCAGCTCCTATGTTACTTAAATTTTGGGACTCTTTTGAATGATTCTCTCATCGGAAAGCTAAGGAAATGAAGTCTTGTGAGTAAATGCAAAGCTGAATTAAAAAGAGAAACTAGATAATAATGACCTGATTATATTGTTTAATTGAAATCTACTGAGGAGTTTCTACAGGGAGTTGTTCTCAATTAAATATTGTTAAATATTCTCATGAATTATCTGAATAAAGGAATAATTGTCTATCCAGTAAATTTGCATATGACAGGAGATGGGGGTGGTTCTGAACGTGTGGAAAGCAGAATTAGAATCCCAAATGATTTTGACAAATTGGAGACATCATCTGAAAAAAATAGGATTAAGTTCAATAGGAACAAATGCAAAGTGTTAGGCAGAAGTAATCTGCACAGATACAGGATGGGGTAACACAATAGACAGCAGTTCTCTGGAAAAGATCTGGGAATGTGAATCAAATTAAACATGAGTTGATGAATTATTAAAAAGCTAAGTGACCAGCTAGTATGTATATGAAAACCAGAATGCAGTCTGCAGAAGTAATCTTCTAGGAATTTTTACTGTTAAGGACTCTGGAGCACTGTAGCCAAGGAGAACTTGAAAAACTGTAGTTATTAAGCACTCAAAAAAGAAGATGGAAGGGCCAGGGCAATAATTAAGATGTAAAAGAACCATACTGTTGCAAAGAGGAAAGGAGTAATATGTTCTTTTTGTTCGTGGCAGACATAATAAGAAAGAAAAAACTAAATTAAACCCAGGGAGAGTCAGAATAGTTGTTAGGAAACCTTTATAAATATAAACATAGCCAAGCCTGGAGAGGCGATGAAGTCACAATCATTGAGAACATACATTTGTAACAAGTGACACAAAGATTGATTCTGCCTTGAGGACAAACAAAATGACCTTTTAAAGTACTTTCCAGCTCAACTTCTATAATTTTGTATCAAGACAGGAATAAGTTTTGCACTTTGCCTATCTCAAATTGCACATAGTTCCATGAAGAGATTTAGTGAATCACAGAAAAAATCCCTAGTCAATGAGAGCCGTACTTGTGTACAAGAACTCAGTTTGGTGAAGGTATTGTTTAGCATTCATGCTGTGTGAATTTTGTTAAACTTATACTGACTTATACTGGGAAGTATTTTAAGATCACTATTTCAAGTTAGTACGAATACAATAACATAAATTGTACCTTCTGAAGTGATTTGAGCTACTCAGGGAATAAGGGTGAGTATTCAGTGAAGTTAGTTCTTACTCAATTGCCCATGGAAAGTTTTTTGGAAAAGAGAGATGACTGAACCACACCTCCTTTATATATACTCCTGCTGTTTGGACTGCAGCTCTCCAGCTCAGGGCTGGAAGAGACCCACAGGGAGCCCTGTGTTCTGGGCACTGCTGTGCACTGTGACCTGAACTGCAGCACTGCTCCCTGCAGAGCGGGGGACACGAGTTGTACAAAGCCAGCACACTGACTTCTCGTCACCTGGGCTTTCTCTTTGGTTATTCTTTCTGTGCAATGCAAAAGGGGTGATCCAGGAATGAACTGTATCAATTTCATTCCTGTGTCTATCTAGAGCTCTCTCTCTCTTGACAGGGACTTGGTGTTCTGAAGTGCTGCTTGAACACTGCTCTAAGTCTGTTGTTTGTTCAGGCTGGTCATTAAATTCTTAAAGGGTATAGTGGTGGAGAAATATTTGCACTATCCAAAAAAAATATTGGTTTCGGAATATTTAGGGAAGCTTGTGAGATTCTTCATACCTTTCTGCTCCTTGAAGTCTGTGGTAACTCTTTTGTATGTTACTTCCTTCCAGCTTTATGTACCACATGGTACCAAATATCTGTAGCAGAGATTGGGAAACCTCTGTTTAGCAGGTCTGGTTTATGGTTATGCTATAAATAGAGGTGAAACATGTAACTCATTTCAAGAACATTTTCTTCACTGAGATCACAGGATCATTTAAAGCTGTCCAAACACTTAAGTTGAGTGTCCAGGTAGTCTGGATTTTTTTTTCAGGAAATTTGGAAGTGGGACAGCTTATTCACTGTAGATGATTCATATCTTTATATCCTAGTTTGAAGTGGTTCACCACACCGTGGCCACAACTTCAAAAGTGTCAGATGATCATCAGACAACACTCCTGCCTGTAAGACATTGATTTTCCCAGCTTTCTAGAGTTTTCATAACTTACTAACCTCTGCCCCTAAACCCAAACAATTTAGGTTCAAGAACAAGCATTAGGAAACTGTTTATGAAATACTGAATATACTAAGTTCCCCAACAGAGAAAGCTCTTAAAACCAGAGCTCTGGGGACTCAAGTGCAGAGAGCCTGCCCTTCTCGTGTATTCTTAAAGCACTTTTCCATGTTCCTTTACAAAGGTTTTATCTTTTCCAGTTTTAAATCTTTTTGTCTAGACAGCAGTAAGTAACTTGCATACCTTTCTGTCAAGAATGGTATGGTTAAGTCTTTCAGATAAATATAGCTGGATATTTAAATACAAAAATAAATGTCTAAAGCTCTACTTATTAGTAGCATCTGTCTCGCACTTGATGTGTACTTCTCAGAAATATTCTAATACCTACAGAGGCTATATTTAAGCAACCTTCCTTCTGCTTTGGTGATCACATGTCATGCGCTGCCTATATTGTTGATTTTGTTGCTAAGACCCGCTGTGAGTTCCAGTTTCCAGTGTTTCAGATTACATGTTTAAACCTGGCCTTCCAACTGTTTCACGCTATCCTGTGTGTCCCCATCAACTAAAGCTGATACTCTGGAGGCCCTCTCTTTCCACACTGGTCAACATTGGCATGAAAAATTGAGTGGAAAGAGGAGTTAGGATTACAGATTTTTTTGTTTGTGGTAGTTGTTAATTTTCCATTTTGGAAATATCACTAAGAGGAAGACTTAGGAAGCACATATTGGGTGTATGTGGTCAGCAGATCGGCCTCTGTCACCTTCTCTGTTCCCAGAGCATTGCAGCCATCAGGGAAAAACCCCAAAATATATGAGGAACCTGGCAGACATCAAAGCAGAGAAACCAAAGAGGACTAGAGAGAAAAAATTTTACTTTAAAACTCTTTCCTGTAAGCCTTTGATTCGACATCTTTCATTACGATGGATAAGGAAAAATGTGATCTTTATGGGCACTTTATTTGGAGGATTATATTTAGACTCTCTTGTGCTACTGGAAGTGAGCTCCCTGTACATCTGTGAGGTTTTAAGTAACTTACATTGTAAAGTGTCAGGGGGACTTGGGCTATCCCAGTTAAGTTCTGTGCATGATGACACATCTGTCAGCATGACAGGGCCTCACTTCTGCAAGTAGAAACCCATTGTGCACGGTGTTGTGGAAATTATTATTCCACGCCAAAAAACTGTATGGTACTCTATCAGGCTCAAGTCCATTCCTCTGACTCTAAATATTTTTTTGTACATGAGTATGGTAGTTTGTGTTTCTTCAGTGAAATAACTCTAGAGTTTGTATAAATGTTTTAATGCATTGTAAGTTTTCTTGGCAACACGTTAATACTCCTTTGATTAGAACGGCCACTGTTGTTTGTTTTTACATTTGGAGCAAAGAAATGCAAACATCCTTACCATCAAGACTAGGTGGGGTAGCACTGAAGGTAGGTTGTTTTGAATCTCTGTACTTCTTGTATTCTAAACTTGTGCATGCCTGTTTTGTCCTCTGATCCAGCAGAAGTTGCTGTTTTTCAGGATGCAATAAAAAACTGTTTTCTGAACACTTCTTTTGAGGGCATAAAGGGCAGAGGAGTGAAAAAAATCCAAACGGACTAAATTCATACACTGAGGTTGACTTTACCTTAGAAGAGTTGCTTGGATTTTCATACCCCCACACGAGTTCATTGATGTACATGCCAAAAAGAGCTGGTTGGTTTTGATTTACAGATTCTACATTGTTTAGGAGATTATAGTCTAATTCTCCTTCTGCTGTGACTAGTCAGGGCATGAACTGTAGTCATAATGATAGGCACTCTTTTTCTGGATTTTAGCATGCCAGGCAAGGAAGTCACTTCAAAGTAAAGCTGAAACACGTGAAAAAGTTGTGAGGGAGAGAGCACTAGGAGGAGGAAATTAGGTTGACCCCGGTTTATTAAAGCATCGTATACACTGATGAACTGGTCAATTTAGGCACCACTGCAAAGGATAATACAGGATGAAAATGATGTCTGCCTTTATTAATAGAGTTGGTATGACATAACAAACATAAGAAAAATGTAGTTTGGAGAAGGGATCCATTTTAATGGGAAAATACTTTGTTGTCGATGGCTGTTGGTATTATTTGTGTTGGAATTGTGTTCGGGATCTGCTTTGAGATGAGAGTGCAGGGAGGAGCCCCACTGCACTTTTTGCTCTGCATGTGTGTAAGAAGAGTTCTTGTCTTCAGTGGTTCACAGCTCCCACAGGAGTGGGATAAAGGGACTTCCTGCTTACAGAGAGCATTGAGGGCAGGAGCTTAACTTCAGGATTTTGAAATATCCTTGAAATTGCTTGGTAAAATGTAGCTCATGGATGCATAAAGCTTTTATAGGCATTTTGAGGCATTTTGGTTTCATTTAGATTTTTTTTTAAATTTCTCCTCTTCTAAAATCTGGCCTGAGATCTTAAAAGATGGTACAGTCTAGAACATTGTATTTTCACAGCATTTGGCTCTTTCTAATCTCTCATGTTAGCATATCTCAATATGCAATTACAGCACAAATGAAGTACAAGAAGCCCTTGACTAGGACTGGAAATGTAATTTTCATTCCTTTCTATTTGTAATAGAAAACTTATTTGCTATATTTTGCCTCTTTGTAGCCAAACATAATTCTCTTTCTTTCGATATTTTAAATTATTTCCTTAATTATTTCTGGAACTAATATTTGGGTTGTTGCTTGTCCAAGAGTAGTCAATTATGCACTCTAGAGACAATGAGCAGATTAGGCTTGCTGGTACTTGCTTCTATCTCAAATAGATGAGTGTCATTGTGAGGGCTGAGTTTCTGATACAATATTTACAATTATAACCACAAAAGTTGCTTTCTGTGCATTTGCTTGAATAGCCAATTAGGATTCTTTGTTCTGGTTTCAGTCAGTAAATTTGCTCATTAGAGCGTTTTTATGTAACCACTTTTTGATTGAGACATCTGTGGAAAAGTGACAGGGAAAGGTTAAGAAGTTAAATCAAACACTAAATGTTAAAAAATTTCAAATTTTGGGGCATTAGAACTGTCCTTGGTGTAAAATATGTTAGGTCCTAATTCACCAGTTTATCTTTATTCTGGAAATACTTTGTTTTGGAGACTACAGAGAGGTTTTAATTTAGATGTGTTCCTCTGCTCTGTAGAGTCCGCCTGGTGTTATTTTGCTCACCTGGAGAGCTACTTCCTCTAATAGATGGAGGCCAAGTTTGTTTTAAAGCTTAAATATTAATGTGTTACCAGATTTCTTAGAGGAAGTTTGATTTAATCTGAAAGCCTAAATGCTTCTAACTGGATATGCTCACATCCCAGCTGCACGCGTTCCTGGCAGTGAAGAGAATGAGATGAAGCAAAGATTTCTCAGACGCTGGCATTGTAGAGCGCCTTTCTTCTTCCTCTCTATCTCTCCTCTGCCCTTCCTTTTTGGATTGAGGGTCAGAGAGGTTCAATTTGGGTATTGAATTACAATGCTGGCACTATTTTGGAAAAGAACATGTTGACTGAATAATGGAATCCTTTTTTTCTCCTGTTTGGCACAGTGTGTATCTCCACAATTAAAAGTATATGGATGCAACTGAAGAGCCAAATTAAATGGTATCAAAAGCATGGTAGATTTAGAATTGTAGATCTATGTGACAGACTGTTTAATCTTTCACCTGCAGTATGTGATATAATAGTATTGGTCTGTGTTGGAGCAGCCTTTTTCAGATTTTATGTATCAGAGAGACTGTGTATTTTGAAATTTAATCCTCATGAAGTATTTGACATCCTGAATGGGATAATTGACACAGGGACACTAATTAGGGAGTTATAATTCAGAAGGTTCTGATCATGTACTTTATACTGACATGTATATTGTCCCCCTGGTAACTGTGTTAATGGTGCTTAGACATGTACATCAGGAAAAGAGAGCATACTCCTGGGAGCTCTGGAAATCCATCTCCTATGTAATGGCATTTTATAATGCTCTAGAAGGAACAGATTTACACATTTTTCCATTTATTAAGCTGATGGTATATAAAATATTCTGGCTTTGAAATAGTTTGACTCAGCTGGTGTTCTCATTCTTAAGAATCTGCAGTGAATATCTTCCTCTGAAACTGAGCTTGTTGCCTAAACTGCTTTGCATTTCTTAGCGTTCAGTTGAAATCTTGGGTAAATCTTTTCTATTCAGCTGAACTGAGTCCTGTTTACTTTATGTAGGAATTATTTAATCAATTCCTGAAACGCAAAATCCATAGCAAGAGAGAAAAGGTAGTCTTGTGATTGCACCTCTGACCTAAAGGACAAGTTTTCCGCAAGTATGATTTCATTCAGGTAGTGAGAGCAAGAGCTGGATTAAGAAACAAAAAGATTGGCCTTAGGCAAGCAGGTGAGCTCAGTTTTTTCTGTTTCCCCTCTGGCTTTGTGATCATACTACGCACATAATCAGACTGTCTGCCTATCCCAAACAGAGCATTCCTTTATGGCATTTCAACAAATCCAAGAGCTCTTGAACTCATCTTAGCAGACTTTTCAAGCTTTCTGCATGGTCATATGGCTTAAGTCAGGAAATACTTTTGAAGCACACATTTGCTATATGGTAAGTGAATACAGAGACTTGTTAGTTAATACTGCTTATGATGCAGCGTTCTACAGCTGTAGAAAACAGAAAAGCAAAGAACAGGCTAAAATCCAGTTAAAATTGCTGGAGTATGGCAAAATGTATTTACCAAATCTAAAACCACCTGGGGAATAATGATCTCACTCTTGAAAAATGTGTAGAGAAAAGAGAAAAAAGAAAATTAAGAAATTTTTAGGTCTTCTGGTGTGCAGCTTATACAGAAGCTGGCTCTTTCTGCAGTACAGCATGTCCTCTGATGCTCATGCCTGGACATTGCTTCAGCAATGAGTCAGAGTTCCAGCTATTGTTTCACTAACATCAGTTCCTGCTGTGCTGGGGGTTTCCCCTCTCATCTTTTTCCCAAATTATCAGCCAGACCCAACCCTCTTCTGTTTCTAAAATCTGACAGGAGGCCGCAGATTGGGCTACGGTGGCTACAAGGTACTATTCATGCAGTTCTAGCAGTGCATCTAACGTGCAGAAGAAATGCTGGTTATTCATTTTTGTGCCTGACCTGGGAAGGCGGGTGCTTTGAGGCAGCAAGGAGAGAACAGTCATTATGAGACAGTGAGGACCGCAGCGCTTTGCCAAAGACGGCGCTTGAGTGGGAGGGCCTCCTGTGATCAGCGTCGTGCAGCTTGGTGTGGCTTCTCTGCAGAACACTCATGCTGTCATTTCAGGAGTTCACGTGGGGGAAAAAAGTGGCAGACAGGCTTAAAAATGTTAAGAACCACCAGTGTACAAAAATCTGTGCAGAGTGTGGGGAAAACCTTTTGGTATTTAAAAAAGTACAGATAGAAAGAGAAGATGGTGTATCTTGGAAACCAAGAAATCAACCAGATTGTTCTACTGCAGCTCTAAATTCAGACTACATGGGACTGGAAGGAGCTGAGGGTATCAGCCTTTTATGTCCTGTAGCACAGGGACATGGAGAATGGAAAAATGAACATGTGATGTGCAGACTAGGCCAATGTTGTAAATGTGTCTGAGTCACCACAGCCACCTGGGCTGGAACCTGTTGTCATCTGGTCTAATACTAAAAGTTCATAAAACAAGCCTTTCACAAGACTTTGAGCTGTTTATGACAGATGTCATTTGTGGGCAACACAAATGTCACTGTGATAGGACTTGCTCTCGTGAACTTCTCTGATGCACTTCATCTCATCAAAGTTAATGAGAATAGTCATTACATGTGTTCAGAAGTGTCCTTGACTTATGGCAACGCCCACATTTCCTATGGTTTCAATCTTCCTTGCATGTGGATATTTCCAGAAGAGTTTTGAAGTTGTTTTTACACTTTTCATTCATGTTTCTTGTGGAAATACAAAAGAAATTACGTGTATGATCTTTTCTCTTAATAATACTTAAATCACATTTTTTTCCTATGTCCTTAACCTTGCACCTCGGCAGCAGGCTAAAATTCAATTCATTCCCCACTTAATGCTATCCTTAGAGATAGGCTAGGAGGTAGAATGAGCAGATGTCCTAGTCAGACGGAAAAGTTGTTTGGTATTTTGCTTCATTTGTGATGCTTCAACATGAGACAGGCAGATTTCCATTCTAAGTGCCTTTGCACTTACCAACATTGTTGGTAAATTCTAACGGTAATAAATATGATCATTCTTCTTGCGTCTTAAGCTTTCCACAGGATTTTTTGATTTTGTGCTGCTTACCACCCTAGGACCCTCAATATAAGAGAGAACAATGCTTTATTAAAACAAGCTGCTCTATAAAATGTGTGCTTACTCAGCTGGAAGCTACTTGGCCATTTCTGCTGCTGCTCTCAAGTTCCAGAGCTGCAGATGGAGTTGGGTTAATATAACATAACTTTCCCAAAGGCCTGCAATAGGATTTGATGTGTTTTCTGCTACATATCCTCATCTTCCAAATTAACCTGAAGCCAAATGGGATCTATTTATTTGCTACTTCTCTGAGACAATATATTTGGCTGTCATAGTAATGTCTGCTTTGTATTTTGAATAAAACTGGCTCCCTAAGGAGCTGGCTAACTAAGACCAGAGAATACTGTATGTGCAAAAAAAAAATCGATGGCACACTTGAGCATGTAACTTGACAGGGAAAAAATCAGCAGAAAAAACCCTGAAATATCTTGTGAGAGGCGGCTTGTGCACCTGATCTTTGGTTCAGTGTCTTCTCCCTGTTCTCTAGGCATGTGGCATTCAGTTGCAAGTACAGAATCAGAGAAAACCTGAAAAACAATAGCAGCAGTGTGGAAATCAACCCATGTACCCACACTCACTGAGTGGTTCCAGAAGATGTGGCAAATTGTATTGATGGAAAAGCTGATTCATACAATTCTCCCTAGCCCAAAAATTTGACAAACAAAACCACTCTAGGATATTTAAAAACTCACTACTGACTATGCCAGGTACTAGCAGATGATTCCCTTGACCATATTTTTATTGGGAAAGCAAAATCAAATATTTGAGAAAAAAGCTTCATGAAAAACAACACGGTGAGGCAACACATAAATCAGCCTTTAACAGAGGACTGATAACTCCTATCCCTCCTCTTCCTGACTCCTTGAAGACAGACAGGAACAGTAGTAGATGTGCAACTTATTGACCTGCTAGATCTGCTCTTATTCAGGCTGTGATGCCAACAGTTCCAGTTGTTACTGACCAGGCATCCACCTGGAGATGTGTGTGTACCATGCCTCTTGTGACCTGTAAAAGAAGGGAGAACGCTGTGAAAATGAGGTTGGGATGCCACCCTAAGCACCAAAGTCAAAGGTCTAGTCAAAGCTAAATGTTGGATTCCTACTGCCTTCAATTTTTTTTTGTTTTGTTTTGTTTTGTTTTGTTTTGTTTTGTTATATAGGTGTTTGTATTTCTGATGACCCAGCTTTTTGGTAAGTGGGAAACTGCATTCACAGAGGAACACTGTAATTCAGAACTTTTAACAATGAAGTAGCACAGGAAGGTAACTTTTCTCAATGACTCCAGTTTGTATGAAACAGAATATATTGTTGGCATTACCACTTAGGACAAGCCAAAGCCCCTGCAGAGATGTACAAAACTTACAGATGCATGTACACACCTACTGGACCAGTTTGTTGCTGAGTCATTCAACACTCCAAACTAAGTTTTTTTGTTACAGCTAAAAAGATGAGTGAGTGAGTCCCCAACTCCCCATGGCTGTGTATCTGAGTGTCTTTTAGGGCAGCTGCTGCAGGACCAATCAAGCAGTTGCTCCTCAGGGAGACCACAGCCTCCTCCCACCTGCTGTTTACGTCCCCACCCATTCAGCTCCAGGCTTAGGCAGGGGAAGGAAATGGTCTCACACGCCGCGTGCCTACGTGACACAGTACAGTGTGTTAGAAATAAATCAAGGGCTTTGCTGAGGACTGAAGTTACCAAGGGCCTCTGATCAACGCCGACCAAAGCCACACGGAGTCTTCAGCTGCAGGTTCTCCATGGATGAGGGGAGCGGGTGATGGCCTGCACGACCTCAATGTAGCAGTCTCGAAGCAAAATTTGATTAAAGCAAATCAATTTGAGGGAAATAATTTAAAATTCAACAACTCTAGGAAAACATACCAGGTGGCATTGTGTCCATGAACGTTTTAGGGTACCCTTGGCATTCTCTGTGCATGAATATTGATCAACAGGATGCTTTTTTAACCAGCAGTGGTGATGAAGATGAGGTGGTGGTCATTATTTTCTGATTGCATTTCTCTAATTAGATAAGTCCTTGGACTATCAGAATCTTAAAGAAAGATTAGATGTGGCACTCAGTGCCACGGTCTAATTGAGGTGTTGGGGCATTGGTTGGACTTGATGATCTTAGAGGTCTCTTCCAACCTAGTCTTTCTGTGATTCTGTGATGAAAGGTGTCAGTAACAGCAACATTGAGAATGAAGGAAAACAGTACCGTTGAATGCTTTTTGGTAATGTGGGGAGCAGATGCGACTTTCAACTTTTCAGAAACTGTTTTAGAAGTCATATTAATAAAAGTTTAAAACCTCCCAAACACCCAAACAAGTGAAAACCTCAATATTCAAGGAGATAAAAATACAGCTATGGGTGATATGGTTTGATCTGAATTACTGCAGGAAGTTGAAGGAGGCAGTTTCTCTTCCAACATCTAATAGGCTGTGAAAGAACAAGATGTGAAAGATAAGTGCAAACAACACATGTGACAAATTCCTTTAAGATAGTTATTACTTCTCCTCTTTTCCATTTCATTTGGAGTAAAAGAGAGTCAAACAGCCTTTTCTGTTGTGTTCCCATTTGCTAACCATTTACACTTTCCTCTTAATTACCTTCTAGAGTTTAATGGAAAGAAGATCTCAAATTCTTTGTTTTAAAAATCTTACATTTGCTGTACTGAAGAACTCAAGTTCACGCTTATTTCTAGCTTTCAGTCCAAAGTAAGATCCTTCAAATATTTGAAAAAAACAAAAAGGGCAAACACCAAAATAGAGTTTAAAGTGCTGCTCATGCTGATATAACATCAGATAGGAAATGAAAGTTTAACAGTTCAAGTAAGGAATATTTCTTCAGCTTCTAGGGCAAGACAGAGTTGCTCAGGAAGTGTGGCATTTTGCCAGAGCGGGGAGCCTCTAGGAACTGAAGGATAAGAGTACTGGTGACCCTTTGCTGCCTTAGACCAGCTGGAGAGAAGGGAGCAGGCACTGGAGTGTGCACTGCTATGTGAAAAAAGGAACAAGAGTACACGAAAATTGTCATATCAGCATCATCAGTCTGTGAATGTGCATCTTTTCTGGTGGGAATGTAATGTTTTCAGGGTTAATTTCTTTTCTATAATGTTGTTTTTGCAGTCTACATCTGCAATGATACGTTATTTCTCCTCTAGAATTTACCTATATTTGTGCATTTTCCTGTGTCATGTGATCACAGAGAGTGAATATAGCAGTTGATGGGGTCTGTCCTTTAAAATTCCTTAAGAAGCTTAAAGGTGTGCTTTGGAGAGTTGGTTTCTCCCTTTCCACTGCAACTAATGAAGAATATAGACTTAAGAAAGAATCACAAATGGGAGTTGTAGCACTTTGGTGGCCCAGGCAGGGTAACTTCTCATTCCTAACTGGATCTGCTCTGTAAAGAGATCTGACCTGAGTGATAAGGACCAAGTGTGTAGCGATTCCACTGGCTAATTGTTGGATACCTGCTTTCTGTACTGGCTGAGTTGAAGGGAAGGCACCAGGGCCGTCCCTGCCAGCACTGTGCAGAGTCTATGGGCTGCATGAAGCCTGTGAAGCAATGTGTTGGCTTGCAGGGCAGCCCAGAATCATCTTGGGACTTTTGCTGCTTTCCTCTAGTTTTGTCTCTGGATTGTTGGGCTAGCAAAAAAAAAAAAAATCAGATGTAGCTAAGAAGAATGGGAAGTTTAAGATGTTCACATGGTGTTATTGCAGATAGGGCATGTGAGGATGGGAATATTTCATTTGGAATAGGAAGAGAAGAGCCAAGTGTTCAATGGGGAACACATGCTTGTTTAACTTGCACTGTGCTGACACACAGTGGAGAGCTCCACAGTACCCTTTCTAAAATTCACTCCAGTCCTCAGTAAGTAAAGAAAGTACAGATTTTGAGTGCAGAGGAGGCACTCAGCAACCCTAGAAGGAGCAGCAGCTGTTGAACCAGCTACAGAGAGGGCTAACCAGAGAACACTGAATGCTGAGATCAAACAAATGAGAATGAATCAAAGAGACAGCAGGAGACAAACAAGGGGATGTAGCCCAATGCGCTGCCTTGAACTCAGCTCTCTCTTGATCCATAGTGACCTGGGTTTTGTCCTGAAAAGGGAAGTTTTCCCAAAATATTATTAGCCCTGAAATGGGTATTTGATTCCATTTTCTCAGTTTTTACTGAGGTATGTTCGTTTGTATTACTGAGAGTACTTGTTTTCAACATAATTTTACCTCTCAAGACGTATAACTCTCCATACTGCTACATAATTTTATTTCTGGTAGGGAAAGGGCAAATCCACTACAAGTAATTGTTAAACACTTCTTATCTGTATTTCCTGGATAAGAATTCCAGAGTATGGCCTCTTTTGAAACTCTTCTTACCTGCTTGGGCATGATGCTGCTGGCTTAAATGTATTTCCTTCTGTTTTGAAATAAGCCACGTGAGAGGATACTCCTAATGTTCTTGGCCAAATTGATAGTGCTACGTCCTGCCCTGGGAGTCATGAGCATTTGCTGTGTTCTTCAGAGATATGTATTTGCAATTAGTCATCCATACGAGGGGACAGTTTAAGACAAGCCTTTCCCCCAAAGCAGTTAATTCTTCAAAATGAAAATAATCAGATAATGAGTTCATTTCCGATTTCACATTTAATGCCAAACATTTTTGGGTAAACAAGATATGCTGGCAGAGTTCTGCTCTCATTGTATGTTTTTTATTAACTGGGAAACAGACAGTTGATTCTTATCCTCTCTATCAGCTCAAATAAATGACACGTATTTTAGAAGGAGAGGCTTGTGCAAGCTGGCTGGCTGGTTTCAGTGTGGGAGCCCATCAGCCAGTCTGTGTAAGCTGCACCCAAGCCCTGCTAGCAAGAAATGAAAACCTATTAAGACCCAGCTTGGGAGTCTCCCACTCAGTGGAAAGTTTTACCACACTAACTCATATTCCTGCACCATGAAAATAAGGAAGGCAGCAGGGAGTCTGTCTCTGGCAGCTTTGCCAAATCCTACAGGCTCAGTGTTGGAGCTGCTGTGCTGCTCCTGCTGACAGCCCCATGGAAGTGTGAGTGAGCCCTGCCCAGCGTGGGTGCTGCCACTGGGCTCCAGGCAGCTCCTGAGCTGATGGAAGCACCTGCTGTTCACAGTGCTCAGGACAGCAGACACTGCCAGCTATTCTGGGACTGTGTTTTAAAGGGGTTGTGGAGAAAGGTGAGGATACAGACAAGCATGGGACCAACAGAAGTGTTAAATACTGTTCTCTCCCCCTGGAGTTCAGCTTTGGTCAGTGGACTTGCTGTGGGTTTACAGACTTGACAAGGAGAACAGAATCTGCCCCAGAGTCCGAGGCCACTGAATCTTTCAAAATCAATACTTCTTTCCAGACAGGAGAAGCCGGAAAGACAGAAATGGAAAATATTTATTTGGAGGTGGTATTTATGACTAACCCTATGTAAAAAACACAAAGAAGATTGTTCTTAAGGTGTCCCAAATTTTAGCAAGAGGTCAAAGGATTCATAGAAACTTCTAATTTTGGACATTGGAGATTTAAATTCAGGTTGATGTTTAATGCCTATTGTACAAATAATATTCTTCCTATCTGTGCACAATGAACTTCAACATGTCGTGAAGAGACCAGCCATTCACAAACAAAGCAAAACTGTCTTCCCTGTTGATCCTTGATATCAGTGCTTAGGTTGATGGTGCTAGTTCCCATCCAAACTGAGAAAAAAGGTAAAAGCAATCTCTGTGCTAAAGGGCTCATAGTCCGAACATGCCAAAGGAGTCAGGAGAGGAACACACACAAGAGGCAGGGATACTAAAAGAGCACTGTGGATCAGCACAGACTAAGCCAGCAGTTAAGATTTCAAGTGGGTATTGCAGAAAATGAGTATTTCAAGGTAAGGTTTGAAAGAGAGCAATGAGTTTATTTGTATAGATGTTTTTCTACTTTTTAAAAATAGTCAGAAAGAGTCTCGGAGAACGCAGTTTGTCTGAATCCGGACTGCGTTTTTAGGAAGACGTAATTGGCCCCAGAAGTCTCGGATTCAGTTGTTGGACAGAAGAAAAGATCAGTAGAGGTTATTGAGATGATTGTTTTTTCTGATCTACAAAATAACCTCCATGGCAACGGAGGGTGTATCAGAGCTATATGGTGCAGCTGGAGGAAGACTTTGGCTCTGGTTTGCAAATTCTAGACAAATCCCAGCTATGACTACTTTGCCGTATAACTTCTGAGCTTCTGAGCTTTGAACAGCAGTAACCTGAGATTTTGCTGGGGTATGGAGCAGAGGGAGTCTGGTGTTCACAAAATAAAGCCAATGAACATTGCGATTTCTGAGAAAAACAATATTTGCAGTGTGGGCTCCAGACAGGAGAAGCTGGTGTATTAGTAACATGTGACCGGAGGCAGTCTCAGCAGCACAGCTCGTGCTGTCAAGAGAATAAAGGAGTGTCTTGAGAGAACTTCTCCTTTCCAATCCTCTCCTTAGAGGGGCAAAAGTGCAAATATTTTTCTTTCTGCTGTCATTTTGAGGATGAAACCACCATTTGGACTTTCCTAATGCAGTGTTTAACTTTCAGATGACAGAAATACAACAGTTCACAAGAACTCAGGCCTCACACATGCTAGTTAACACATTCATGGCTGCGTTAAATGCTAGGAGACTCTAAGTCGCTTAAATAAGAGTTTGGCAAATTACAACCACTACCATACCACACCCCATCATCTGAACAGATAAATATATGTATCCCTTCTCTTTCTTTTCTAAGAACCTTCTCAGATTATTCCTTTTTTCTCTTTCAGCAAAAGCCTGATATGGAAAGTTGTTATCTGAAGGCTGTATTTGCATAAAGCAAGAGCGTCAACCTACACTGTCCAGTATTGAGGAAAAAAAAAACCCTTCACAGAAAAGGAAGGCAGTTTGTTCTTGTTAGTCATCAGCAGCTGGGTGCCGGAAGAAGGAGACATGCTTGAGAAAAAGGTTGCTGGCAAGGGTCAGCTGCAGGGGAGAAGCAGTATTGTACTGTGGGTATGGTTTGGAAATTGGGTATGTGCCCTGTTTTTGTGTTCTGAGGAGGCTGTGCTCCATGGTAGATTGGTAGTGGCAGTTGTTTGTTGCAATGTTTCAGGGTTGCTTCAACTACTTCAAGCCCTATATACCTGGTGTTTGGGTTTAAAGAAGTTTGAATTTGCTTAAAAGTCTACAACTTTTCTATACAAACAATGGTTAGGTTCTGGGCCAGGTAGATCCTTAATCCAAAGGTGCCTTCTGTGAACTCCTCTGAAATTTCTGGTTCATGGCTGTTTTCTCAGGAATTCTTTTGTATTCTGTTGGTCTCCAGTTACAGGAACTTTAGTACTATGTGGTTTTTCAGGGAAAAAAGCCTACGGTGAAGGAACATTTAGAAGAGCACCCAGCTTCTCTGCAGCTTCCTCTGTTTGAGGAACTCCACTGCAAGAAAACAAAAATGTTAGACCTGAGTGGAGTGATATTTCTCTAATGGGTCTTAAGGCTTTACCATCTGGTTTGCCAGCCTGTTTCAGCTGTGAAGGGATGTTTGGCATGAGCACCCCATTTCATCACCTGGAAGGTCACCACATGGTATAACAACACATGGTATATACAACCTTTTGTTGACTTCTATGCCCCTGCCACTCTAGAATAGATATATATATATATACATATATGAATATTGAGTAGGAATAGCCCATTTAGACTAGTCCTTTGCCTTCTCCAAGGTCTGCTGCAGAGCAAATATCCCTCTGCTCAGACTCAACCCTGAGAGGGCCCCCACCTCCAGCAGAAATGTCCCGGGACCTGTGCCTCGACCTCCAACTAAATGTGTAGCACTGGTTTGTCCTTCAAGTGTGAAGCCAGTAAGGACTCTCTACCACAGTTTTTGAACACATTTCCAAGTATGGCAGGGTTCAGTGGCAGGCACATAATAGGGCTTTTGGCATGTATTATACTGTGCTCAACAACTCCACTCTCTGATCCAAACATGCCCACCAAAAATAACTTCAGTGAACAGCTTTTATTTTAATTATTCCAGTGTGGGACTCAGGAAGTTTTGCCAAAAATCTGGCTTGTAAAGCTTTTTGTATCTAAGCACAGAAACCCCTAGTGTGTAGTTAATCCCCCATTGGGATTTTCCTGATCCAGTCACAGGTCTATTCTGCAACCTCATCTTTCTTTACCTACCACTTGCTCTCTCTGTTCACGCTACCAGCTCCTTGAATTCATGCCCTTTCTTGGCTTCTGTGACTGTTCTTTCCCAGCTATCCCCTCTAATTTTCTCTTTTCTTGTTTAGCTCTACATTTAGTGGTTGATGGTGTTTTTTGTTGGTTCCACAGTAGTTCTGACCTCTACAGGGATTTCAGTGACATCAGTATGTAGACTCTTCTCTTCCCCCTTTATTCACTCTGTCCAATCCATCACATGGCATAATAACCAGAACACTGCACTTTTGCCAGTAGAAACCTGCCTTTTCCTAGATGATCTGTTTCATTTCATCACTGAAGCTGTCTTCTTCCAGTCTCCTTCCCTTCTTCCCCGTGTGCCATGTGTGTACACATTTTTACATGTAAAAATCATAACACAAACATAAGAAAAAGGGAGGTCTCTGTGGTGTAATGGGACAAGATACTGGGCTGTGCAGAACATTTCCAGACCCTGAGAGGGCTGACTATGGTATTGCTCTCTGATGTCTCTATGTTGGATTATTTATTTAACCTTTCCTTCATCAAACCCTAATTTACTTTGTGGGGAAACATGCAATTTAGGATATCAGTATTTAAAGAAGTATTTGCTGTTATTTTGTAAATAACCTCAGATCATTAATAAAGTTTCCTCTAAGAATATTAAATGTGAAGGAGAAAAAAAAGGTTTGATATGATGTTCAGTTTAGGTTCATTTCCTAAGCATGCCAAAAGAGAAGGAAAAGGAGGAACTTCCCTAGAGCAGGATAACCCATAGCATGAGAGTTTTCAGCACAGGTGGGGATAATACAGATTCAGATGCCTGCAGGAAGTGAGCCCCAGCTCTCCTGCAGTCTGAGGGAGTGCTCTGGTTGTAACTTGATTGCTTAAAGCGAGTCTGGCAGCCATAGCACCCACTTCTTTGCTGTTTTGGCAGAGGAGGTCTGGATAGCAGTGGAGGAGGATGGTAATCCCTGCATTGAGATAGGTGACCAAATTCCAGAGAGGCTTAAGCTAATTCCAATACCTTCTGCATTTCCTAACGACTCACTAGAGCAGCTCCTGCTTGGGATGCTTCTGCTTGGGATACAAACCTAAGGAGCCCAGCATTCAAGCACAGTCCTAGAAGTCAGAAACTGTGGTTTTCAGTGATGTAGGGCCTAAACATTGCTTGTGTCCAGAACAAAATATTTATCTGTATTTATGTGAATGCTTAGCTTTGCAGGGTCTGTGCTTGCTTACCTTGATAAGTGCTGCTAAAAATAACAATATGGACATTGTGACATTTATGTGCAGCATTCATATAACATCTGTTACAACATCTATAACATCGTGCTGGGACTTATGGAGCAAAACTGTGGGGAGTATCTTTGGACTAGCTAAGGACAGACAAGACATGCTTTTGAAAGAACCCCTTTGCATTCAGAATACTTTCAAACTGCTGCTTACTTGCATGCTGCTCTGTTGTGTTTGACTCAACCTGAAACACAGTATATAATACTGGCATTTCCATTTTGTCTCACATTTGGACTCTGTTCTGGTTCTGCTACTGTAAGTTTCTGTGCTTGTGCAGTGGGGAATGTAAAATGGGGGATTTTCGAAGGTCTAGAGGTCCTTCAGTGTCAAATTACTTTTGGAATTCTACTTTAACATTTCCATAGGGCCCCCAAGTATTCTTGGCAGTTTACAATAGTCCTTGTCCCAAAGCATTTAAAATACATTTCAGATGTGCTGAGAATAATAAATCTACAAGAAGGGAGAAAAAAGAAATGAAATAATCCATGATATAGTTAGAGGATCAGTGATTATATGGGTACACTTTAATTATTTTCAAGGCTTGGATGGAAGGATACTTCACCTTTAATTATTTTTTATTCACTTACATTGTGACAGTGTAAGGAATGTTTCTAGAAATCAGATTTGAATTAGAGGGTTTCACATGAACTCTGACTGCTTTTGGAAGTAAGAGTTGCAAACACTAGACTTCATTATCCTGTAGAAAGACTAGAAACAAAATGGTTTATTCATCTTCTTCTCATCAGCTACTCTGTTCCAAATATACTGATGCATTTGCCCATCTGCGATTGAAAGTATAGATAACTGAGAAACTTTGCCTTGTGGTTTGTGCAAAGAAAACAGAACATAAAGTTCTACTTTATTATAAGAAGAGGGATGCTGCAACTTTTGAGCAAGTACCAGCCAGAAGCTGTTAAAAAACCTCTAAATACAAAAATATAAAAAAAAATCTGAAATAATGGGAAAGCTTCTGCTTTAAAAATTTAAAACTTTCAAAAAACAACAACCTTGGATGATGTAGATTTGGTGCCTACTCACTGGAACGTCACCAAATCTCACTTGTTTTGCTTGGGCCTCACTCAAACATAACTGGCCTCAAGCTAGTAAGCAAGCCAGCAAATGTCCTGGCTTGTAAAGAAATCTGATCCAACCCTGTAAACTGAACCCAGCCTAAGAGCAGTGGTGAGGGGAACATATGGAAAATTAATGACAGATAATAGAATGGTGGGACAGCCTTACAGAAAAGTTTGTTGTTGAATTTATGCAACAATGCCAGCGAATGGTTGTCTGAGTTAAGAAAGTCAGAGAGTATCTGAGCAATGTTTTTGACTTTGCCAGCACTTAAGCTCTGGAAAGGGCTGCTGTGTTTCTCTTATCCCATTGCACATTCTTAATTGATACCTGTAGCTGCTGGTTCAGCTGCAGCAGCACTTTGGGAAGTACAGAGATCCTGATCCCCACCTGTTTAAATAAATGGGAGCCTCAGGAAGAGGCGTGCATTGGAATTTCCTTGGGCTCAACTGGGCATAACAGCAAAAGCCAGGCTGAGAGCTAGAAGCCTGCCCAAGCACTGGGAGGAGGAGGAGGAGAGGGTGGTGTGTGTGTTTTCTTTTTTCCTCTGCAGACCTCTGGGCATTTTGCAGAGGTAAGGTGCTTTGTGATATGATGTCACTGATGGGGAAACAGTCCCAGGGAGCTCATAGTTTCACAGCCCTTCTCTGGTGAAGAAACTGGAAATGGAAAGAATAATTTTGGTGAAAGTGTATGTATTTCTGGAGTACACAAACCACATATTTATTTGGCTGATGGCCTGGGATGCTCATTTAGGGTAGACTTTGATATGTGACACCATACAGTAGCTATTTTGTACCAAGAGAAAAGTGATCCCTTTCCCCTTATCCCTCCACTTTTGTTTTATTGAAGACCAGCTAAAATCCTAACATTCTTCCTGCCTGGACCCTAAAATGTCTCTCAATCCTTCTGTGGCTTCATCCATCCCGCTGCACGAGCAAAGGCTGAGGTTGATTTGCACACTTAGAGACCCTTTAAGGCCAAAAGTTGTGCAACTCATCTGTTCATTTGGGTGTTTAAAAAACTCTCGTGCCATTCAATATACTTAGTTTTTCTTCCTGAACCTGTTGCCTCTGGGCTAACACAGTGGCTCAGGGTCCTTCCCAGAAAAGCATTGGGAAGGCTCTGGAGAGGACCAGGCTCACCTCAGTTTCCTGAAAAGCAGGCACTGAGTGTCTCTGATGTCAGCTCTAAGGCTCTCTCCCGGCTCAGCTGAGAGGAGAAATGGATTTTCCCGATAAGAGCTGTTCAGGTGACTGCATCTGTACTGGAGTTTAAAAGAATACACTGAGTTTAAAGGAATTCACAGCAAACTGGTGAATTCAGTAGGTTTGTTTACATTAAATAGATGATCACATTAGACCATAATAAGGATCCATACTAAGCATAAATATGGATGTCTATAAAACTAAAAAAATGGAAGCTGACTTGTATAGGACAAAATGAATATGTAACACACAAATACGTGAATACATGTTATATATACACATAGACAGTGGTAGTTGTAATACCTGTAGTGCAGCAGAAAGCCTTAATTATGTGTGTGGGGTGATTTAGCAGGAAAACTTTTTTTTCCCTGAGAAGTAACTTTTAAGCCACTTCACATGGCTCAAAGACCAGGAATCGGTATCAGTGGGAAAGGGAAGAAATGAGAAATGTTTAGAAATACCAGTGCTTCCAAACATAAATATTTCTATTTCTGGTTTGTTACACCTGTTTTAATCCTTTTGGATTCCTGGGGAGGAGTAAAGCAGCCTAAAGGTAAGACTTGTGATGTAAAAGAGTGTTTGCTATGACCTTGCCAAACCTACGAACCGACCAAGAGAGGTGATGGCTCCAGAGTGCACAGTGCATGTTTTGCTTTTCCAGTGTCTAGAAGATTCAATACATCTGAAATATAGCAAGAAAATTTCGTGCAGGGCAGTGGAGATGTCCTACTGACAAGAGGGAGCTGTATTCTTTTCTCATCAGCTCATAAAGAGAGGGGTTCTGACTGAGGATGTTAGGTAATTCTTGCCACATACAGAACTCAAAGGGGGTATTACTTTCATTGGATAACCCTTTGAGATCTGAGGCAGTATTGTTTAACAAAGCATATTGTTTTTCCCTCTTGCTTTTACTGAGCTTTGATGCTGGTTTTAGAACCTGACAGCTGTGTTTAGACTTGTCTTACAGAACTGGGGAAATAGAGATGTTTGGGGCAGCAAGCAAAGTGAGCTGTGTGGAGGGAATAGAGTCAAGATTCACCTCGGGAAACTGTGGAATTGGCCCACAATGATGAACTTCTAGCCACCCTCCTCCTGGGAGACTCCTTGGAGATGAATGCTGGTCCCTTGTGCCCCACCCGGAGCTGTGTGCCTCGGGGAGGGACTCATGGCCACTTATCACCATGGTTGAAAGGTGTGAGCTCTAGCTAGGCACCATGCTTCAGAGGGGTTCCTGCCTTAGCTTGGGATTGGCATTCAGAAGATCTTAATAGACCCCCCAGGACTGCTTGATTTTTCCCTGTAGTGCTCTTAATTTTTGCAGTATTTAGGTACGAGTATTTTGTGTGGCAAAGAGTGAAAGAATAATTATATGGAAAGGTCTCTGAAAAAAAAAATCATAATTTGTCACAGCTATTGTAATAAACAAAGAGAAAATAATATTTTTGTCATTATTCTCAAATACCTAACATCAGTTCTTGTAGAATTGTGTAAGTTCATCCTCTATGGCATAAGGAAAAGTGTATAGTTTGTTTTTATTCAGTAGCTGAGTTTATAGGCCCATCTTTGAATAATTATGGATATCTTGTTGAATATCTGAAAATTGTGATATTCTGCCATCTCTGCAGAAACCAGAGTAGAATGTCTTGAATGAGTCAGTGGGACTGCACACAGGAAACCAGGGACTATGCTGAAATAATAATAATAATAATAAAAGAAGGACATTCAAAATTAATAAAATAGAAGTCAGCACAATCCTATTCAAGTTCTGAATATCTCATCTCTCCTCTCTCACCATGTCTCCTCTGTAATGCAGAAGAAGACCCAAGAATCTTAATTCTTCTCAACCTCTGTAAGGTACCATGCAAACAAGGGCTCACAATATTGTTGGGTTTTGTTTTGAGAGAAGGATATTTCTATGGTGTTTGCTTAAGTCACAGCACTGAGGTCTCCTAAGTTTCAGTAAGACGGTATCCAAAGGAAGATGCAAAACCCCAGGTACCTTCAGATATTTGTTTCTATGATGTTTAGGTACATTCTTATTTCCAAGATGGAGTGAACATTATGAGCACGGAGGTCGAGGCAGCTTCTACAACTTCTCTGTAGAAACACCACCTCCCCAGACCATGAACTTGTCTATTATGTAAAAACACCTCTCCCACTCTGAAAATGGGATGTCCTTGACTTTGTTTTTTCACCATCTTTCCAGAATTTATTTGCCTTTGGCAGCTGAGGGATGTGGCATGATGAGCAATCCTTGCCATCCATTGCACACACTTGAACACACTTTGAATTAATTTTTAACTGGGCATGAGAAAGAAGGATGATTTAATGGCTACAACTTTTAACCATTTCACAACTGATCAGTTTAGCAAGAGTGTAAAATCAATATACTTCTAAGCCAATATAATATTGTTTGTTATGGGTCAGTATCATTTGTATCCTCTATAAATGAAAATTAGCAGTTCAGGGGCTTTGTTTGGGCACTAAGCACAGAACCTGCATTTAATTTCCAAGAACAAAATCTACTACAGGATTCTCACTTCTAGCATAAGATGTTAAACCATATCCCTATAACTTAGCCCCCAAGTTTCTGTCATTTTCAAGAGGAAAAATCTAAAAACCCTTTTTTTTCAGTGTAGAACCAGACCTGAATTTCATCGTTTGCACAGTTCTTCGTTTTCAAACCACTGTGTTTGGTAGAAATGTCTGGCATGTGGGGTATTTTATTTTAAAATAAAGCAAAACAGTTCTTAATAGCCACTGTATCATTTAGCTAAACAAAATCCCATATCCGCATCATTCTGGAAGCAGGGAGTGTTAAGGATGGGCGAAGCAGTGGAAAAGAAAAAAATTAGGAGTAAAACTGTATATACAGTGGCCAGAATTAATCACTCTGAGGTTTGGAACAAAGATGAAAATATAAATTAAACAAAACTGCCTTTATCCCATAAGATACTTAAAATGCTAGTGCAAGAATTCAGAGGGTGCAGTGTTTAGTTCCAAAGAAAACTGTATGAAAGGCCAGGAAGCCACTTCTGCTTGGTTAGCCTTATGGTAAGGATCAAAGCAGAAAGGTATCTCATTTCCATATATAACTTTGAAGTGTTTTATAAAGAAATTCAGAAACTGTGTCTTAGTGTAGGTCTTACCCGGCTGCCTTGCGTCAGAAGAATAAATAAAAACTAGAATGTCTCTTTGCTGGAAGATGTACCAGTACTGTATTGTTCAAAACTTCTTCATCTGTCTCTAGTAATTCTTGGTTTGTGAAGACCAAGAAAGAGTCAGACAGGTTTTTTATTGCCTTGGGATAATTTTTTTTTCCTCTGCTCTTATAAACCTTCCTTATCCTTCTACATCCATGCCTTGTTTTCAATTTCAGTGAAGGTTTTTATTTGGAGTCTCATAAAATTCTAATTTATTGCAGCTTCTTTTTATAAAATGCAGAGGGGAGGAGGGGGGCACTGAGATAGCATGTGCAGGGCAGTCCCAAGGAATGCATTTGAGAATTTATAATGTTGGGCAGTTTATCAACCCCTGCTTCAGTTATTGGCAACGACTTTTGCTAACTCTCTAGCCTATGATCCTGTGCGCTCATGGTGTGTATGGAAGACATGTCATATCAGTCTATTTAAGCAAGAAAGGCTTCTTTTTTACTTATGCAAATGGTCTGCGTTCACGGAGGGTGAAGGGAAACCAGGTGAAAGAGCCTCCCCTGTCCATGATGCACTCCTATAGCTGTCAGTTCTCACTGTCCTGTTGGGGACTGATTTCCATCCGTGTGCTCCATTTGTTGAATACTCATAAGAAATAAGGTAGGAGTGGTATATCCCTCCGGAAGTCGCTGATTACCGCTGTCCCTTTCCTAGGTTAGGAGCAGAATGTTTGCCTTTGAGGGAGAAGGAATACATCCAAGCTTAGCAACTTGTGCTCTGTTCAGAATTGTCTCAGGACCAAACTGAACTAAAAGGAACAAAGTGTATTTCCCACCAACAGAGCTGTTTTTCTTTGCCCCTCTCTGGTGTTAAGTCGACCAATCTAAATGAAGATCTCATGCTTCAAATAGTGAAGAACTGTGGTGCAAATGTGTTACCATGGTTCAAAGTTACTGTGAAATTTTAAGTAGTGCCTGACTTCAGCGGAATGAACACAACCTTTTAGAGCAAGGAACTACACCACTTTTACATAACTAAGTGATGTGCTGAAAATACCTGTGAAAGCAACTGTCCAGAGTTAAGGGTATAGTGCAAGATCACCACCTACATAAAAAGTGTCATCAGGCAAACCAGTAGTTTAAGAATTTTGTGCAAATGACATGTATACTTTTGCATATGCTGTATGTTTGTTACACATGTAAACATATATATGCACAGACATACAGGTATTTTCTAAACACATTCTTCTTTGTGTATGTGAACCCCTTCCCACTCTGTACATGTTGTGGTATATTAGTAATACAACACTTGTGGTGTTTAAATATTTGGGGAGAAGACTCTCCTGGAAAAAGTTCATAGGGGTGGGTCAACCTAAGTACTGAAAGAGAAATTCAGGTCCCGTAGCACATTTGAAATCTATTCTTGCAAGGGCTGTAAGGAAATATGAGAACTGCTCTGCTGGAGAGAAACTGCTGGGCACTGGACCCTTTTTTTTCTCTTCTAAATAAAGCATAGAATAGGCTTTTAACTGCCTTATCTCCATAATAGCTACTTAACCCTGTTCACTAACATTAAGGAAAAAAAAAAGAAAATTCCAAGAAAAATTCCTATTCAGAGTAAAAAATATAAATTAAACCAAAGTGCTCAATGCACACCCTTTTCTTTCCTTCCTGTTTTGTTTGGTGTTTTCTAGCTCTGCTTTTTGGACAGCTGAATGGGGGCTGGGAAAGTGTTTACAATATTTTCACATGATTGAGATGGCAGAGTTCTTGCACTCTGTGAAAGGCCTTCTGTTTTCAGATGGCATTGAAAGTTTACCGTCTTTCCAGACAAAAGGAAGAGAGCCCGTTGCCAGCGGATGAGTAATGGGCATGGCCTCTGCACAATACCTCCTATCCAGTCCTAAATCTACATGGTGTTCTTAGGCTTCCCGGCTTCTCCAAAGCAACCTTTGTCTCTGCTCTGGGAGACCAAAACTGCTCGTTGGGCAAGTGGGGATGCAGCCAAGAGGGGAAGGCTCAGTGACAACAGTTGCTCAGTGCTCACTGCCCAGTATCTGCCTCCTTACCATGCCACTATAATAGTTGGGAACCCATCAACAATTGAGCATCTTCTACGCAAATATGTTGCAGACCATCTGTATAGTTTTCAGTTCCAGAAGATTCCAGTAACTCACTAAGTTTTAATAAAATTTTTCTTCGTCTTGTTAATCTGATGGGCTGCCCTGAGATAAGTGATTAAAGCAAAAGCCTGACATAATTTCTTCGGAGCTAAAACTGTACAGAAGTTGCCAATTCCTGTATTTGTTTTCTCACAAGAAACTTGAAGCAGGGATTTTCCGCTGTTAACAATTTTTAGGTTCTATCAAGTCATCTTTTTTTTTTTTTTTAATCAGAAAAATATTTTGGTGAAAATGATTGCTAACATAATCTTAGAAAATACTTGAACAGACAATTCTGAAGTTTTTCCAGAGACTTATTGGTGTTATCGAGACCAGTAGGTAATTTTTTTCTTGTTTCTCTTACAAAGCTTCCTAGAGCTTGTCTATTTGGAATTTATCTACATGTGTATAGGTGTATGTAGGCTACCTATTTGTGGGGCATGTATGTGTGTGCAAGCATGTCTCTCTCTGTGTACCTGTCTAAAAGGACTTGCATTTCACTGTGCTTTAAAGGACATGAAGAAGAACTTTCTAAGAATTAACTAAGCCTTCATTAACTGCACTTAATTTTCACTGTGTTCTCAGCTAAGAATTGTCAGTTTTAAGTTATTTTTCTTTCATGCTAATTTGGTGTTGCATAGCGACTCGTGTTGTTGTCAGGAAAACAGAAGAAAAGATGTAAGAGATACAGGATTTCTTAAGGGTTGGTTGTAGCTGGTATCAGCAATTTACTGACTAACCTGTAGTAACCTGTAGTGCTGACAGTCCTGGGTACACAAGCAGTGCATTAAGGTTATTAGCAAAACAATTTTCTAAATTACCTGAATGGAGCTGGCAAGGTAACTAATTCTATTCTTTGGACTTTCTTCCTCTCCCCCTCCGGCCCCCCGCCCCTTTTTTTTTTTTTTTGAGGATTTAACCATCTAAAGCAGCATTAAAATAATTTGGCTTCATTTCCTCTGCTGAAAGAGCAAGTCAGCTGAAATTTGGACATTTTGATGAAAGCAGGGGAATAAAAAAACCCAGATAGTTTTTGTTTTAAAGAGCAGGACCATACACAGTCTGCTCTGGTGCCTTTAAAGGGGACTTCCTTGTTTAAGTGCCCTTGAGCAGAGAAATACCAACACCTCTTAATTGTTTAATATATTACAGCCTAAAACATTTACAGAAGTGCTTTCCAAGTATTTCACCGTTCCAGGTGCTTGGTCCTGCACCTCCTAAAATAATAGGCTATTTCCCCTCAGTTTTCCTGTGCTTGGTGCCACAATGAAACATATGCTCTCTATCAAGGGAAGGGGAAGTGAGGGAAGTAAGTGGGACGCCTGACATTGGTGCTGGTGCTTGCAGCATACACAGACCTCTCTGTCTTGCGTCACGGAGCTGCTAAAGGAGGAGAAAATAACATGGCTTGTACTTGGGCTGTAAGATGCAAGGAGAAAAATATCATGTTGTTAAGCACCTGAAAGTCACTCTGCAGAAAGACCTCTTATTGCTGTGTCCTCTGAGAAGCGCCACAAAAGGAATAATAATTCTGCTAATCAGGAGGGCTGAACATACACCAGTGCACAGTACCGCTGTCTTGCAGCTGCCTTAGGGCCATGCTCCAAAACGTATTTATTCTTGCATGGAGGTGTCATGAAGTCAAAGTCTGATGTCTGTCACGTGTAACCATGTTCCAGACCAAGGCAAAAAGAATATTCAGAAAAAAAAAATTACGCCTTATTTTGATCCAGTAGGGACAAAGTAAAATAGAGTTTCCTTGGCCTGTGCTTAAATAATTTATTTTTCAACTCGCTTAGCCAAAATGGACAGAGGCTTTTCCTCACTAGAGAAATAATCTCTTACTAGAGAGCACTTAGGGCTCCCTAGGTTCTGTGGCATGTCAGGATTTGAGCTGCTCTGTCGCTCTTTTCACACGTTGTGCCTCTGCTCACGAGCTGTGCGCTGTAGCCATGCCACGAGCGCGGACAACCCCAACACTCTCACTCAGTGCGTGGGCACCGAGCGAAACAGGGCAGGCAAAGGGACCTAGCCTGGAAATGCATCCACAGAAAGTTCCTTCTCCTTCTTGAAAATCCTCCCGGCTGAGCAAATGCGGGTTTAAAGAGCTGGGGTCTCAAACACTTCCAACAGTTCTGTGTAAGGGAGCAGCAGCTGGATGGTTTCCAGCAGGGAGCTGGAGGGAGAGAGGCTCTGTCTGGCCCGAGGGAGGAGATAATGTGAAGTTAAACAATTCTGTGAGAGTGGAGGACTGAATCTTTCCGTGGCTGCAGTTTCCATCAAGCACTTCCCAGCAGAGTTGCCTGCCATCCCTTTGAACCCACGTCTCCCATGTGACAGAGCAGTGATCTGGCTGCCGAGCCACTAGACTAATATTGTCCTTTTAATCTCACAAAAATGTGTTATAAAAGAGTTGGATTCACATGAGAAATTAAGTATAAGATCTGTCCTCATAAAGACATTATACCATGAATGCTCTCTTTCTGCTGGCTGCAAGAATAGGTGGCTCAAGGGTGAAAGGGTAGCATTTACATTTAAATACACCTATTGGGACTGCACAAACAGAAGGCTAAAGCTACTGCTCCCTCTCTGAATGCTTTTAGAGTTTGCTGCTTTTTTTTTCACATAGTAGCTTCTTTTTTTTTTTTAAATTACATAATCAAAAAGGGGAATTGAGATCCTTAAGATCTCATAAAATAAAGTAAAGGAGGCCTTTGTGACAGCAAGATAAGTGGATGAGCCTTTTCAAAGTAATTATTTTACTTTTTTCATCTGTATATGCCACTCAGGAAGTGAAAACCAGATTTCAACCAGAGCTTTCTCTGCTGTTACACTAACTGGCAGTGCTGGCTGGGTGGATGCTGTTTACATTTCCCAGAGAAAATGAAATGCACTTTCTTTTTCATTTTTTTTTTTTTTTTCTGTATCTGCCAAACCCAGATTTATCCTGTGATGAAACAGAAGGCTCCTTAACACCTGGAGAAAACAGAAACTGAAACAGGGTGGAAAGGGCATTTGGTGCGTGGGTAGCCTGGCAGCCATGGTGCAAGCTCAGTGAAACCCTTGAAATGCACCTGCTTGACCCAGGCCAGGGCTTATTCCCTTTGCTCTCCAACAGCTTTCTCCCCTCTGTACAGTGACAGAGGCTTATGGGGTGGAGTTGCAAAAACTCTGGGCTTACGTTTGCTCTTTGGGATCTCTGATTGAAGAAAAGAAAAAAAAAGAAAGAAAAAGGAAAGAAAAAACCCCAAGTGTATTTTCCTTGATTTTTTTCTTCACATTTTTTGATGGGTTTTTTATCATGATTTTCCACTACCCACACAAGGGCCAAAACCAAAGAGCATGAATAAATGCCTTAAAATTACAGTATAGCTGGAAATCAGAAATCAGGAACTCCATGCTGAGCAATTTTTTCACATCCTCCCTGATATGTATTAAATTGTTATACAACATATAGCTAATAATACAAATCATTAAATATGTTCCAGGTACCTCTGAGGATTTAAGAACTTGAAATCCAGATCTGAATGTGCCAGTTTCTTAATATGTAGTTAATAATTTCGCCTTTGAATATGTATGTAAAACTGCTACCTTAATACATAACCTTGAACAGTGGGGAATACTAAGTAATTTTTAAAAAATTAATCAAATGATATGGACTTTGGAATCTCTTCAGAGTGGGTGATGATGATGTGTGATGATCACATCATCAAAATGCATGCAAAGAAGAGTGAAGGAATCCATATGTTCATGTTCTGTAGCCCTTTATGGGTCCTTCTTTTTAGAGTATATCTGACTGTATTTTGTTTGGGTTTTTTTACAGTTTTGGCCTTCACAACACTGAGTGTCTGTATAAAACAAAAACAGTGTGTCCCTTAGTCTTCCTAACCTAGCAAATCCTAGTCCTCCTAGTAAGTCTTCCTAACTTTTATGGTCTAAGAAATGCTAAATAATTTTTCCTTTATACTTTCTTGATTTTTAAAAATTTTATGTCAACTACTCATCAGTCATGTTTTTTCCCAAGCTGAGCAATCCTCTGCCACCTAAACTCTCCATGCAGAGAAGCTTTTCTACACGTCAGATAATCCTTGTTGCACCATGCTTTAGCTCTCTTCCTTCTGCTATGCCTTTTTGGAGGTGAGGGGGTCAGAGGTGTGCTCAGTATTCACCCTGAACATCCTTCATATTGTCATTCTTCCCTTCAAAAGCACTTTTGAAATGCTGTGTGCTGTCTGACTGCTAGCGAGCCTTGGGGTGACATTCTCATGGAGTTTAAAGGTACATTTTAAGGAGGAATTATTATTCTCCTGGCCCACAGATTCATAGGGCCACATTACCTGAGTTCAGAAGATTTTATGTCCTCTGCAGGGCAGTTTAGACAACCTAAATTTCATACCTGTGTTTTGAACTTACAGTGCAGTGAAGGTGCCTCAGTGCTCCTGAAGGAGAAATCCATTCCAGCAGCCAACAGTCAATATTATGCACCTCAGCCCATTGAAAATTTGGGCAAAAGTTATCATCTGAGTAATAAAATAGAAAGTAAAGCCCGTATTCAAAAATTGAGGGGATGGTAGATATTCTGAGGTTCTGATTCCTGGACTCAGTTTCCTGTTTTCAGTAGTAATATAACAAAAAATACTAAATTTTTTCCAAGAAAAAGAACCGGAATCAATCTAGTATCACTGTTTGAGAGGTAAGTAACTTCTCTTGTTTCTGGAGAAACCTTGCCAGGTTTCCCTTCCAGGTCAAAGACGGAAGCCTGCAGTTGCTTTTGGGTTTTCATATCATTAGACTGTGGTCAGAAGATGGTGCAAGTTGTTGTTTGAGGTTAGAGTCAGACACCTCCATTCAGATTCAGGCAGCATTATTGGATGTGGGCCGAGAAGTTTATGCTAGAAGTTTAGTATCATGAAATTATATCAAGCATAGCTCAACTACAATCAAAGATTTGTTTCCTAGTTTGAGGTTCTCATTTTATGCTCTGAGTGAATAAAATACAGCCTGACCAAACACAGGTTGTGAGACAAGTGCAAGCTCTACTTAGACCTTAACAACCTGATTTCTCTCTCACACCAGTTTTAAGGTCATTTAGCTCCGTAGACTTTGGTGGAATGAGTCCTGATTTACAGCATTGCTTCCGTGCAGCTTTAAAGCTGTGCTACACAATAGCAATGCTGGTGTCAGGTCTTTGGGAGCAAAATGTCTTTACATTATGCTTGACATAGTAGTATCTGTTCTGAGGCCATAGAGAAAATCTTTATTAAATCTAGATCCATAGAGAACACTTTTTCCAAAAATTATTTTGGTTTCTCATTTGTGGCACTATTTTATAATTTAATATTTGTTATCAGTTTTTTTTTTTTTCTCTCCAGTGATTTGTCACTTACCAAGGTAATCCTGGGGTTTCAGATCAGAATTATAGGTAAGAGGTTTACAAAGTCTATATTTGTGTGTAATTTTGGTTGAAACAGATAACATCTAACTGAAATTAAATCTAAAAAATGCTGTTAAATTTAAAAACAGAAGCCCAGAGACCAAAATAGATAGAATAAGTAATTTTAGGCATGGCTTGGAAATTAGTTTACCTCCTGTCATCTCTCCTAAGTGTGATTGTAAGTTTGCAGACGATGGACTACCATTTCTTCAGTTTAATGTGCACCACCATAGGAGGTCTTCTGTGCTGCTTCTTACCTCATATTGACTTCCTAGTGTAGAGCAGGCAGGAAAAAACATCTGAGTGAATGAATCTGATCAAGCAATGAGACTGTGTGCTCCTGGCTTGACTCATGTTGACACGAAATACTGTGGGAAAGCTAAGCAAGCTGAACACAATAAACTTCCAGTCTGCTTCTCTGCTAGGTAGATACAGCCTTGCCTGCTGGAGTTCTCCTTCAGGATCTTTAGCTCATGTGGGCTGAGGATATGGAAGAGCACATGTGGTTTAGATGTCTCTCTGGTGTACTGCTTAAATTGCTAGAGTTCACTTTTCACAGTCCTTAGTCTGCCACTGCTGTAGAATGATTGTCCTTGCAAGCCAGCCCTTGTCTTCTTATCCAGTGCAATGGCCATGTTCTTTGGAGAAGAGATCAGCTCTCGTCTTTCCTCTTAACACAAAAGTGTGGTAGGAACATCAGGAGGGCAGGGCAGCATTAAAAAGAAGGATTCATTTCCTGAGAGATGGCATTGTTTCTCAGTTCCCAGCAGCAGAAACTTTAAACTAATGACCTTTCCAGAACATGTAAGTCAGCCGAGCCCAAGACTCATGTTTGTTTTGATGATTTGATATTTTGTTATGATTATTTCTAGCAGGGACAGTGTTTTGCAACATCATGTTAATGATAATAATAAAACCATATTCCCTTTTCTCCCCGAAAAACAACCTCCACTGTTGTTATTTACCCAATGGGTCTTGTGGGGCTTCTGGGCTTTTACAATTGTCAGGCTCAGTGCAAGACAGACTCTGCTGAGAGAACCAGGTAGCTGTAGTCCCACTTCTGCGTTTTTCTTCCTCCCCCTCGCCCAAATCCTGACTTAAGGGAGTGAACAATTTTTTTTTTTCTTATGTGCCTGGCTTGCTGGGAGAGCCACATAGCTGTGGTCTGTTTGCTCAACATTAGCTGTGCTGCCCAAGTGTGAAAGCATGCATGGAGTGTAGATTCTCTCAGACTTCTGTGGGATCTGGAGCAGATCCATGAGCAATGCTACTGTTTTCAGCACTTCCCTTGCTCTGCCTAAGACCAGGCACACTGAGATATGAATGTTGTTACAGCTGCCACAAACTATATATAAGCCTGATGTTGATGACTATTGCTTTAAACTAGAAGGTCTTTGTATAAAAATGTTTCTTCCATCTATTACCTACCAGGCTGTGTTATACGTAAAGTAATCCTTTCTATTTTTAATGTTGTTAACAGTGTACCTGGAATTTACATAATATCACAGTTCGTATTTATAAAATAAGATGGTCAATTTATGTATTTATTTATTGTGTAGACAGCTTTATAGTAGTGGAGAACTAGCCCCGAATTAATTGAAATGAATTGGCCTATTCATTTTTCGATTGTTGGTATAATTTTCTGTTTTGTTTTTTTTTATTACTTCTAGGTCTGTTTCGATCCACTCCCTCAATTGTAGTGCTTTTCTTTAAAATATAATGGACTCTGTTGCATTTCAGAGAGCTGCATGGTCAACTCGTGCCACTTCTGTCACCCTGCTGAATGCCATGTCACACTGCCAATGCTTGGAAGCACGGACTGCTGGCTTCTGCAAGACTGGAAGGAGAGGAAGACCTGGACACATTGACTACATCTAAACTATTAAACAAAGTTAGTCAGAGACTTTTCCTGGAGGCCAACATGGAAGAGCTTGAATCCATGCTGTAAAACTCTCTTGCCCTTCAAATCACATTGGCCACATCCAAAATATCTATTGGAGATGGTGCCCGACCCAGATCAATACCCAAGATGTCCTTTGGCATTGTCTGGAAGAGCATTAGCAGGCTTGCACCAAAACCACGCCAGGGACCAGGGTAGTAGTATGGGTGGTTTCAGGCCCATGCCTTGCTGATCTTGTTTAGTTTATTTAGTGTCGGAGGGAAACCTCAGTCATTCTGCCAGGAATCAACAGGAAACCCCTACTGGCCTCAGCAACCAGAAGCTGCTAAGTATAATCATTAGGTTGCTCAGCTCCTTCACATTTGGATTCTTTTTCTCATTTTATTTTTCACCAAGTGAGCACTGAAAAATTTTGAAATCTCATAGAGTAATAAAACTGGGTTGTTGCCTCCACAAAACTTGTTAGTTTTGAGTTTTTTCAGACAAGTTGATCTTCTGGAAAAGCCAGCTTCAGCTTTCTTCCCTGACGAGGGATCTTCTATGTCTTTGAGCAAGTAGCCAAGAGCTTGTGTGACCAGCATCCTGTTTGGATATAGAGGTAAAAAGCAAGAAGGTGTTGAGACACAAACACACCAAGTGCTTGAGGTCACATAAACGTACTAAACTGATGTGAACATAAAACTCCCCTTGATTTCTGTGGCAACTTATTTCACATGTCTGGGAAGGCAGTTTATTTTAAACCCTGCAAAAAGGACACAAGTTGTTATATCAGGGTCTTTTCAAAGTCAGAGCACTGGGGCTGGGTTTGGATAAGCCTGATAAATCCTTCATACCGTGTGAGGCAGTTTGGAGAGCTCATGCTCTCTCTTTCTAGAGCTAACTCTGTACAGTGGTACCCCAATTATCCCATGGAACACCGTACTTCACAGTACTGTGTTCTCCCTGCAGCAACATAAATCAGAATCAGGCAATTCATGCCTGAATCTTTTTCTCTATTCTGAAGATAAATGGCTGTGAAGGCTGAGTAGTTTTAAAAAGCTCATCGTACAAAATTATTGTATTAGGCCATGCTGTACTACGGAGATTACAGAAAATTACCTATATGTATTGAATTAAACCATGATTTTCCAATGATCTCAGCAGCAGCAGAACTGGGACAATTTAATCATTGCATTATCAGTTTGGTAGGTAACTACTATCCTGAATTGCTGCTCAGAATGAAAAAAATGGTATTGTTTTATCCAGAAACTAGCCCATATTTACTTCCAGCACTATCCCTTACTTTTCTTAGACCTCAGGGATATGTGGAAATTTCTGAAGCTGACAGGTACTGATTTCAACAACATTTAAAGCAATGCATATTTTGCCTCACGTTTGCTAGAGGATGAATCTGCTTTAGTTAATGTGGTCATTTGATGTACAGGACCTTGCTGAACTATTAGAACATGATTGTGTGATTTTACTCAGTGTTCCTTTTTGGGGTAAAAAGTCTGTTTCATGATTGAACTACTCGTGGATCAGTCTCATAAAGGAGGTTGTAGAGCCCAACATGTGCATAGTCATACCTGGCTCGGGCTGTGCAAATATGATTTACTGAAAACATTATGAAGCAATGAATAAAGTTGTTGCTCAAAATTATATACTCAGAAATTTATATTTTTTCACTGAGCTGGATTTTGAAAAGCAGGAATTATGGCAAAGCAGAGGAGGAACCTTTGACCTTATCTAATTTTGCCTGCCTTTCCTTCCCTTTTCTGTCTTGCCCCTTAATCTTGAAGCACTCTCACATGGATACTTGCATATGGCAGTGGCTCTACTCAGACCTACTGAGACCAGTGCATCAGTTAAGGTTTGTGAGGCCATAATGTGTTTATTTTTGCAGTCTGGTCTTGTGAGAAACTGAGGAGGGCTTGTATCTCCCTCCTAGTGATAACAGTGGTGTTGAAAGAGCTCGGTGCATTCCAGGTCAAAGCCTTGGAGGCTGTGGGTTAGAGCTGCTAGCTCTCCTTTGGAAATAAATGCAGATTCCTTTGGCCTTCACTGGGGGAAAGCCTGGCTCCTCACTTAAAAAAAAAGAAAAAAAGAAGAAAAGAAAACAACAAAAACCTAAGATAAAAACCCCCAACACAATAGTTGTGGTGCTCTAAATAAAACATAAAAACCCCAGTGTCAGCCCAAGAACTCAGTCTGGGGAGTCTTTGGCATTAGGGGCTTGAAGCTCGACCCAGGGGTGAGTCCATGGTCTCTTTTTGTAAGGAGGGTGCAGGCTCTGCCCACATGTAAGTGGCTCAGTGGCCTGGGCTGGTAGTCCCTGCCTGCTGGCTCGATGATCATTCACCCTGCACCACCCCAGGCTTCATCTCAGGCTCTTTTTGACCCTCTCTGGCTGTTTTAAAGCTGGATCCTTTCAGCTTATATTCTCTCTCTAACAATTCGCCCTCCTTCCCACCCCCCTTCTCTACTTCCACAACTGGACTCACTTTTCCAAGCTCCGCATTCCACCATCTATCCACTCCATATGTTTATATTTTCCAGTTGCTGAGGCACGGCATGCTGACCTGCCTGGACAGAGCTCCTTTATCACAGAGATAAACATGATGTCCCCCTCACACAGACTTTCTATCATGTGTGACCTTTCATCTTGAACTGCTGTGACCTTTTTTTTTATTAATGCTGTACTGTGCTGCTTGCAGGAGCCAGGAAAGAAAATCTTTTGTTTCTAGATAGAATACTGCTAAAGGACATGATACGGTCTTGTTTTTAATCCAGCTAATTAAAATCTGCATGTGCAGTGTAACTGAGAACGCAGCCTTCGCCCACCACTTTCCCACAGGCAGGGAATAAAGGCCTTTAGTGCAGCAGCAGCTAGCCACCCTTGGATAACAGAGAACAGAGCCCACAATTCATCCCAGCTTTCCTTATCATATTCGCAGAGGGCTTTCCCCTCCCTCCCTTCCTCCCTCCTTCCCTCTCTCCCTCCCCCTCTCTCTCTCCCCCTCTCTCTCTCCATGGAATCACTTACTGTAGCTATGTGCCTCTATATATCACTGCAGAATGTAATCAAGTTAAAAATATGTTAGCTCGCATTTATCTGTGCTCCAGTGAGCTTCAAATATAACTAATTTCTAGTAAAAAAAGAAAAAAGAAAGAAAGAGGAGGGGAAAGGGGGGAAAAAGAGAAAGAGAAAGAAAAAAGAGAAAAAAAGTGTCTACTTCTAATCAGATGTCAACCCTACTTATTTTAAAACTGTTCTGCCAAGAACTAACTGAATATCACAGTTTAGCAGTTCACACTTTTGTATGTTCATTGTGTTGGCTTTTTTGGATTTACTGGATAGTTGTGGTTGTTACTAAAACTGCCTTTTGTGTGTGTGTCAGGGAGAGGGTGCCATGGAATTTTTTCTTATGAAACACTTCCTTGGTTAGTTTTTCACTTGTTGGTTTTTGTTGGGTAACTGAAGTGGGGAGGGAGGAGGAAAAGGAGGGCAGTCTGGTGGGAAGAATCAGGGAGGGCAGAAGCACTGAAATTCAGCCTCCACCTGTTTTCTCATTCTTCAAGTCATGTTTTATATGATGATGATGAGGTCATCAGGAAGTATAAAAATGTGCCAGGAGATTCAAAACTTGGAAGGAGATTGTACAACATGAGTAGAAAATACATTTCAGTGCATGTGCCGAAGCCCTTCCCCCAGAGAAGCACACAAACAGGGTTCTGTGGGCATTCCCTGGTAACCCGCACAAAGAGCTGCTCAAGCAGCTGTGCCTTTGGCTGAGCACCCTCCATGGGGCTGCTGTGGAAAATGCTGATCTTGGGGCATTAACTCCCCCAACGCAGACTCAGAGACATATACTTACAGTTATTAATGGAAGGGATTGTGAATCCTGAATAAATATGCGCCATGTTGGGAAATTTTTTCGTTATTAATCGTAACAAGTGATTCATATGTGCCTTGTACTCAGGGAATGATTAAAGATATATAAAAGCAATGTTTTGAATTCCAATAAACCTTATTAGGTGACATGAGTCTAACTAAAGCACCTGAAGCCACATTTTTTAAAAATCTAAATATTTTGAAAACAGCGAACAGTATGATTAAAAGATGTCAGAAGTATCAAGCTGCCAATACATTAAAATATGCCATGTTGATCAAGCACGAGAGTGCTTTTCATCACAATTTGGTTGTCTTATGCTGAATTCTATAAGCATGAATAGAGATCTGTACACTTTTCTGCTTTTACTGCCTATGGAAGGACAATACTAAATAAGAAATAGCTATTACTATACTTAGATAGCTCTGATATGTTTTATTTATATAGCACAGCATAAATTTTTATGTATTTTAGAAATTAGTGTCAAATCAGTAGAATGGTGGTAGCCAAGAAGACATTTATCTGTATTTTACCAAGTTAAGGTTTTCTATTTCATGTATTTTGAGGAATATATGCAATAGTTGCTCTTTGATAGTTACACCTACTTTGACACACTGAAAAGGTTGTTAATGTCAAGTCATATATTTGATATAAAATTAGTGTTTGCATATTGCATAAGCAATATAAGATTTATGAAGCTTCATGTATTCCCTTTAAGCAGGCTAATCCTGATATATATGGCTTTTTTTCTTGTTGCTTAGCAGTCTTCCTTAGAGATAAAATTAATTTGTATTTTAGCAGACAATTACAGTTTTTATGGCCAGAGCCAATGTTAAATAATGTCCTGTAATTCTGTGTAACTAATAACATAAATTAGGGTGGTGATTATTATTTTTGTCACTAATAACTGTTGTTATAGAGCACTTTTTAAGGAGGGGGCACGTAACAAGAGCTGAAAATCAGCCCCATTGTTATGTTAGTCACACATGGCAAGCAGCATGGCATAAATTCCCTCTCAAAGTTCCTGAAGGATGCTGAACATCAGGGCATGCTAAAGGTCAGGCTTAATAATGGGGCATAAGTCTCAGATACCCACAGTGAACATCTAAATTGTTGAAAATAAGGATGTCTTTACTAAGTCCCTAAATCACTTGACGCACTCAAAGCTACACCCAAAAAGTTTAGCTTGTGGTAGGACCCAGAAGGGTTTAGGAGGTTGCTGTCAATACACTTAATGAAAAGAGAATCAAAATGACATTCTGTAATCTCACCTGTGGGACCCGAACCTGCACTTCTGACATTCTGGATCATCTGTGTCATCAGCAACTGTTTACAGGGATTCCTTGTTGGTGATACCATGGAAAAATAAGGCTGAGACAGGAGGCCATACCTGAAATTTTGTATCAATTTTTTGATAGTTTTCAATTCCCATTTCAAAAATTTATTTCAAAGTTTTCAAATTTTCATTGTTTATACATCTACTTTTTGTGCCACTTTTTATTAATCTTGTGCACAGCAGATATATACTGATCTTTACGAACTAAAAGGATATTCTACACTAAGTGAAAGTTCAGAAAACTGAAGAGGCTGACATGTCATTTATAGCAGTTATTTAAAATATTCAGCTATGGCTGCAGAGAGATCCCTTTAAAAATGACTGTTCTTCTTTCCTATACTATCTTCATTTCAAACCAAATACTTAAATCAGCGCCAAAAGGAGTGAAAAGAATAACTGTGATTAAATTCCTTTTGACGCTGCAAATTCCCCTCGCAATCCAATTCTCAGATTTCACTGCACCCCTTCTTAACAAAAACTGGCTGGCCCAATTGTGCAAGAATGTTTTATAAGGCTATGGAACCAAGGGCTGGTTAATCAGGCCCTTTCTGCAAATGATAAAGACCGAGGCAGCAATGCTGCAACCAAACTGGTGATTCAGGGGGACAGTAGGAGGCAGCTGCTGAACTGCAAACAGAACATGAGTCACCCTCTCCCTCACTCCTGGGTGAAAAAACCCAAACCAAAACAATAATACAATTAGAAATTACTTTTCCTACCCTCAGAGTCAAGGAATAGAGTGGCAGCCCATCTGTTCTTGCAAAATAGCTAGGTAAGTTTATTACTGGTGGTGGATGGAATGGTATAGCCACATAGCTCTGGAAACAGAAGAGTAACGCTGACCAAATAATCATGCCAAAGTCAGGCTTTACCTACTAAGAATAATTCTGTGTGGATAAAAAACAATTTGGAAGCTGGGATTTAGCCTTCTGCAACACCATAGTCACAGCAATAATCCTAATAAATAATGGGAACACAGAGACAGTGCTCATTAGTTATAAATAATTAGTTACCAGCAATGGGAAGCCTGTGGTAGCAGCAGGAGCCCGAGGCTGGTGCCCTGCAGGTACCTGGCAAATGAAACATGATGGGCACACATCATGTCTCCTCCCCTCACCAGGCTGAATGAGGAGTGTAAACTGCTGAAAAAGAACAGGGGGACTACTTCTTGAAGGCACTGTAAAGACTTCTTTCTACTTATTTATCCCTTGTCTGTCAGTAAGGTCTCAGGCTTTTTTCTGGAACATGATTATGCCCAGAATGAGCAAGGTGAGCTTCCATTCAGTTCAGCATTACTTGGAAAGTTAGTCCTTGCAAGCTCTTCTTCTCTACCTGTGGCAAGAAGTCTTGAACCCCCTTAAAGAAAAAACAATTGAAATCTCTTTTTCCAAATTCAAGCCTGATGTTGTTCCCATATTGGTTGGATCAGTGTGCCTACCTCCTCCAACATCAGGTTGTTCATCTTTTCCTGCAGGAAATAAGGTCCTGAACTGTACCTTCTTCCCAACATCAGGAAGACAGTTTTGGACAGGTAGAGTATCCAAAGCTCAGTTTTCTGAACTTGTGCCCACAAGGAACTAGCCAGAGTTTGGCCCTCTCAATTTGTTCACTTCCTATGAGGATGGCAGTATTATGATATCTAGCATCAATACAATAATCCAAAGAAAAGCAAAATAACAGGTTTGGCACATTTTCTGGTACTAAGGGATTACTATTTACTGTTGCTGTTATTTAGAAATACATACATATATATAGCCTTTCTAATTTTGTCAAAAGAAATGGGAATAGGAATATATCTGAGCAAGCTAGCTAAACATTTACTAATGTGGCTAAAATAATTTGTGGTTCATCTCACTTTTACGTTTTTGTATACTAAACGTTGAATAATTTCTCTCTGACAGAAAAGTAGTATGTATATGCATGGTCCAACATTTCTACCTTGCTTCCTATCATTGCAGGAGAATTGGGATAATTCTTCTGTTTGCACCAGACAGGTAGGACATTGGTAACAGCAGACTTTTTAGGACCATTGCCACAGTTTTTGTGTTCCAAACAGCTGAAATGTGCTGGGTGCATCCCTGACAACTTTAACTTATTGAAAAAAAAGGAACATCTCTGAAAGTTTCAGTTCAAAATTTAGCCAGCATCAGATCTGGCACAATCCTTTTTTCAGACATGTGAGTGCTTAGAAGAATATACTCCTGAACACATGTAGTTGTTGGAAGTTTACCTCTGACAACATCTTTGGGAAACACATTCAAACACCCCACAGGAAAAAGGGATACATAAAGCCTACAAGCTCTTTACCAGGTGGAAAAGTCATTGTGTGACAGCTAAGAGATGAAATGAAACAAAAGAGACCCGGTTCAACACAGATGAACTTTCTGAATGAAGGCAACTGAAAGGTCAAGAGAATCAAGAGAATAATCTGAGTGATCAGCAAGGTGGTGAGGCACACACCAAAAGCCAATGTCAGGTGTGCTTCCAGTCAGCTCCTTGTTTTGAGAAAACATCATTTCAACCTATTTTTTGCACCTGCAAGCTGATTACCTGCATTAGTCTGATACTTAACATGTGCCCTGAGAGTTTGCTCCCTTTTTTCTGAGGCTGTGTTGATGCCTGGTCTTGGTGCTCAGGTTTAGGGTGCTACGTGTTTTGCTTGTACATTACAACATTTTTATTCCCTTTTCCTTGGCTTTGCTTCTAGAAACCTCTCAACAAACCTGTAAGTTTTTGTTTGTTTGTTTGTTTTTTATTGTCTACAATTTTTTCTTCTGTAAAATGATACTGTTTATGTATTGAAGGTCAGTAAATGTCCCTGATGTAAACCTCCAAATGCTCATCAAGATGTTTGATCTCTGCTTAATGTCTTTAGCTGAATTGCTTTCTTTTAATTTCTAGTTATGGTATTTTCCTCAGCAAGATTTTTGATTTCTACTTTCTAACTTTGTTCTCTCTTATATTTCAAAGTGCTCAAAACATTCTGATCCTTTATAAAAGTCCTTGCTTAGATACGCTTTTTCAGAGACTCAGCTGCTCACACCATGTGTTTTCTAAGAGTTGTTTTATTTTGGTGCTTACTACCCTGACAGACGGAATTCTTGACTCTTCCATTTGAATCTGGTAAATAGTCTAAAAAAAGATAGGTGGCCTTGGTGTTGCTTTTGAGGTTGGAATTTAATTTCTTTCTTTATTTACAAACAACCAGGAACTTTATTGGTTTCTATAGTGAAGATGGAAATATTGCTATTGGAACTAAACTGAAGTTCAGGAGGGACCGTTGTTTTAAAAGCAGAGAATTTAGGAGGCAAATGTAAGCTTTCTTAGCAGGATGAAACATAACGTGTTCCTTTCGAGTATGTTTTGAAAAATGAGACATTGTAATTAATCATGCTTTGAACTTAATATATGAGTTAACTTTTCATCTCTGATTTTGACGTGATTAGCTGTCAAAATACTACTAATTATAATGCTATTTTGAAATTTTTTTTAGAAATTCTTTGTACGCTGCCTTGAAGAAGATCACAACATAAATTTAGGCAGTTGTAAAACCCTTCCTTCCATTTCTAAGCATTTACTCTTGGAACAAATCCTGCTGAAGTCCCTGGGAGTAAGGGACAACCTGGCCCATGATCTGGGAGAGTTGCTAATCTTATTTTTACCATAGCTGTGTCTTGCCTGGTATCCTGCTTTGTGTCTGTCAGGCTCACTATGGAAATAAATTATCCTTTCTCAATGTCTTGTTGGTAGATTTAAATAAGTCTTAGATTAGTGAGATACAGTTTTCTCTGTGGAAATTCTGCTGATTTGACTGTGTGGCATCCTGAACATCCAGTTATTTTATTATTTTGTTTTTAATGATTATTTCAAAGTAATGCCTTGAACAACCAGAAGAGACTCTTCTAAATAAAGGTACAGCACTTGTTACATCCAGTCTTCTGAAACAGTTGTTGTTTACATGTAGTCTGAAATTTTAGTTTCCTCACAACTTGCATGTCTTGTGGGTCCATTAATTTTTTAAAAATTTCATATATTGGCAAGTCAAAATCTTGCACAGCTGCTCCTCTTTATTAAAAAACCAAACAAACACCTCCCCACCCCCAAAAAAGCCAACTCCCAAAAAAGTCCCCAACCTAAAACAAAACAGTGAAATGCAAGAAGTTTTGAGAGTAGTAATCCCCTGATGTTCTGAGCAAAGAAAACTGATGCAGAAAAATAATAGCTCTCAAAAAAAATGCCAGAGATTTTCTAATCACTTTCTTTAAGCCCTTCTAATCTAATGCCATCAATGAGTGTTGTATGGGCTTTTTACTTCTGATGGAGTTACTGATTTTTTTCCCCCCGCCTCTCATCTTGTGATAAATCCTCCAATTCATGCCCCAACTTCCTGTTCCTGATATGCAGAACATGTCAGAACAACTCGCCTAACTAGAGATTAAAAAAATAAAACAAATCAACAAAAAAAAGACTTAAAAAACCCCAAAACAAAAACCTACAGCAGTAAAAAAAAAAAAAAAAACCTAGAGAGAGAAACTATAAAATAAAAAAAGAGAGAAATACAAACATCAACCCTGTACGAGGTTTTAGGATGTTAAAATCGAGATTTTGGAGAGTCTAGAGTTTCAGTTGTCATGTAAATGAATCTGAGATTTTTTTTTTGTCGTTGCTGATATAAATTTCTTTGGCTTATAAAAGGTTGAACAAGCCCATGGCTGTTTCTCATTAGTGGTGGCTGTCACTAAAATGAATATGTTGCTGAGTGTTCAGTTTCTGGGAAACGTGGTTGAAACACGAGCAGCTCTCTCGATGCAGAGCTCGGAGTCAGATGTTTTCAGAGGGGATGTTCCCCATTAAGTAATGACAGAGAACCATACGGAACACATTACAAATCGAAATACTGATTGATGAAGTGCCTGTGGTCAGCTTTCTACAGAAATGAGAATTTTGAACGTATTATCATGTCAGCATGGAATTGATCTCATGTACAATCACATTTTGTTTTCATTTCTTTTTTGCTTTACAGTCTCACACATGCTGTTCCAGATCACGTTTATAGTGAGCAGAACCTCAGACAAAAGGAAATAAAACATCAAGTTTGAGCTCTGATGTTTCATTGATTTAGCCAAGTTCACAGAAGCCAAATATGTCTGAGTTTGTTCACGCAGCTGGTGAGCTATAAAGTCTTTCTCCCTATAGCAAACTTCTCCCCTCCCTCCAAGAGCTGGGAGAAGGGATTCAGAGTTTGCTGGAGGGAGAAATGGGGTCACCTGGTCAGGGAGAGCAGGTCTTCTGCAGGATTGCATTTATCAGACTAAAAGCTCCTCTTTGTCTTCCCCAAAGTAGATGCTTTCCTTCTTTCACTGAGCTCATTTGCAGGGGTTTGGTGAGGAAAATCAAATGGTTCATGCTGACTTTACGGCAAGATTGCTTGATTTGTTTGCGTTCAAGTTACTTATTAGTCTAGTTGTAAGTTCAGATTTGTTTCAGACACAGTGACCTCTTCTGTTTTACACAGAAAGCAAACAGGGCTGAGTGTATGAAACCTGTGTACACAAATTGCAATGAATGCACGTCTGAGTCACAGAGTATTTAAAGAAAAATATATAGTCAAATGGTAAATTTAGAACCTTGGGTCAAAGAATCTAGCTCTTTTTTTTTTTTTTTTTTTTTTGCCAAACAGTTCTTAAATGGTGCTTCAGTAAAAGCCTGAGCTGGAATAGACTTAGACACATATTTAGCACAGTGTTATGAACACTTAAATATTTCTGTTTCTGAGATCCCAACATGAGATTATCAGAGTGGTAAGGCACATTAGGTGTGAGAGCCAAGCCTTGCTTGTGCTTTTGCTAATGGAAACTCACTCAAGTGAGTAGAGCTTCTTGGTTTACATTCACACAGCTGAGGCCACGGCTTGGCCTGGACCTAAAACTTTGAACATAAGGGAAAAATAACAATCAAATGTTTGCTAATGCCTACCAATGCGAACAGTGGACTGAGTCTAAAAATTAAAAATGAGGAGAGAGAAACATCAGGCATTCATGTAAAGCACATGGGTAAAATTTAGGGTCTATTTTTTCATAATCATTGATTTCAAACAACTGGACCTGATTATTCAGAGTTATTAAGAATGCAGAATCCTTAGCTGAGTTCTCTGAAAATTAAATCTTTGAGGCTTGCAGCAAAAATTAAGTCTCCTAGCCCTCTTAAGTACATGTGAGTGGTTGGGGTTTTTTCTAAGAATTAGCCATGGTAAACTGTATGTCAGGGATCTGATTTCTGCCCTTCAGACTTCTACAGATGTTCTGCAAAATGTAGAGCAAATGTACCTTCCTGATAAGCAATTTGTTACTTTTCACTTTGTGTTTATTCATGTCAGAAATGTGCATTGGTATGTAAACAAAAAATAGTGTTTAACTGCTTAATTATTTCGAAGGATAAATAAATGTGGAATAAAATGAGGAAACATTTACAAGCAGCTGTTCAGGGATATCACATTTCAAGTTATCTGTAGCCTTCATAATTATTTCAATGTTCTTGTGCTATTAAAAATATAATGCAGATATCATAGTAATAGTAATGATTCTACTACCTTTCTTATATTTAAGTCAGGAAAATGCTGGAAGTCTTTTTGACAGTGATGGTTAATGTTTGGCAAGAGATATAGACTTTTGGTGGGGCTGAAGGGCTTCCTGGCAGGAGGAAGGTTGAGAGAGCTGCAGCTGTCACTCAGATTGCCTTCCACATGCACAAGTTCCTTACCATACACAAAGACCCTGCAGTCTTCGTGGCTCTTCAGCCCAGCACTATGAGCTCTGCTCTCAGAAATATTGCAATTGTATTTTTGGTACTGTCCAGGAATTGCAAGTTTGAGCTTAGATCAGGCACAGATTAGGAAAGACTCACTGAGCTTTCATCCGGCATGAGGTTCAGACTTCATGAATCCTGCTAGACTTGGAGGATAAAATATTCCACAGTCCTCACTGAGACTGCTACCCCAGCCCAAGATGAGCAATAGTCAGTCCTTATCTGGACAGGAGAGCATCTTGGGTGAGATGAGGGAAGTGTTGACGGTGTTTCCTCAGACCCTGTGTGTCTCTCCAAGAGCACTGTCAGTGCGGGACATTCCCATAGTACAGTTTGGCCTGGGACTGATGACTGAGGCTTTGGTGCCAGAAAGACTAATTAGAACTGGGCTGGGTGCGCACATGCACATCTCTGGCAGTGCAACCAGTAGATAGGTTTTGTGACTTCTAGGCTTGTTCTGCTAAGACAGGAAGCAAGGGTGTGGTTCCTGGCTCCCAAAGCTGCTCGAAGCAAGGGCTGAGCAGGCTCGCCTGGCAAATCCCTGGCTATGTGCCTGAGCTGCTCTCCTGAGCTGGAGCTAGCACTGATGTGGAGGTGTGGTGAACAGAGCTGCAGAGTGAGGTCAGTCAAACAGGTTATCTGCAGGCTTGGGCTGCCTTTTCTTCTTTCCAGCACTAGGCACCCTAAGACTGATAGACTACATCAATGAACTTGAGATTTTCCCATGGATCAGATAAAATAGGGAAATTCCCCTTTCTCCTTCCACTGAAAGTTTCTAAGTTTCTACTGGGACCTAAATCAGGGAATTAGGAATCTAGATACTTTTGAATTAATCTGCTCCAGAACTTTTTTTTTTTCATGTATACATGAAAATAGCATAGTTCTGTCTCAGATAAAAATATTCAGAGAGCAGTACATAAATTGCTATAGCTGTAGTAACCATTTTGCACAAATCTATGTTATGGACAGGGAAGACTTGCCAATATAATCATCATTAATACAGATTTCTCTTTCCTTTCATTAATGTGTCTTCTGAATGGCCTTGTTTGAGTTTGTTCCTTTGAAGAGGATTGCTTTATTTTTTAACTTGCCAATTCTTATACATTTCAGTAACCTTAAAAGGAATATTTTCAAAATGCTCCAGTAACTGAAGACTTTCTCTCTTTCTCAGATGTGATCCGGTCCTTATATGTGGGCTTGGAAATGCTATTACCTGCCAAAACACTAGTGAAAGAGTTGTGATACAGACATCTAAATCTCTGAGACTCTTGGTCTTATATAGAAGATCTGGCATTAGTACAACAATTTAGGTTACTGGTATGTGTTTTTATTGAAAAACATCCCAGTATAACAACATTTATAGATATAAAGGCATCCTATGTTGTTTCTTCCCTGTGCTGCTATTTCCTTTCTAGATTGAAATAGGTGATACTGCTAAGAGTACCAGTATAACTGCACCAATATTAAATGTTGTATTAAGTATATCTGACATCTTGTTGAAAGTTGTGACAGACTCCTAAGTGCTAGTCTGTTCTGAAACTGAGATTTAAGGTCTAATTCCACAAAACTTCTTTGCTTTCTATTTAGATTGGGGCTTTTTCTCTCTTTGGCTCTCTTGGAAGGTTTTTCTATGGTTATGTTCATGCTGCCAAATCAGATTGGGATTCAGACTTCGGGTAAGACTTTGGGTGTTATTATTACTGTCTCATAATAGTGATAAGACAAGGATAAGGAACAGTGTGAACAAAGAGTAAGGCCTGAAGTTTTTGAAGCAGAACTGTTTCTGACCAGGAACAAGTCCATGCTAATGCTACAGTTCTTTTATGAGACTTATTTTGAGTTTCCCTAGAATTTTTGAGGCAGTCATCTGAGATCTAAACAGCAAGGTTGCCTAAAAAGTAAACAAATCCTTTTAGATGTGGTAAGCAGATCAGATTGGATATGAGTTCCAAGAATGTACAAAATTGAATCTGTTTAATTTAGCAACAGAAAGGTTATTGCACAGTGATAGCACACACGTATCTCATCTCCAGTGTTGCAACACCATTAAGCAGAGAGATTGGGCACAGACGTGGCTGTTCTCGGCCTTGCTGGGAATACCAGTAAGAAGCCTAACCACTGCAAGTCATGCTGTTTTTCTGCTCATGTGTTAGTCATACACAGGAAAATATACTATTCCCTAGTAAGTCACACCGAGTAGCACCAAACTATTACAGCTGCTGGATTTCCATGGCCAATCCAGGACTCGTCCTGTCAGAATACCACAGCTGGGTGATCACATCTGCCCATCAGAGAGCAACCTGGGGTATACTGTTTCAACAGAAAAACTGTTTTGGACCTGTGCTTCCTAGTCAGGGTCAGGTATTGATCTGCAGTTTCAGTCCTATTAGGTTATTGATTATGTAACACTAATCGTTACTATTTTCCAGACTGATGTGAGGTTTCCACCATGTTTTACTTCTCTGGAGTGATGTGGGACACAACACTCACCCCTCAAAAAAAATCCCCAGGCCACTTTCCTTTCTGACCATCTCACCTGTATGGTGCAAACCTCTCTTTGTTAGAAGAATCAGCAGTTACTGCAAAACCAATCATGCATTGTACAGTTTTGCTTCTTTTTATCCGTCTCATTTTTTTTCTGTATTGTGTGATTACTGAAAAACATCAAATACAAAAGGAGAACAGAAAGCAAAGGTAGGACTTTTCATTTGCTTGGGGCCACTCAACTCCCAAGAGATCTGAAACAAGAGGGCCCTTCTAAAACCCAGAGAAAGAACATGTTTCTGTAAATGCTCTCACATTCTCTCTTGCTCTCACTTGCTTTAAAGCATACATCTGACACAAATTAATCTGCAGGGTTTTTAGTCATTTCCCATCCACTGCTGGGGCAAATTAGACTTGCTGATGTTGTTTTGGCCTAACCCTGAAGCAGCATGAAAGGAATGGCCCAGAGGGAGAGTGAGCATGTTCTCCTTGGCTCTTCTTCCATGTACTCTCCAGTCTGTTCAACAAAAAAATTAGTTCAATTGGCCTGAAAGGCACTGGGAGATTGAAAACCCCTCTGTAGTACCTTAAAGAACCAAAATTACTTAATTAATGTGGAGACCATTATGTGAGGTTACCATATGAATGAATAAGTGGACTGCCTGAGTTACAGAGCAGGAAAGAGGAAAGGATATCTGAGGTCAGACTTGTCAGGGAAAAGGAATCCTAAACAATGAGGGCATTGGTTTAAGATTTGAGGAAGAATTTGAAAAAGAGCCCTGAGAGTGAAATTAAATGAAGCATGGGAGAGTATTAGTGGAGATTAGCAGTGCAGTGAAGGAACCCAGAGCAGACTGCCAATCGCCCCTGAGCACAGGCAGCTTTAACTGGGCTGATGCAGACAGGAATTAGGGAGTACTGGAGTCTGACTGAAAGCTATTTTCTTGAGCAATGTTAAAAAGATTCTTCTCCACACCCCCTTTCCTTCACTGACTTCTGAAAGTGAACATGCCCTGTCTCAGCTGCGTGTTGATTTTTTTTTTTAATTTTTTTGTTGGTTGGTTTCTTTGGGGTTTTTTTAGCTTTTCTTTTTTTTGCCAGGCATACTTATGACAGAAGCAGATAAAGCATAGTCAAGATTTGAAAAGCACTGTAGCACTCTCAGTGTAAATTTGAGATTAACTTAGTAGCACAGGGCTGTCATTGCAAACGTGCTGCTTCAGATGCAGAGAGGACAAAGCCAAGTGAAACTAACAAATCAATGGCTGTGCTTACAGTTGAAGTCTGGGAGACATATTTGCTTACATATAGATACTGGTTTAATGAAAACTAGGTTATTTTTCTGAAACATGAGTGCTTACAGTGGTCTAAATTTTTCAGAGCTCTTTGAGGCCATTTTAAGATTTTTCTCTTTGGAGTTTTTCTTATTAGTTATAGTTTCCAGAAAGAAGTATCTGTGAGAGAACAAGTATCCATAGGACAATAACCAGCTGAAGGTGGCAATATTTTGTAAGGTGTTGGCAGCAGTACTCATTTTATTGGTTTTGGTTTCATTTGCTGTCTTTTTGAAACAGCACTCACATATTCAGTGGTAAAAATCCTGACTGCTGCATATGAGTTCCTAGCACCTTTCCTATCAGCTATAAGCACAATTGTTGCTAGAAGCAAGAGGAAAGTGAATCATCTCTCTGAAAATACTTTTATTGTGTGTTAAGTTTTATAGAAGACAATGGACTAGATCGTGAATAATGTTTGCAAAACCATCCAGAGAATCCCAAAGTAATACCTGCCAGAGCCTGTAGGAAGTCAGGGATCATGTTTAGATCATGTTTCTCAGATATAACTAATGCCTCCAACTGACTGTATGGTTTGGGAGGACCTGAGAACTTTGGAGAGCAGTAATTCAGTGCTTTGGTGTTACATGCTGCTCTACTGTGATAGCTGGTCGAATAGCTGGAAGAAGCTTTTTATTGTGGGATTGGTGAGGCACTGGAATAAGTTGCCCAGGGAAGCTGTGGATGCTCCATCCCTGGAAGTGTTCAAGGTCAGGCTAGACGGGGTTTTGAGAAACCTGGTCTAGAGGAAGGGTGTCCCTGTCCATGGCAGTGGGATTGGAACTGGGTGATCTTTAAGGTCCCTTCCGACCCATCCTGTGATCGTATGATTGTGTGGATTAACACCCACCTTTAAAAAGCTGCATTTTATCTTTAGCAATAAGTACTCTAGTAATCTTGTGTTTTATAGCTGTAAGTCTTCAACACTGGGGCTTAGACTTCCAGAGCAGCTCCTATATTCTCTTGGGGCATCAAGGGAACCTGTGTGCGTGAAGTGCCTCTGGGTAATTGACCAAAATTCTTGTGTTGCCTTGTGAAGAGTCATTCCTAAAACTTCACTAATTTATATCCCTAAAACATCTAGGGACAGGAAAGGACCCTGACTGTCAGCAATCCTAATAGTTTTCAAGTGACACTGAAAGTGGTGTCTGGCTGGTCTTCTAAAATGGAGTGGATTAGTGGAATCCACACAAATATTGCTTCATTGCATAAACTGCATTTCAGAAGCAGATTGGATGACATTTTCCAGTGTTCCCCTTTACAGCAATTGTTTCATTTCTCTGCAGAAGAATAATTTAAGTAATTGGAATTTTCCTGCAGGATAGGAAAAAATTACCCTCCTTCCATCCCTTTCTTTTTTATTTTCCCATCCATTATTTTAATTGAAACCAAAATTGTTTGAAATATTAAATACCATTAGAAGCCTCCCATAACTAGAGCTGTGTGGGAAATACTTTTCTAACTTGCACAACTTTTGTGCTTTCCTAAACATTCCTGTTCTGTTCTGAGTCTAAACCAAGCCCCTTTAAAGCTTGTGTTGCTACATGGGCGTTAGCATTATGAGAGTGATATGTAACCCCCAGAAGTTTCAACTTCAACGTACCTCATTTTCTTCCCAACCAAAGAAACAATTGCTAACAAAAAGTTCCGTGATTCATTCTCTCTCCAGATCTTGAACAGGCATACTGGCAGGGCACTGCCCTTCAGCTGAGTGCTCTTTGGGTTGATATGGAGGCCATGAGAAGTCTGAAGGTGGTAGGAATCAACACAGAGCATGGCCGCACATGTACTTACCTTCAAAACACGCCTTGCAGCCTGGATGAGTGAGGATTGAATTACCCCTGGGAAGCAATGTTGCTTTGGGAGGCTTGGGACTCACAGCTGTGAGGCAGAACTACCTGTGGTGCCACAGATGAGGTCAGTCCATGATTGCATGCGAATTTGGGCACAGCAGAAAGCTGCCAGGAAGCCCTCCAGAAAAGAAAAAAAACTGGTAAAATCTCCAAGTCTGTTGTGTGTGTCTGCATTGTCTGTTTGGTTTTGTTTCTTTTTTTTTTTTTTTTTTTTTGGGGGGGGGGGGGGTTTTTTTTTTTTTTTTTTTTTTTCATAAAAAGGAAAATCACACCATATAAATGGGAAAAAAAGACGAAGCTGTAAAGTAGTTTTGCTTAACTCTAGAGCTAAACAAGCTGACAGAGGAATTGCACACCCTCTAAACAGTCTGCATTGGTTCTGCTAGCAATAACATATATGATGCTCCTGCTAATTCTGACTTGGCCGTGGTGTTTCTCAATATGTTGCCCCTGCACTGTAGCACTGATTGCTCAACGTACGGCCTAAACAGAGTTAACAGCCGAGTGTGACTTTCTGTTAACATAATGTGTAACGGCCAAATTCTGCCAGCTATTAATCTAATCAGTACAGGAGGACATGTTTAGCTAAGAATACCTTTTCTATGAAGTGTGTTGCATGCAATGTATTCCTGAGCAATAAATGGTTTCTCCACTCCCATCTGAATAACACACAGTTGCTTTTTATTGAAAGATTTTTGTGTTGCTTCAAATGGACTTTAACCCTGATATTGCTTCTTCAAGAAATGTAATTTTAAAAATATGATTTCATTTTAAGAGGTTTCTTCTCTGTCCTAGCCAGTTCATAGCAATTAGAAATCCTTTGCATGAGAGCCCACATAGGAGAGACTTGGATTACTTAAACTTTCAAGTCTTTTTCATGTGTGAACCACAAATATATTAACTTTCAATGATTCACAAATTAAGCTGATGAAAATAAAGGCAAGGAGGATGGTAACTTCATACTTTCTAACAGTTTGTAAAGGTTTGGGATGTTTTTTTATTATTTTAAAACATGGAAAACAGCCAAAATCAAGAAAAAATGAGGGATACATGAGATAAAAAAGCCACACAGTTCTTTTAAAGGTTCTGAATAACTAATCCATCATTAAAATTCCTTTTAATGGCTGGTGCTCCTTCTAATTGGTTAAACCACTTAAGAAAGTATTTCAGTCCAATCATTGACATAGCCTGATTGTTTATGCCTTTTGACCATTGATGGCTACCAGGGAAGAAGTTGGATTTTAATAATCTTGAGTAGGATGTGTAGAGTTCTGCCTGCCATCCATGCTTCTTGCTTGTAATGCTATATGTCTAAGTTCCTTAAGTTGCATAGAGATATCATCTTATTTCCTCTCATCAAATGTTTTCATAATAAATAGCCTTTTAGTACTATCTGTTATATGCTATCCATTGAGCTCCTTGGGAATCAAATAACTTAGAAGAAAGGGGAAGAGAACATGTTCCTTGTGTAGGTTTTGGGGACTATATATGTTGTGCCTTGGAGATAAATACTGGCTTTGGGTTTTTTAATGAAGTATCAGACTTCCTCTGATTCACTGTGAATTGTTGTAGGGACTAAGCAGTCTCCCATCTGGATTTCATCTCTTCATCTTTGACCCAGGTCAACAAGATCTACCAGAGTGCTGATAAAGGTATTTATGCAAAGAAACATATGCACCGGCTTTGGTTTGGCAAGTTTATTGGCATGTTCTTTTGCTTTGAAAATTGAGAAGAAATCCTTTCAGGTGGAGCTTTCCTGCAACACTTCTACTGTTTCTAGCCTTGAGACATTGTTGCCTTACTGGGTTTTGCTTTTGACTGTTTCAAATCAGCCCAGAGGCAAGATGCGTGCTGTGAAGAATGACAAATTATAAGATGGCTGATCTGATGACATATTTTCAGTACCCAAAATAGTCCATGGCATTTGTCATGGGCTAAATTCATGCTTAGCGTCAGTGGGTACTCTGATAGTGCGTGGTCCTTACTGACACCTGGTAATAGACATCAAAGGATCAGGAGCTGCTGACTCCCTCAAAAGCAGGGAGGCCCTGCAGAGAGACATCAACAAATTAGAGGGCTGGGCAATCACCAGCCATGTGAATTTCAACAAGGGAAAGTGCTGGATTCTGCACCTGGGGTGGGACAACCCTGGATGTACAGACTGGGGAATGAGACACTGAAAGCGGTGCCATGGAAAGGGACCTGAGGATCCTGGTCAGTGACAAGTTGAACCTGAGTCAGCAGTGCCCCTGGCAGCCAGGAGGGCCAGCCCTGTCCTGGGGGGCATCAGGCACAGCATCGCCAGCCAGGCAAGGGAGGGGATTGTCCCACTCTGCTCTGAGCTGGGGCGGCCTCACCTCGAGTGCTGGGGGCAGTTCTGGGTGACACAATACAAGAAAGATATGAAAATATTAGGGAATGTCCAAAGAAGGGCAACCAAGATGGTGAAGAGCCTTGAGGAGAAGCCATGTGAGAAGAGGCTGAGGTGACTTGGTCTGTTCAGCCTGGAGGACAGTGAGGGGAGACCTCATGGCAGTTACAGCTTCCTTGTGAGGGGAAGAGGAGGGGCAGGCACTGATCTCTTCTCTGTGGTGCCCAGTGACAGGACCCCAGTGAATGGCCTGAACTTATATCAGGGGAGGTTTAGGTTGGATATCAGGAACAGGTTCTTCGCCCAGAGGGTGTTTGGGCACTGGAACAGGCTCCCCTGGGAAGCTCACAGCACCAGCCTGACACAATTCAAGAAGTGTTTGGACAATGCACAAGGTGTGACTGTTGGGGATGGTGCAGTGCAGGGCCGGGAGTCGAACTCCATGATCTTTGAGGGCCCCTTCCAACTCAGCATATGCTATGATTCTAAGAAATTCCTTGGAAACTATAATTTTACTGTAACTGTAACTTTTCTGATCAGAAACCAGCAAGAACTTGATACTAAAGCAATCCATTATATGTGCACACATGAAGGTGATATTTTGATGTAGAGAGGAACTGTACTGGTTGTACAGTCCTGCTGTTGCCTTGGGCAGTAGCCAACAGTAAAGCTGTCAAATCTAGTGTCAAAACATTCTTTGTTAGGTAGGTAGATAGAGGCATTTTATGCTAATCTGCTTCAGAGTAAGGCCAGAAAGCAGTTTTTAAAATCACACTTATTTCTGAATTCAGAACTGTGTTTCATGAATCATAAACTCACACTCTGTGCATAGGTAGGCTCCATTATTTTGAGCTGTGTTTCAAAATGTTGATGGGAGCACACCCACGGAAGTTGTGCTGAGTGAATAATGACACAATGAATTACTATGATACACTTTGCCTACGTTCAGGATCTTTTCAGGAACACTTATTAGGAAGGGGGACTATTTTACACTGATGAGCAACTTACAAGCCCTGGAAATCCGAGCTGTGCTGTCTTGCTGCTCCCCGCCTATGGGTGCTCACATGCTGCTCTGGCGTGCAGGCCGGAGGAGGCAAATGAAACCTTTGGTTCTGCAAAGCCACATCTGCCACTCTCCCTGTCCCCCATGTCCTGCTTTCTGCTAGCATGTTTGCCAGCAAAACTCAACCCTGTGAACGTTTGCAGACACCAGTCATAAAAAGAGGCCAGGCACAGCAACAGTTAAAGTTTAACAAAAAATTATTAAGAGTCACTGAAAATAGGTGGGTTTTATTCCCTCCACACCTCCCTCTCAGCTGTCCTCTTAGGAGTATTTTGCTGGGAAGGAAGATAGTTATCATGACTGCTGTTACAGGTTGCTGAATGTTTGATTTAGGCAAAGCTTGCAGGTTCGATTCCTGATTTTTCATTATGCAGACTCTACCATATCTTTCAGAAAACCCCTTTCAAAAGGTCTTTGAATGATTATAACTTAGTTGCATCAAAAATTCAGCTGCAGTCACTCATTTCCAGTCATGGCCATTGCAACTTAGATTGTAAAGGAAAAGAAACCCGGGGAGGGTGTTTGTTTCAGAATGAAAGGTGTGATGGCTGCCCACTCAGCTGTTTAGTCAGCGGTCTTGTTTAACACCGTCCTGAGTTACAGGAATTCTGCATTCAGCACCCTGTTATGCTGTGTACCCCCCACCCCAACGTGTATTTGGAAAGCCTCTGTCAGCAATCACAGGGCGAAGAGACAGTTTCATGAGGTGAGTGGGAGGTTATCCCTAATTACAGCTGTGTTACACCAGCATTTTATTTCAAACCCTTCTGCTTATATGCATGATTCACTCAATATGCTATGTGATTATCTACCTGACTTGTGAAATTCTGTGGTGAGGAGGAAATGCCTAGCTTGGGGAAGTAGCTATGGTAACAATTCGTATGAAGTTCTGACATTTATCAGAACAAAAGATAGTGCTTAACGTGCTGACTGCTCAGGCCTCCAATTCTATAATGTGCAGAAAAGTAGATGCACACACTGCCCACTTATCAGAGAGAGATTAAAGTTGAGTATCTAAAGCATTTGACAATTCTCTCTGGACTCAGATGCATCAGTTACCATCAGTGAGAGGTTTTTTTAGTATAGGTGAGAAAAAGCTACAAATCTCTGCCACATATTAAAAACACATTTGTTGGCCTGAAAGTTTTCTTTTGACTATTCCACCTGGCCTAAAAGGTTTCTTTCTCACAGTACAAACCCTGCCTCAGAAACGTCTTGGGTTATCACTTATTTCCAAATTCTCCCTTCAGAGCAGACTGTATGTCTCTGTGTTTCAGCACTGGAAAGCCACACTTTTGAGTGGGATCCATAATTAACAGCTCTGCAACTATCTCGAACAGTTTTCTGTGCAAGGGGACCCAAAGTGTCTTTAGTTTACTCTTGATCCCTGTGCTTAAATTAAGGGCTGCTATTAATTTAGATCCAGACTGAACATGGTTATCTTACTCTCAGGAATAAAGTTCAAACAGTTACAGCTCTCCATTACTTTACTGGGTAACCTCATAGATAAATTTCCTGTTTGTCATTCCTCTGAAAACTCTACAGGGAAGAAGTGCAACACAGTTCTCCAGAGCAAACTCTGGTCTTCTACACAGTCTGAAGAATCACACCTTCAAATGATCAAAATGACTTGCCTTTTTTGTGGCCTGAGCTTAAAGTGCATATACCTGCCCAGCTTACTTCTAAAAAAGCAGGCTAGGCTGCAAATGAGTTATTTGAAAGAAAAGTTAATGTTCTGAAAACACAGAGAGTGTCCTTCCTGCAAGGGGTTGTCCTAAAGCAGCAGACCTGGCATCTTAAAAGGTAACATGGGAATTTGATAGGTGTCCTTGTTTAATTAAAACAAGTTATTTACCTAAATTGCAACTCCCTGGTGGATAGAGCTGTGGTATCACACAAGATTTTCTGCCCAATGGCTGTTTTCAGTGGGTGTTGAACTATATTAGTGTTCTCATTTCAGTGCAGGACTTTCCTGTTTTTAAAAACTATTAGACAGTGGTTATATTCTGTACTGTTATATTTATTTCCATTTCAAAACTTTGATTTTATCAAATTTTCATCATCTCATAGGAATTTTCATGGTAATTTACACTGCTTTATATTCTCCAAACAGTAGCAGGCACTGGTCCCCATTTTTCTTTTGTGCTCTGAGCACCTGATATGTGATGGTTTTTTAGCCGGCTCTGTTTTGTACTGTCCTGAGCAAATACTTTCTAAACTATAAATATTTTCTTTCACTACATTTAACACCATCAGTGTAGCACCTGGCACTGCCCTGACTACCAAGGATCACTTTCAAGGCTTAGAATACCTGGCTATTTTGCTTTCACTGCCTACGGGACCATAACATTAGTCTTAGAAACTTTTCTGTAACAATCAGCTCCTTTTCAGACACTTTTGAGTATTCCCGGTGATGAACTGCCACAAACAGTCATGCTGTGTGATAGAAAATCAGTCCAGAAGGTGCATTTGACAAACTGGTATTTAAAAAAATTCTCTTTTTCCCCTGTCCAACTGCCTGGTCACATCTGTTGGGCTATATCCTTGTAATCTGATGAAACTGGTAGAGTAAAGGTTTGCAGTGAATAATTCAAACTCCTCTGAATTCCCCAGCCCTTTACTTTCCCCACAGATTTCAGTGTGACTTAAAGAAATGGGTTTACGCCATGGTATTGTTTAGCAATCCAGATACACCAATCCTGAGCTTAAAAGGTTATGTTTAGGAGGAATGTAATTGTTGAAAGGACATGATTAAACTTTTAGTGAGCATCCTTATTTCCCTTGGGATGAAGACATTAAATTTGGGCTTGTATTTTGAGTTATGTAGGAGGCTTAAAAATTACCAGGGAAAGTTTTGAGTCAGTATCAGGATATTTTCAAACAAGTCCCAGCTAAAATTATTATCATGTTCATTGTTCTTCTGCTACAGCTTTTCTATTGAACGTAATAAAAATACTTTCTTCGTATGTAATAAGAATAGGTTTGTAGTTGAATTTCATTTTGCACTGTATTTCCATATCTCAAAAACTGCCATTATCTGCTTCCCCTAAAAGATATGCAGGAGAATTCCCTGCCTCTTTTCCAGTCTGTTTCCGTACTTCTAGACATGCTTTATCACCAAAACCTTTCTGTTTACTGATTTGTGCACACCACAGTGCCCAAATTGCTACCCACAGAATAAATTCGGGTATGAACACTTTATCATCAACTCCAAGACTTCCAAATTACATATTGTACTAATGACATATAAAGAGGGAAATTACATGGTCAGAGTTTGCAAGTTTGCAAAGCACAGGACCTCCTTTATCTATACCATGATTTTCCAACTATCAGCCTGCTGATGAGGTTTGATGATTCAGAAGCAACTTTTCCAAAGGCCAATACAGGTCACTGAAATATCCTTGGAGATTTAAGTTGCAGCTTTCTTACATCCTGACTCAGCCAGGTTTCTGATTCTTGGTTCAGACTCATGACCTTCCTTTGTTTTCCTGATTAGACCATGGAAGTTGCAAAATACTGTTGGGAAGTATGTCAGAGAAGCACATTTTCCATAACATTTTATTGCAGTCAGTGAGATTCTCAGTGCTAGAACGCTTCATTAGAAGCTGGATAACAACTTTTAAACACTCATTTGTGACACTATCACAAAAGTAATGTAGTGATTTTAGGGGAAAAAAGATGAAAGTGTTTTCAAAACAATATCTTGATGAAGCTGAAAAAATAATTTGCCCAACATTTCATGAGATTGTTGTCCCTTTCATTTTCTAACTAGGACTTAGGCAGGTTACTGTCTGGAATCTGAGAATCACAACACTTGGAGTGATACAAAAAAAAGCAGCAGAAATGTCCAGATCAAAGTGCAAAAACTAAACTACACCTTTTGGCACATCTCCTTGATCTTAACACCACTGAATCTAAAAGTTTTGATATTATCTAAAACCACCATGCCTTTCCAAAATTAGCCCTAAGGTTGGAAACATTGCAAAGAGATGAATTGCAGAAGCTCTTGCATTGTACTGTCATTCCAACCCTGCATTTTGCAGACTTTGAGCATCTCATCTGTGTTGTACGTCATGGGGATATCGTGCTAGAAAGGGGAGATTTAAAGCAAGGATAATTGGAGGGAGTAATGGATGTTTTCTTCAAAAGAATAGTGGCACTTTTGGAAGAAACTAAGCAGCATGGAAAGAGGTAATAATTTGAAGAGTCACACATAAAGGAGGCAGGAGAACTGTGTATTCAGCTTTGTGTTTGAGTTAATCTCCCTAGGCAATGAAATGCGTGTTTGTAACATGGTGTGATTCTTGGGGCTGTCCTGTGCAGGGCTGAGAGCTGAACTTTGATGATCCTTTAGGAAGGCTTCCAGCTCAGGACATTCTATGATCCTATCAATGTTTCTGTGAGTACAGACTCACCATATAGCACGTCAGGCATGCTTAGTGTTTTCTGGAAACAAGTTATTGAGGACCCTTTAGAAACAGAGGACCTGGGCCCTCAGCCCTATGACCACTCAGGAGGAGACAGGATTACCTAAATTAAATCTGAACAAATAGCAAGTAAGTGTGCTAGAGTAGGGGCCTTCAATGATCCCACTCCTTTCTCATAAGAAAAGCCATCCTTGTTGTGTTAGCAATATAACATCCTTCGGTGATTGAAAACACTTGTAAGGCAATGCCAGCATGTTTCTGTTTGCATCCAAATAATAATCAAGATCTCACACAGTGATGATTTGTTGTCAGCTATTTTTCCTGCACTAAACAAGTCTGACACTGGCAGCCCACGAGCTAATTAACTCAAGTATCTGGCATGGGAATCTACATTATAGCTATCAGCAGAATATCCACAGAGCTGAAATAACCAGCCAAGCGGACTGATGTTCAGGGGAGAAGAAGAGTGTCTCCTTGAGGTAGAAAAGAAGAAAGATGAATGTTGATTAACAGGATTTCCACTCTCCCACCCCATAAATTTCTCTTAGGTTTTTTTTTTGTTTGGTTTTTTTTTTACACAAAACTTTGAAAGAAAACACTGAACTGAATACTTTAGGCAGAATATTGGCAACTTGAACTTTTATTTCCTTATTAATTTATATCTCCCTTTTCAAACTTTCTGGTTTACCTTTACCCTCTTTTAAACACACAGAAATGGTTTCTGGCATCAGTTTGCTTTTAATATCTGCCCAGGTTTCTTGGTGAGACAAGATTGTGGGATGCCTTGCTGTTCAACAGCTTTTATTTCTCCCTTAGGGAACTGTTGGCATCAGATGCTCCCAGGGCAATCAGAATAGAGAAACATAGCTTTAGGAATTCAACACTGTGGGTAAACTGTTCCAGCATAGGCTGGAAGAGTTGAACTGTCCAAGATGAAAAGGTAACAGGAACAAACTGAGTAAACAGGACATTAGTATTTTGACACCTTGTCAAGTTGCTCATATTTCAGGTTTTTTTTTTTTTCCTGTATGTCTTACAGAGTTAAAAGAGTGCTAATTGTTTTGCCATCACTCCCACTGTATTCAAGTGGAGTTATGGAATCTCAGTCCCTTTAAGAGTGGGGCCTGAGTTGCTTTCTACTCTGGGAAAAAAATATTCCATTAATATCTTCTCATCACTGTAATACTGAAAGTGAACTTCCCTTTTTTAAAAAAGAAAAAGAGACATGATTTTATGCCTCATGCGCAAGAAATAGGTATATATAACTACCTCTATACAGAAAGTCTAGTTTAGTAGCTAAAGGCAGGTGCTAGGAGAGCTATTAGAGCTATATAGATTTTTTTTTTTTTTTAATTTAAAGCAAATTACATCCCTTTTGAGCAGCCACACAAGAGCTGTAGGGTCCATATCCTTTAGGGAATTTAAACGTTTGGCTCACAGACTCATATTTACACACTAAAATAAAGTACTTGTGAGCACTATTTAGTAGTGAGTCACCTTCCTCAGTAAGAGACTCTTGGGTACCACAGGCCAATCAGAAAATATGCAGAAGAAAGAACTTTCTGAAAACTTCTGTCTTTGCTAAATGTCTCTGCAAAGGCAGGGGTTTCTCTCCAAAGCTGCAGTGCAGTGATCTGTTCCCACCTGTCTTTTGCATGGCAGATATTGGCACAGAGTTAGAATTCTAAAAGATATTTCTAACCTCCAAGGACAGGGCAGTTAGAGGTGACTCATTCTGTTTAAACTGAATTTTTTGTGTAGAAAGGGAATACAAGATTCATTAACTCCCAAGATAATGTACGGAGAGGGATAAATGACTCCTCAGAACTGCAGGGAACACATTTGGAGCACAGGAAGTCTGAATAGCTGTGTTTAAGTCAGTAACAAGCATATCCCAAATTATAATTGTCTAATCAAGAAGTCAGATTCGGGGCTGGGAGAACTCCTCAGTTATTAAGAAGGGAGTCTACACTGTCATTCAAAAGTCCCCTTACATCAAACATGTCCGTTTGCTGTCAGCTGATCTGCATCCAGTAACAGTAATGTCACTGCAGCAGCACTGATCTCAAGATCTGAGCCTGTTGTGCTGAAATCAGTGCTGTGCTGAGCCAGAAGGGAAGAGAGCTGGCCACCCCTTTGCCTACTCTTGTGCTCTTGAACTGTCCTGAGCTGGCTGGTGTTGGCAGCCCACAGAAATCTGGCTCTAAACTGCATGTTTTGGGTCTAATCCAATATGGTCAGTCCAGTTAACATTCAATGTAAGCCGAATGTAGATGGCTATGTGAAGTTGCACCTTTTGAAAGAAGACATGAAGCTGCTTTTATCACTTACCCTCTCCAGTTTTGAAATGACTTCAGCTTCTTGGCTAATTTCAAACAATGGCTAAACAAAGAAAGGGGGGAAAAAAACCAAACCCAAAACAAACCATCATAAAGTTGGACTCTTTTTGTCTTGCCGCTGTTTAATTGGGGGTTGACATGACAATTTAGTTGTACATCTATGACAGTGTTAAATTACATTTATTGAGAAACAATTTTTGCAGCAATGCATAGAGTTCCTCTTGCTCACTTTTGTATTGACTTATAAGATTTCACTACAGCATTCCTTTCCAAGTTGCTGCTGTGCAATCTGAGTGTTAATCATCAAATTAATTTCTGCTTTTGCCTTCCACAGTATTTTCTTTTCTTTTTGTTTTTATTTCCCACGTGTTGCTTTTGTCCTGCCTTGGGACATTTACTATTCAGCTAATCCAATCTAGCAGAGTGGCAAATGAGACTTGCACTGAAGGTATGCCTGCTGCTGGTTCCCAATATTTTTGCAGCTTCTCTAACAGGCTGCTGAATGATTTAATAGGTTTTTTTTTAAGATGACATAACCATTCTGCAAAAAACATGCCATGTACTTAATAGTTTAATACTAAGTAAGGCAAGGTGAGGACATGTTAGTAAAGAAGATCTCATTTTGTTATGATTTGAAGTTGTTTCCTGTAACAAAGTATATTTTGGTAGTTTGACGAAAGCATAATTTTGTCAGATTCCACTCAGCTTCCAGGAGAAGATACCCTAAGATATGTTGCTGACTTAACCCAGAGAGGGAGAAATAAAACCAGTTAGAGCAAGGATGAAGGAGCACAACTCTCCTCTGAAGCAAGGTGATCATTGTATTTATTGTGTGTCATTGAACATATACTGCATTATGTTAACCCCCAGAGTTGAGGTCAGTATCTGACAAGAGCTGATATCTTTTATACCTCTACACTCAGTTTTCTGCAAATGCAGGACTCCAGATAGATGATCTGAACCAATTAATTCTTTCAGTTAAAAAAAATATATGCAAACACTAATTCAAGAGTTCCTATACTCTGTATTTACAGCATATGGACAAATGGAAATGCCCTGTCTTGATAATGTGATTGTGTGTAATGCTTGTAAGTGTTTTAATGGCTCCTCAAAAGGAGAGAACATAGTTCTTCATGTTGTCTGCTCCTTGGGGAAAATGACTGTGCTGAGCAGAAGCATCATTGGTATGACCCAGAGAGTGAGAGGTGTTGCAGTCTCAGCACCAGTTTTGCACAGAGGGACATCAGTGGCAATGCAAGCTGTTTAAATAGGAAGTCTAATTGGTGGAAATCACACCACCCCTTAAAATTGGTTAGAAAATCTCTGAAATGAAAAGTTAAAAGTATATCATGTTAAGGCACAGATATATAACCTTGACACAAGGATGTACTTTTGGCAGAAGTATACTGTAAACAAGAAGTAAATGGAAAGTCACTGCCTTAATGAGCTATCAGTCTTGGGCTTATGACAAGATGCAATCAGAGAAGGAAACAAACAAATGGATAGGAGCTGAAACAGAGAAGGATGTGGGAAGCATAGTGCAAACACGCTTTTCCATGGACATGCTGTGTGCATAATATCACAGTGAGCCCAAAGCGGGCCCTGGGAGTGTCCTGCTTCACCTTGTGGCTTACTTAGGCACAACTCCCACAGACTTCTGAAAGGGTTTTGTCTTAAACAGAACCGTGGAGGGGAAATTGGGGCTCGTCACAAAATGACGCTCAGGTATGTACAAATGAATCACTGTGCTTCCCACTATGCTGGCTGAGTGTTGCAAAAAAAAAAAAAAAAAAAGGAAAAAACCAGAAAAGTCAAGCAAGCTTGGAAGAAATAAAAGCACAGCTTTTTGTAATTATAGATCTTTTTGAGCTAGCCTGAGCCCTCCCCTTTCCTTCCTTTACCTTCTGCTTCTCCTCCCAAAGTAATAACCCATTTTGTCAATAATTTTGAGGAAGTCTCAGTGGGACAGATGGAATTCAAAGAGAGGGATCTAATAGAGTTTTGTTTCATTCTTTTTTATTTTTCTCTAAATTTTTTCCCCCCATGCCCTGATTTCCTACTTGCAATTTCTTTCTTTGGCTTATTGCATGACATGAAGGTGGTGATGCAAAAATAGAAGTTAATGGTACTACCACTGTTTGTTTCTATTAACGTTTACATGTGAAATGAAGGCATTTTGGAAGAGAACCAGACTGGCCAGTAAAACCTTTCACCCTCGTAAACTGTACATTTGGTTTGATTTTTGGCTTAGATCCCAGAACTTGTCACAAGCTTTATAATAAAGCTGTAGTTCAGCTAGAGTTTTGTTAGCTTTATTGAAACAGCTCCCCTCCTCCTCAAAAAAAAAAAAAGGAAAAAAAAAAAAAGACAAGTTTTTGTCCATTCTGAATCCTTTTCAAATTCTGGAGAAAATATACTAGAAAATGCAATTCACCAGATAACTGTTCAGCATCAATCATCAGAATATAAATGAAGTTTATCTAATATTTATTAAAAATACACATCACCTCCTTAAAATAGTCCAAGAGTGACTAATCACATAAACAATAAGGCAGTCACCAACACTCAAGCATGTTACAACTTCTGAGAAAGCACAGGCCTAGAAATGCCAAAGAGGAGTCTACGGATTGACTGGAAATGATATGGACATCTGGAGAGAAGATTTTTTTTTTATGTATGGACTTTCCCAAAGGGGTAATTTAGCTCTGCATGAGTTCACTCAGGGAATATATGACCAAAAAAAAAACCAAAAAAAACCAACCAAAAAAAGAAAGGAGTAAAAAGAGTGTGTTATGACATGCAGTTATAAAACTATTGGTCTCATCCTTCTTTCATGACTCCTGTGTCTCTCATGCAATGAATCCCCTTGGTTTTGGACCAAGTACAAGTGAGAGCAGTATGGAACACTTTATAACATAACCATTAATAAATTTTTTAACCTATTGCTGCAGATTGAATGATAATAGAGGGGATATGTAGATCTGCTCTGAAAGATCAATTTGTTTGTAGCCCTTGGTTGGAATTTGAAACATGGTCTTGTAGCTGTGGGTCTAATTTGAGATGCAGAAGATCAAAGTTTGACTGTTGGTCCTGTCAGTCAATTCCCATGTGATCCTTGAGAAAGTAACTTATACTGCCTATATTTCAATTCCCTGTTGAAGAAATGGTAACCAGAAGATTTCATTTGAACCTTGTTTAGACTATTCTAAAAGGCTTAGATTGGTTCTTACAGTGTAGAAATTTTTAATCTTTTAAAACTTCTTCAGTCAGGAAATGTTCATTGGCTGTGAAGCCTTAATTTTGATTAGAATTTACAGAAACCAGGTTCTTAAAGTCTTTGATTCCTCAAAAATGCAAACAGGCACAACAACTCAATTTATTTCACAATATTTTGGTGCCTAATTTCAACAGGAATAATTACAACCCAGTGCAGTACCACAGTGATGGTGATTCCTTGTTTTCCATTGGAAAATACAAAGTCACAACATTTTGAAGTTCCTGGAGAAGCTATTGAACTGAGTCCCACGTCTCCCTCAGCAGTAGTAGTAGGGCTGTCTGGAAACAAAGTGAGGTGACCCAGATGTGTATGAAGTGCAATGTAGTATGTTGCTACTGAATTTTAGTTCACAAGCAAAGCACGTAACTCTCAAGGAGTCCTTAGTAAACATTGGTTTGCAAACTTTAATCTGGTAATCATGAACTTCCAAACTGCACTTGAAGTTTGCTTGGATTACATGAAAAGAATGCAAAAGTAAAATTATGAAGGACTTGCATCCATCAATAAGAGGAAATCAAAGTGCAGGAGAAAACAGAGCCCACTGCTGCATGGCATAGCACATATTCTGTGCTGTGTTGAGAATGAGATTGTTTTACCAGTCAGCAGGAGCCAGAGCCTCAATACCTCTAAAAATCTGTCTCTCTGCTTTACATTCTTATTGCTTTCTTTGAGGGGGAGGAAGGTTTGAAAGTCACAGAATTGGGCCATTTGTGTAACCAGAACCAGATGATTAATTACTTTTTTAAGGATTTTGTTTCTCTGAAAATTTTATCCCAAAAAAACATGAGGACACACAAAGTCTGTGGTTGAAATTAAATTATATTATGATTACAGGAATATTGCACATCACAGTTCTATGAGAATTGGCTTTTCATTGTTTAGCATAAGAAAAAGAAAGACTAACAAGTTAGGCTACACAGCTGGGGTTTGTGCTGTGTAACTTGTTTTGTAACAAACCTTTAAATATTGTACACAAGCTGAAAGTACATATATTGGAAAGGCTCAGACTGAAGAGAAAACCCTTAGCACAATTAACATTCAAATTAGATTAACTGTCATTTTAGTTTAAAAAAACCCTCATGCTCCATTCTTTCATGCTACCCCCTACAAAAAATTTGGAACTAATCACTGGAAATATCACCTCAAAAATCTTTTTCTGTTTTCTGTTATTATAACTAGAGATGTATGTGCTCATAGGAGCAAAATAAAAATGATTTTTTTTTTTTTTTAAATCAGAAACAGATCCAGATGAGGATTTCAAAATTATGGGAATACTTTTTTTATTTAGATTTCTGGTATGTTCTAGGAAAAATGCTGATTATTATCAAATGTGGAAGACTAGGTTGCAAAGCCCATTAAAACCTCTGGGAAAACTGAAAGCAATTTTGATGTGCTTTGAATTAGGCTTTTTCTAGAACAGTCTCTGGACATAGTATATGGAATGGACTGAAAAGTGTCTCATTATGCTGTTCCAAAGGCTCTGTTTATCATGGCAAACTGACCGTTTTGAGCACTGCCAAACAATCTGTTGCCTTCATGCTTTTTTGGCCCACTTTTGGTTTGTGTTATCCAGCTTCTCCCAGTTAGTGACCAAATATTTTTTTGGGTGACTGTTGTGGAACTAAGGCTCTTCCCAAGAAGCAGCACTGGTTTTGGCAAATGGATTTAAGTACAAAAAGGAGGGCTGGTTGTGTGAATTCAGACCATACTAATCCCATTCCTCCTCAGAGCTGGAGAATGGTTCTGGACATATTTACAGGCCTAAGGTCTAGCAGAAGGGAGGCCTCTCTCAACTCTTATTCGAAAATCACTTTTTTTCAATGAAGTCTCTGTTTTCAGTTGGGTTTACTCTGGAGCTCTATTGTAGTTTCTCATTTCCCCTTTCAATTTCCCCTACCCTTGTTCAGCATGTGAGTTGATCCCAGCAGCAAATGGCAATGGAGAGAACTAAACAATACTGCAGTGGACAGAATTATATAGAGATGGAGCTGTCTTCTGCAGGTCCTCTGCTCTGTGTCTAAAATCCCACACCAGGACTGTGTTTCCAGGAATGGCCATACTAGTCCAGGATGAGCAAACACCCAGGGGCTGGTGCCATACCAGGCATTTGCTTTTCCAGATCTTGGCTGGGCACTGCTGGGCAGTGTTCTGTCCTGGCTGGGACAGGAGGTGAGCAGCACTGCCATGTCCTCCAGGCTGAGGCACTCCGCAACTCCCTTAGAAGAATGCAAATCCTCAGCTACTTTTCTTCTGGACTGCTTTCTGGTGGTTTTGTCTCACCCTCCCTCAGCACCAGGAGCAGGGTGAGTCCAGTACTTTTAAAAGCCCCACTCTTCATGAATGCCACTGAATGGACTTTTTATAAATTAAAGTTTGACCTAAGACTTTTGCTATTCTGAAAGGAATCCCTTTTGCAATGAGCAGCACTGCATAAAAGGGACAATTTTGTTCTCTTACTGGAGTGAGAGCAGAATTGGGGTTTCTGCAATTTTTCTGTCTGATGTAGCTTTGCTATAACACTATCCCCCTGATGCTTCTGGTGATGATAAATAAAAGTATTTATATGTTGCGCTCTTACATTCTCGGTACTAAGGAAACAGAACAATTACATACTCTTGTCGATACAAGCACTGCCCTGGGAATTAACTAATTAACATAAAACTCAGCCCTGCAGGGACATTTCCAGGTTCATTTCTTGCTGCCTCAGCAAACTACAGGGTTTGGGCTGTTAACTACCTTCAGATGCTCTTTGTCTTTCAAGAAAGAAATAAAGAACATCCACATTGCTTTAGGCAAGTTAATGATTCTAAAGAACACTTACCTTTATACCATATGCTTCACGGCAGCTTAAAATCCTGAAGGAGCTAAGGATTATATACCATGTACAGTCCTTTGGCAGAAAAACATGCATTCTGAACTAAAAGTGAATGGCTGAATGTGACACTTACATTCATTGTTTTTCCAGACCTGCATACTGAGAATGTTGATTTTGCTCAAAATAATAGAAAAGCAATGGGTTTGTAGGTGCTTTGACTTCTCAGACTCTCTTAAGGTTATGACAAGCAATTTACAGTGGCTACTGAGAAAATTAAAATTGGAGAAACTTGTGTAACCACTTCTGTAAAATTCAGAGGAAATCTGGCCTAATTTGCAAAGAGGAGATGTGCTAAAATTTTCTGAAACTCATACTACTTGTCTCTTGTGTGTGATCATATTTATTTATGTGAAGTATGTACTTTCCATTCACATTCTTTTCTTTGGACCACAAAGCAAAAGTTTCCAGGAAAAATATCTGAGAAAAGGAAAAAATTCAAATTAAATTAAATTTGAATTTTACTGGTTAAGAAAACCTCATTGTTTTTATTAATTTTCTCTAGATTGCTAGATTTGCTCTGCTCCATATACTGTTTGTTATTATTATCAATCTATTTTTAATGGATGTCTGCCTATTGCTGCTATTTATGAATGAACAAAATCCCATTCTGCAGCTCATAGAAATCAACTGTAGAAAGTAACAGTTGAAAAATTTTCTGACAGAGGGTTGCAAGCTGTTTGATGGGTCCTCAAGGGCTGCAGCTAAAAGGACTCAGAAATTACATGAGTGAGCATAGATACTTTCAAAGTGTTTTGTAAGAGCAGAAAAATAAGTGTATGTGCAAAGTGTGCATTGGAGAAAGCCAGCACCAGAGTGCATACAGATGCATGAAACACCCAGGGTTCTGTTTTTACACATGTTTGCTTGTTGGGGCATGAATAGGCTGATTTTGTGCGGGTACTTCAGGCATGACCATCAGAAGGCTGGGTGTGTGTATTACTGTATGTGCCTATCAGAACAAGTCATTAAGGTTACCCAAGCAGATCTGATTCTGGTGTATAGGTTTTCACAAACTTTATCAACTGGGTGTGTGTGCCAGCCCTTTTATTTTTGCCACAAATTTCAAACATAATAGTGCAAGGTTTGAAAATAGACAAAACCCTGAAAAAGCATGCGCTGTTTCACTCTTAAGCAATTATCCTGGAAAGGTTTAATTTGGGTCACTGTGGCTTTTAAGTTTCAATGTAGCAAAGTGGATTGAAGGGAACTTTAAATCAAACTAGGAGAACTTACAGAAATCAGGAAGGTAAGGGAAAGTGAAATCTGATATGGAGCCAGCTGGGGTACCTGGGCAGGGTGACACTTCAGAAAAGAAGAGAGACTCACTGTGAGAGATGAGTGACCGCAGGATGAGGAGGCAGAGGCAAAGAAAAGGAAAGATTGCTACAGCAGTATTTTGAAGAGGATGAGGCACCAAGTGTCAGTCTTGGGGTGATCACAAAAGAGACAGCCTTGTGCCCCTCTAGCACTTGGAACTGCACCGTGTGTCTGTGAAAGTCACTGAGGATCTTTATTTCCTCTTATGCCCATCCACACGAGCACTGGCAACTTACTACCACCACTATCTACTATTACAACTGTTGTGCTATTTGCAGGGATCTGTGCCATGGATTTCAGTATTTCCAGCACTGCTGATTCTGGGAGCCAGCAAATGCAAAGATGCCTAAAACATGCTAATGAAATCTTAGTATATAATTTTAGTTACATGTAATTGGATACCACTCCCGTTATCAGTATAATAACTTTTGATTAGTTTGGTCTGCCTTTGGTACAGTGAAAAGCTTAAGGAAAGCTAGGCATAGGCAACTATGTTTTATTTAATTTTCCCTGGAGATTCTCCCCTATACGCAGCGACCGTGGCTGTCATACAACGGCAGCACACTAAAACAGAGGGAACAGCGCATTTTGCCTTTATTGTCAGGAAGTGTCAGAAGTATTAATAGCCTAAATTTTGCTAGCTAGCTAAAATTCTCACACTGCAATCTTGTGCATCAGCATTTTTTTTTTACCACAGATGGTCATTTATGTAACATGGTTGGAAACTGTGGCTGTGTTCCACAGCAACAGGAAAATGGGATACATCTGCACTGTATGGGGAAAAATACAAATGAAGTAGAGCCTATGCTACCATTTAAATTGCAGGGAAGCAGGACTGCGATAAGCCCTGGACTACATGAGCAGGAAGAGAGTGTCAGCCTCACCCATGCCCTGAAAAAATGGTCACATTCGTGGGCTACTCCATTGTACTGAGTGGAAGTTTGTTTATGCGGGACCTTCCTTCCCGCAGGACTTCCTCTGAGAGGAAATGTCGTCACTGTTCGGTAGGGGTCAATTGTTATGCATTCAAAACTCAGACATAAAATAGTATCACTGAATTCAACAAAGTGAAAAGGAATAAATAAGATTTGTCCATTTACATATTTAGAAACGTGCCACAGTTATTCTTACTCAATAACACTTTCAGAGAGCAGAGAAAAATCATACAAGTCGAGTAGCTGGGATAATAGTGTTTTACATGTACCCCAAACACACTAGTCAGTATTTGACAAATCTCAATTTTTTTCAGCTCTGCTATCTGTCTGCGGCTGATGTGGGAGTATGATTTAAATGTAAGAAGACTAAAAAGACTGCAACTTTAAAACCAGAGTTGTACTCTTATGGAAATACTCAACCAAGCTGGTTCCATGGGCAAAACTGCTCTGAATCTGGGTTGCTCTGGATGAGCACCTTTCTGAGGACATATTTACAGCTGAGATGTCCCTAGAATTTTACTTTTTTTATTGTGATAAAGCAGGAATATTGTTTGAGATAAAAGGAGCTAATATTGGTGTTGCTTTGCCTTTGTCATTGTGTTGTCAGTCAAACAAAATAACTCCGGAAGAATCTTGTGGATGGGGAATAGGCTGAGCTCTTGGAGTGAGAGACTTACAAAACAGCACACGTTGGAAGAGCCCTCTGCAGATCTCCTCATCCAACCTGGTTCAGGCAGGGTCAACCCAAGCAACTTTCCCAAGATATTTTCCATTTAGGTTTGTCTCCAGATAGGGGAGACTCTACAACCTCTCTGAGTGACCTGCTCCAGGGTTTGGTCACCCTCATGGTAGAAAGAAAATTTTGCTCTTTAATTTAAATGGAATTTTCTGTATTTATGTTTGTGCTTTTTCATTGTCCAGGTGCTTTGGTCATTAGCAAACTTTCCCTCTTAGGTAGTAGGGTTTGTCTCCACAGACAGGTTGGTTCACACTCTTGTATCCATTTAACATTAGGCTGTGGGATACCTGAAAACAAAGGAATAGTTGGGAACCGACCAGGATCCAGAGCAGTCTGCAGGGCACATACTTATTTGTCCAGAGAGGCACCACAACCATGACCAGTGTTGAAGTCTCTGGACAGCCTGTCTGTTGAGGTGTCCGTATCCATGAAGTCCTCTTCCCTATTGCACCGTCCAGACTAAAAGTAAGTTGCTAATACTCTCTCACACAAATTTTCCTGAGGGTGCAGTAAAACAGTCAGGGGGACAAGAAAATGTCATTTAGTCTTTCCAGTGGAAAACTTAAGAATTCTCCTCCAAGGGAAATATATAAAACAGAGCATATCACAACACCACAGACTTGTGTCAGCCTTTGTTTTAGATAAAGCACCATAATCTAGGAGCTGATTTTACCCTAACTAGGGACCTGATCCAACATGTTTAAACCAATTCCTCCCTTCTTCCCACCTTTTTCTGCCTCTTCCTCTCCCTTCCCAAGACACATGATGGGAATACCCGGGTTTTCAGCGCAGGAATAAGCGGAGGGACTTCCCTTTCTTTCACGCACGTCCGAGAAACCTTTCCTCCCGGCCGTGCCGCCTTGCTCCGGGCCGTGCCAGGCCACCAGTCCCTGCGTCCCATCTGAAAGAATGTCGCCCGTGAGGCAGAAATTCCCACCATGGGAATTGCGCCTCTGTGTCGCACAACAAAGGCCACGGCATTGTGTCCCTGTTAAGCGGGTGTTAAAATGCGCATATGTTGCCAGGGCCCATTTAGGAAGCGGAGGTTTTTCCCCACCGCTGGCTGCTCTGAATCCCCCATATTAGCACATTAGCGCACATGCGGCAGCCTTATCAGATTAGCTACACTTGTCACAGATTAGTTCACCCTCTGAAGGAGCCGCAAAGGTACCTTTGACCGTTCATTCAAAAGAGCCAGAAAAGTTTTTTTTTTTTCTTGTCTTCAACCATCAGAGTGCAAAGCGAATTTAAAGGAAAGTCTCTCTTTTTTTCTCTCTCTCTCCCTCCCTCATTTTGGTAGTAAGGTAACTAAAGGATAAGTACTACGGTGGACTACACAGAGAGATATTAATGGGCACCTAAATATTCATCTGGAAAATATTTATTTAACCCCTTAAAGACATTGATGTGTTTTCTTTCCTCACCAATGTCAATAGTCCTTTGAGAAATGACCTTACTGAAGCTCAGAGTGGACTTTTTTTAATGTTTTGCTTCTCTGTCTCCCCCTTCCCCTCCTTTTTCATTACAGTTAATTTGCAGCGTGGTTCAGTGGTCTCTATGCTGCAGATCAGGGGTGGGGGAGAGGAAAAGACTTGCTAATGGCTCGTTACATTATTTTTTTAACCCGTCTTGCTCCTTAAAAGGTTTTGATAGCTGGTAAAACAAACAGTGACTCAAAATACCTTTGGTATGACTTGCAGTCTACACAGGCATTAAGACTGAGCCTAGAGAAGACAATAAGGCCTTGGAAGTGCAGTGCCAACAGAGATTCCAACAGTCATCTCTGAATGAACTTGTGGTGAAGGAGGACTAGAAAGCTGCAGAAACATACAGATGAAATTGCTAGTTAGCATTCACACCTTTGGCACAAGAAAAAAATAAAAATGTGGAAGGAAGCTGGTGAGGAAGGAATGCAGCAATTCCTCACACCTCGGTGCTTTCTAGGGGAGGTGCTCCACACCCTTGTGCCGGGTGTAGTGTTACTGGGTTCATTTGGACCTTGTCCAACCCTGCAGATTAGCTGTGCTGCCTGCATGTGGGAGACACAGGAGACAAACCCGAGACAAAACTGCCTTTACAGGACTGAGGCTCCCTTTGTCATACATGTGGGTTGTGAGAGTGGACCTTCAATCACCACCCAAGGGTCTAGTGCAGAATATTTTATCTAGGAAATGAAGAAGAACTCACAGACTGAACTGTGATTGGTTTTGGATTCGGGTTGGGAGTTGGTTTTTTGTGGTTTCTTTTTTGTTGTTGTTGGTTTGTTTTGGTTTTGTTTTTTTTTTTTTTTTTTTTTTTTTTTTTTTTTTTTTTTTTTTTTTTTTTTTTTATTTTTTTTTTTTGTTTTGGTTTTTTTTTTTTTTTAACTGTGGTTGCAGGTAACCAAACCGCATCATCATTACTAGAACTTTAATTGCTAATTCTTTGTTCAGCTTCTTCCACAAATACTGGAGCATAATCAGCGATATTGTTTACTAGTCTGTTTCTCCACACAAGCTGAAACCTAGCTGGTTGCATGTGCTGTTTGTAAACAGCAGCAAGTACAATAGACCATTTGTAGGGGCACAGGCGTGTTACCAGAGGCTGGAGTTTCAGTGCTTCTGAGCAAATAGCCCAACAGTGTGCCCTGAAGTGTATGCAATCACACTCTCCTAAGACCACAACTTCAGGGTCACAGCTCTTCTTTTTCCTTCTGAGATCATTTTTTGACAGCTAAATCCTAGTGGTGACTCAATCTGTAGACCCTGTTGAAATGCAACAATGTTTCTCCTATGGTAATGTTTTATTTAATGTTTTCAAGTCATAGTGCCACACCAAAAGAGAGGGCTGTGAAGGATGTGGCAAAACTATCCCTTGGAACCCTGTGTCAAGAAAACTTACAGCATTGATGAGTTCTAAGCTATAAACAACTCCAATTTATGATCTAGAGGGTGAGGCAACAGCAGTGACAGCAAAGCAGGGAGAAATATGTGGAAAAAATCAAACAGCTGGACCCTGCTTTTGCTTCCTCTTAGTTGTTGAAAATGGTCTCCATGTTAGAAAGTTACCAGAAGGGTTCATTGGGACATCTGTTTCTTCTGTTGTCAGGAAGGATGATAAAACCTTACATTATTAATTTCCTGTGTTATTTTCTGATAAAAAGCACCAGTATTTTTATTTTTATATTTCCACATGCACCTAGTTGAGTAAAGTAATTTCAAAATTCTATTGTGTAATGTATAAATATATATATGGTGTTAACTGATCTCTTCCAATTTTTAATTTTTTTTTTTTTAAACAGTGTGGTATGAAAAGGAACATTGAAAGTAGAATTCTAGTTAAAAATTATTTCCCTATCAATCTAGGAATATTTCTATGTTCCTGTGAAAAGCAGTTTTTCAGTCTTTCACTGACACCTTTCAAATGCACCTACTGTAAGCCTACCTAGTTTATGCACTGCCTCAAGTCATTAATCTGAATTTAGCAAAGCCATTGTGTTGATGATCCTTCTGGTTTTATCATAGAGCTGGCTAGAAAACTGCAGAGCTAAAGGCCTAGATTCACAGTAATGACATCTTTTTCTTCCTCAAATAAGCACATAGGAGTCTGGATTAGAGTAAGAATCTTCTGTTTCCATTAGTTATTGTTAGTGTGCTCTCCCAAGTGTCACCTGTTTTTCCAGTGAGTAAAGTGTCCCAGTTTGAGAGACCCTGTTGAATGTGAAAGTGCTGACTTTTACAGATTCTTTAATTGAATGTTGTCTGCAACAATGTGTTTTGGTGCTGAGGATCTAAATTTGAGTATTTTCCAGAGCCTCGATTCAAATCCAAGCACTAATCTTCCATGCCCCAACCTGAAGTTTAACCTCAGTCTATTAAATGTTTAATTTTGAATCTAAATGATAAAACAGTCTGTATTGCTTGCCTTGAGCAAAAGAGGATCAAGACCTGGGGCATTTTATGTTCTGATTCATGTAGCTGGGCCCATGGCACTTAGTTTTCTAATAACTTTGTGTTTCTCCTCTCTCACAACGTCAGGCAGTGTGGCAGCCTGGTCTGTGAGTTACCAATGCAGCCGTGACTTAGAGCATGTGGGGCCAGAAAGCAGTAGGGAGGCAGTGCCCTTGGGCATGGAGATGGAGAGCTGCTGCTGGCTGTCACCCATATGTGGTGGAGAAAGAGGAAAGCTTGGACAGCATGTTTCCTGGCAGGAGCTGGGCACCACTGCCCTTCTCCCCAGCCCTGTCACCCACGCACTTACTTTTGTCACCTCAAGTGATCTGGCTCACGTGCAGCGAAAAAACTTAACATGGCACACAGCTTTGAGCCTTCAGTTCCTTGATGCAGCTCTTAGAAGAAACTTCTTGGCTTTGGTCGTTTTATGACCTAGTCAAAAGCAATACACAACTTTATTTGAACTACCTGTGAGCTTTTAAAAATTAATGTCTATCAAAATATCAGCAACACATTATTGAATTTTATCAGTAGCCCTTTCTTTTTTCAACAAGCATCTCCTTATTTTAGCACACTGGATTAAACTCAGGCTTCATCAAACATGAATAGTAAATCAATTATTTTAAAGACAGGAGAGCTGCTTCGCTGACAAGTCTTTCCCATGCTGATGAACTCCAGCAAGCTCCGTGGCTGCTGACCTGGTCTGGGAGCCTTGTTCTAGCTGACAATATTGCTCATTGTGCGAACACTGGCTACGCAAATCCCGATGCTTGGTGTGCGGATTTGCATTCCAATACTCTCTGCGCTCTGTAAGGGTGCTCAGGGCTGGTGTGCTGGCTCTCGAAGCACAATGGGAATTATGGATATGTGTCTCTGGGCCAACAATTATTTCCATGTGCTTGCTAAATGAGTGCAGGGAGAGAAGACTTTCCTCTTGTTTAGTCTCTATCGCTGTCTTTGGTGCTGTATTGCATTTTAATATAAACCTCCCCCCACAACTGCCTCACCCCAACCCTGTTAGATACTTGCCTGGCTTTCATTAAAACACTGGTGCATGAATAGCTGTAAGTTCAGGGCTGGAAGGCATCTTTGCTAAAGCTTGAATCTTTGGTAAATAACTTTCTGCACTTTTGGAGGTGTTAAAAGTAACTAAGCACCTAATGAAAGAGTAGCTGAATAATAAAGTTAGTCAAACTACTCCCACTAGTCTTGTTTGCTAGTAGGGGTAAATAAATAGCAAATGATTTTTCAGCCATTATATGTTGTTGGCAGCACTTCCTATCATGCGTGTATAGGTTCACAGGGCTAAAGAATATCATACTAGTATATATTGCTCTGTTTAGCTGTCAAAAGTAACAGGTTTGGTAGGAAGAATTAGTCTTTTCCTTCAGTCCAGATACACTGGACTGCAGAAATAACAGTATCAGAGCAACAGCTGGCTTAGTCACATAATGCACTGCCATATAGTTGGGATCTCTTGTTTTCATTTCACTTTCCTTTGTTTTAGAGACAAAAAGGGAAGCCCTTGGGGGAAAAGACTTCCAAGTGTAGTGCTTGACCAAAGCTGCCTGACTCTGGCATCAGCAGCCTTTATTGACTGGAGTTTCAACGTTTCTTTCTCTGAATGCAGCATTGACACTGGCACCTCTGTCCAGGCACAGAACCAGTACCAAACAGGCCCTAGTGCAGGGCAACAAGCTTTCTCACACTGCCCTTCCAGCTGTTGAAGTGTCATCTGCCATGCACTATCCCTAGGGTTAATAGATAAATCACAGTGATAAACATCCTAGAGTCTGCCCTTAGACTGCCCAATTAGGTGTCACTCTGTGCTGTGTGGCTTCTATTCTAGGAAATGATTTGAGGTCTCCAGACTGTTCTTCACATGGAAGCAACAAGCATTTTCCAGTGTCAGCTCTACTGTAGTTTAAAATCTGTGGCCTGTACCAGGGACTGATGGAGATACGCTATGGATGGCAATGGGGATGGGTTGGACTCAGGCAGTGACAGCTCCTCTGTCAGTGACAAGTGTTTCTGCTTCCCCTACTCCTGCTCCACTGGGCTGTGCTGGCTGAGGGCAGCCCAGCCCCTGAGCCAGCTGTGCCAGCCATCCCATTTCAGTGCACTCATCCTATGGAGAAAGAACAGTGATATCCTGATCAGGCACAATAATATGTGAAGCAAGAAGAAGCTGTAGTGAAAAATATACTTCCTTCATTTACAGAACTACTTAGAATTTATTGCTGCAAGGGACACTTTTCAGTTTAATATTACTGGCCCCAAATTAGTCTGTATTGCTCTTGCAAAAAAGGGCCATTTCTGTTGCTTCAGTAATTTGATGGAGGATCACATAAAATAAGAATGAAATGAGGAATACATTAGTTATTTTATCCAAGATAATGCCTTGATACTGCATATTGGTGATGTATGACTAAATATTTTTAAGTCTTCATAGCATTGTGCAGTTCTGTAGTCCTGCAGAGTATGATACACTGCCTTCTTTCTTTTGCTCTTTATACTGAGCTATAAGAACAGCTGTATGAGTTCCTGAAGCAGCAAGTCAAATATTTTGCCTATAAGGTCACTTTTGTTATCACATATGGTGTCGTAAGGAAATTTCCAAGTTAGTTTCAAAATAGCTTTGGCAGGATATATAATTCAAGCCAAGAAAGCCTTCTCCTCCTTTTCCCAGCTTCTGTCAACACCCAGTCAAGGGTCGGCAACCTGAATCCAGCTCATATGTAGTTGGCTAGCTCATTTTTTTTTTCTCCAGGGACAAAAACAGACTTCACTACTAAGATAATGGTCCTCCCTTCCTGCAGTGGCAGAGATGTAGAAACCCTCTGCTCAGGTACATTGCATAACCTAGACTTTTGCTTTCTATACTTGGGTCAGACATGCACCATATATTTCAGTTGAAAAAAAACCAATACTCCCAACATGTCTGGCTTGTTCTTTTGACACAGTTTCTTAACAGGATTTCACTTGTCAGCTAGAAAGGTCAGAGAAAAGATAAATATTTATTTGGATAAATTGAACTGTGTTAAATACTTACAGAGTAACTCACCTTTTGTAATAACCACTCTAGGTTTTTCTTGGGCTATATCTAATGTGTTTTGCTATATATATGTCCTTATAGGCTTTTTGTGTGTCTGTGTCAAAAAGAGAAACGGGGATATAAATGGTGTTCTCTGTCCCATTTCCTGCCTTTGAAGAATCTCTGTGGACTGAAGGATCACTAATATTCAGGAACAGGTATATTCAGAACAGGTACCCATCATTGCCCCTATGGATATGACTAACTGCAAGTAAGTCTTCATGCAAGATGAAATTCTTTTTCCCACTTATCAGGCAGCTGAATTTGGATTTGAGTACTGGATCCATGAACCTTGACATTTCCATACATTTGGTCAGGCCCAAAGAGCTTCCTCTGGACTTTCGAAGGGTGCTTGGAAGATGTACCTTTTTTTCTTTTTCCTCCCTAGACTTCAATCATGCTACTGTTTCAGATGTTCTTACTTAGAGAGACAAGCTGTTCATTGATATGTAGGTTTTCTCTTTTCTTATACCAACCAGCTGATTAATTTTACCCTGACACCTTCAATAATGCAGCAGTTTTGTCAGATATATGAGATTGAAACCATTCATATAATGTCTACTTTTCATTCACAGTTGCCCCATAACTCAACTAGAGGGTCATAGACACAAAGCCTAGTTCTCAGAGAAAGTGAGAATCAAAGTGATCAAGAGGTGCTCTAAATTTTTTTAATTTGACATTTTACTAATATTGCAGGACAAAGAACAACACCATATTTTGTAAAAAATCAACCCTCTATAAAAAGTGCAGCAGCCAAACATTGAAAAACACCAACTGAAATTGGGTGCACATAGGAAGGAGGTTTAGGAAGAGAAAGGATGGAAGGTGTTGAGGAAGATAATAGGTAGTGGCAGAGTTAATTTATAAAACGCTGTCTTTTTAAAGGAAAAAAAAAATCAGGGGGAAAAAAAGGGATTGTAGTGGAAGGGGTTGCTATAGTGAGAGTAATCTTAGACTAATGTGTGAGTGTTCTCAAAAGACTGGATGTTCCAGTTCAGTGAAGCAAGATGGCCCCCTGCAGTATTGTTAGCCCCCTCACAAAGAAATTTCGCTTCATTTAGGAACATCACTGTACAAAACACTAACAGAACTGCTGTGGTTTACCATTAGTTTCACTCAAAACACGAGGTAAACACTCTTTTCATTAAAACATCAGTCAAATATAGAAGTCCTCAGTTACCAACTTTGCTCCCACTGCTTCCGAATGTCTCCTGTGCGGTTCTGGTGTGAGGCTGAAAAAAAAAAAAGGGTTTAGAGTAATATCTCCAAACCCCCAGGAAACAAAACTTCTCTCTCAAACACATATGGTAAAGATTGTGGTAGTGTAATAGTAAAGACTGAAAAGAAAGTCTTGCTGGAGTTGTGAAGCCAGGTGAGAAGTAAAGCTTCATGAATGAGAAGGTAAACTTCAGAGAAATAGCACTGTGCTCTACATGCATTCAGAGTAGGAATATTGATGTATATTTTGTGCATGAGAAGCTTTTCATTTCTCCTATCCTATTACATTTCTCTGACAGTGAGAATGGGACAGCATACTTCTTTGAAAAGAAGTTTTGATAATATATTGGTATACTGGCAACACTTGGGCTCCCAGGTTTTCACGTTCTTTTCACTGACACAAAAAACACCATGAATTCTGTGCTTTGTGACAGCACAACAACCCCATGCTTTAGCACTTGTACATATTGTGGAGTTGTATTACTCAATATTAATTGTGGCTTATAAAATGCAGCAAAATGCAGAACGTAGTTTATTTAGCAATTATGCAGGGATATGCAGTTATCTTCCCTCTGAAGTACACGAGACTTCTTTAACTGCCATCTGCAACTTAAAGCATCCATCCAGGTCACACATTGCAAAAGCTAGGAAAAGGAGAGGAGAACCAGATAAAAAGAGACTCAAATATTTTCTTAGCAGTTAAATACAGCAGTTCAGAAAGTTCATAAAGTCAAACAAATTCCTTTCCTAGTCCTGTTTCCTCTCCCCCCTCCCCTGCTTTGTATATCTCCATGATTTCTATCACTATTATTTGCAAGGCAGTAACAAGCCCAGTGCTTTACAGAGAATGTGTCAGAAGTAAAACTGTTGGAGGAGAAGGCTGTCTTATAATAACTGTAATTCATACTTTAGCTAGTTCCAACCTAACTCAGAAAATCAAAAATGGACTTGGAAAGCCTGAATGATGGTAAAATTCAGTAAAAATTAGTTTCTTTGCCTTTCAATACTGAACTTAACACATCACTCACAGAAACCCACCCAAGCTCTAAAGAATCAGTGTTGTGAGGTCTGTGTGGCCTTCTACAGACTGCTTTGGTGTGGGAGCTTGGATTGTTTTTGACCCTGTGACACTGAATGGCCAAGAGCTTCCATGCAAGGACAATGGTGCTGTTAGTGCCTATTACTAAAAGCCTTCTTGTTTCTTTCAACTGCTCACAGGCCTCCTAAACAATGAAAGAAATCCATACATCATTAATAAGGAGATTTAATTTAAATTCTGCTCTAAGAGAATTCTCAGATATTCCCCTATTTTTTTTTTTTTTTAAGTGAAAATTGCTGGAGTCTGATGTAAGACAGAACCTTAATGCAGAGAAGTGTTGGGCCTCATTTAGAAATGCCTGGAAACTAGTGGGAATTGTAGTCATAGAGCAAACTGGAAAGCAGTACTGGCACACCAGTGAGCAGCTCCCATGGAATGAAATCTTGCTGAGCATGGGGTTATGTCAGCTAGTAAAAAAACCTTCCCGTTAAGTGATTTCTTTTGAGCCAAGACATTTTATTACTTTTACATTTCTAATGATGGTAAGTTTATTTTTATTGTGACTGCATGTATTCAGTATTTCTAACAGTCATTTGTCACCCACAATGGCCTAATTTTCATTAGAAAAGGGAATTGCTATATTCTGACAGAAGCTGATGTTAAAGACAATGGAACAGGATAGCCCATATTCACTTCTGTAGTGATAGGTTGTTAATATACACATCAATAATTTTTTTAAAATTGTGAATACTCAAAACAATTAAGAATCAGTCAGCACAAAATAATCAGCGTTGTTTGTCACATGAAAATAATGTGAGTTGGCTTTGCCTCAGCTCTATCTCTACTGTCAGTGGAACCTATCACATGAGGAATGAATCCTAATTAGGGATTTCAGAAGGTTTTATTCTGCTGTCACTTTGGATTTGAAACCATATTTCATTTTGGTATTTTTAGGAATGTAAATAACAACACAGTATTTCACAGAAACTTCTAAGTTGGCCCATATTGCTTGAGAGATTGGTGTATATTGCTAAAATCAATCCATCTGCTAGAGCAAGGCCAGAAATTACTAACGACACATTCGTTGTACATATATAACATCTTCAAATGTTTGAAACAGATTTTAGTGTATATGTAATCCAGAATGAGCCAGCATACAAATGATTAGGAGGAGAAAAACAGTTGTAGCATGCTCATTCTTCCCAGGTTTCAGTAATCATGCTCAGTTTCGCACTGGGTGTGTTTTGGTTGCCTATCAGATTATCTATCTATTTTTCTTTCTATCTATCTATCTATCTATCTATCTATCTATCTATCTATCCACATATGTATCTTTCCACAAACAAATATATAAAAATATATTTAGAGAAAGAAAACTTGTAAAAGAAATTCTTCTTCTTATGCCATTAAATTTAATTGAATGTTTTGGAATTAACTATTCTATAGTTAAGCTACACTCCCTCACAGCAGAATTAGTACTTTGGCAGACAGAAATTTTGTTATGTAAACTGGATTTTCTGTCTAAATGCACAGCTCATGCAATGCTCTTTTTAAGTTAGGTGAATCAAACTAACTCATAAAAAGGTTATAGGTATAAATGTAGATACAGTTATAAATAAATAAATTGATAGATGAAGAAAATAAGAAAAAAATTAAATCTATTACAAATAGCTCCCCAAGTTTGCTCTCTCTGTATTATAGCTTCTAAAGAAGGTAGCTGCAAAAGAAATTTCAGAGACTTCTCTAAGACATAGACGATGATTCTTTTCTCCCAGGCCCCCTGATCTCTGTAAAATTGAGCAGGATTTATCAAAGATGTTATATTCACTTTAAAGTTTCTTACATTCTTTTGAAGGTTCTCCTAACATGAAACAACCTCAGGCGTTTGTGGAAACTCCTGTTTTGAGGGGATTCTGGAAGTCGTCTCTATGTCACTTTTTCAAACTGTACCTAGTGAATTCATGATTGCTTTACAGAGCAGTGAAATGTCATTTCTTTCCCATAAATGTTTAGGCAGCAATACCAAACATCAGTTTTAAACAGGAAATTAAAGATTGGTTTTTTTGGGGCTTAATTTGTTTTGAAAATTTAGGATAGGAAAAAGCATATATGCTTCTGAGGACGAAATAATTCCTTGGAATTTGGGTACATTCACGTTAGCATTTCTGTGTGGATCAGTACTCCCTTGCTTGTTGCCAGCTACCATGTGCTGGTTCACATCAGAGATACCACAAACTGGATTCTTTTAGGATGTCATTAAGCCAGAAGATGCAAATATAATACAGTCCAAGCCACCAACTGGCAAATCAATTCACACTTGAATATTCCTTTGAATGCGTAAATAAGTTCATGTTGAGCATGTACAAGTCCTTTCTATGTTTGTTTTTACAAATATTTGAGCAACTGTGCCTCATTAGCTAGAACAGTACCAGAGCCTCCATCACAAACTCACTTGAATGGATATGCATGAAATCACCATTAGTTTTGCATTTAAAGTAATTATTCTGCACACATATTTAACTAGAAAATGGACAGCAAAGCATCTCACTTCCTCAAGCTCAAGTGAGAAAAGTATTTCAGGCCTGATTTTCTGTTGTTTTGCATCTTCTGTGTTTTTGCAAAATGAGTGTGAAACATTATCCATTCTGTTTTGAAAACATTTCACAACAATGAACAATGCCTTTTCAGTAAGTAGTTATGTTATTCATCTGTCTGTATCTAATTCTTGCTTATGCTTAGAATGTAAACTTTTGAGAGCAGGGACATACCATAGTGGTACCATGCCGTGCAGAGTGGGATCCTGTTCAGTGTCTGGAAGTCCTGTGCACACTCGCAATATTGCAGTGTAGTTTTGCAATGCTCAAGATCTAAGAGATTCAGTCATCTCACATTTAGAATGTTGTGCATTATAGAGGATATACATAATCAAACTATATGTTCCTATAAGGGTCAAGAGAATTCTGTCAGTTGAACAAAGGTCAATCAGAGATCTCAATTCCATGAGCAAAAAGAAAGGCAAAATATATTGAATGAGACAGGAGTTGCTTTGCTTTTGTAAATTATTACCTATGCTCTTGTAAACACATATAAGGCGACATTATGATCATGTCATACCATGGCCAAAAATGGAGATTTTAGTATGGGAAACATTATTTTCTTCTCTGTCCCTTCCTCCTCTCCTTCTCCAGCCCCACTCCTTTGTTCTTTGCCATTCAGTGTTTTGGTTCAAGTTAATTAAAGATTCCTGTTGCAGCCTCCTGGAGTGAAATTCTGGCAGTATGCCCAGTGCTGCCATAGTTATATGCAAGCAGCCCCTCCAGTGAGCTCCATAATGTCTCTAAGAAACTATATAAAGAGGAAGAAAGAAACTGAATCCAGATGGAATGGGAAATCAGATATTTCTTCCATTTGTGTTGAAATCTGTGAAGACTGCCCCATAGGTTGAAAGAGAAGACAATTCACATACTCTGCAGTCTCAGGGAAAAGCATGTTTTCTCCCCCACCCCTCCACCCTTCATTGAAGAGGAATCTGTGAGAAAGCTTACAGTGAGACTGGAAACTCAGTAATGCAAAACATGTTTTCCCAACTCTGCTTTACCCCGCTAGCTATAGAAAGGTGTAGGACAGACTGGCAAGGGAACACAAGAAACAAAACAAAGGAATCAAAAGAGCGACTTGGGCAGAAAAAGACTCTTCCTAATGACAGGGTTATGAGAGAATTTGATATCCAAACCAACATTTTGATGCACAATTCATAATGAAAGGAGGACTTAAGGCATTTTAAATGCCCAACAGGAGAATAATCAGTCTAACACACTGAGCAATAACCACATCCTGAACTGCTTGTTGTTAAAAGGCACATTAAAAAGATTATAAAAATGTATAGTAGATAGCCCTTTCTTGGTTCTCAGATGCATAACAAAAATCAGAAATATTCCTGGAGGAGTGTTTGTGTGTCTTTGTCAACTTCAGTGCTTGGTTCTTCTTAAACTGTAGCACTACACTTGGTTGGTAGTTACTGAATTACTGGATTAACAACAGCATAATTAGAAATCAAAGTGTGGATATTTGCAAGTATGTTTTATCTATAAATTATTATTTGCTTCATGTCAGGTTCGTGTTCACCAGGGATATTCTGGAATTTGGTGGGGGAAAGGAATAAATCTTGGATCTATCTGGAGTATTGCTAGGTTTCTCTATGCATTTTATTTTACTATCAACAATGTTAATTTGTTGCTCTCTGATGGCCTGTTTAGTTTTTCAGGGTTTTTGTTGCTCACGAGTGGGAGGAGTTACATGAAGCTTCAACTTTGCCCTGGGCCACTATGGGAAAGAAGTGTTAACAGTTGATTTCTTTGCCAAAGGACTAATTTTTAATTTTAAAATATCTGGGAAGAGTGATCGCTTGGCTCGGAGAACAACCTGTTGCAACTCAAGAGATACCCATTTGAGGGGCAGACTTTGGGCAGAGGTGATGATTCAAGATTTTAGCTGACAGCTTAGCACAATACTTCAGGTGAAATGAACCTGATAATTGCAGTGCAGATTTCCCCAAATAGCAGGTTGACTGAAATAGCTCTGGTACCCTGTGACTAATTAGATGTTTTGTTACCACATTTTTTTTTTCCCTTAAGAAACAAAAATGGTTCAAAACGCTGTCCTGGTGAAAGGGGTAAGAGATGTATACTGATATTTGTGTTTCTTGCCCTTTCAAACCTTTGAAGCCAGGCTGAGGTCAAATCACTCAAGCAGAACAGCTCTGTTGACAAACATGTGGTCTTCAAACAACAATCCCAGTATGAGAGGTGCTGCTAATTTAAAATAACAGAGGGGAAGGGAGAAAAAAAAAAAGTAAAGAGAAAAAAAAAATAGAGGGAAAACCAGCACCAGTCTACACGAAATCCAACCCAACTGCCACCTTCCCTGCTAGCCTCCCTTTGTGAGCCTGCCTTCCCCACCGCGTGAATCAGCTATGGTTGGGGTTAAATGGGTAGCTTTTGTCTCCTCACAATGGCCCAGAGTGACAGGTTGAGCTAAATGATTTACTGGTGGAGATGATTTGAAGGACAGAGCCAGGCAGCCTTGGGAACACACGCACAAGAAAAGGACAGTAGCGAATCAGCCTCTCCTCCCCCTCCCGCTTTCATGGTTTTGACTGAGAGATCACAGAGCGAGACTCTGACAGACACAAGGACCATTGAGAAGCTATTTTTATTACTTATCCATGGCAGCCTTGCTTTGCTGAGAACAGACCTGAGGTTAATTAACCTTACTTTTTCTTTTTTTCCTCTCTCTCTTCTTTTTTTTTAAAGTTGTTGTTTTTCGTACTGGGGATGTGAGCCTGTAAGTTGGCAGGGTCACATGCAATGGGCAAAGGGAAAGTCTCTGTGTGAGACATGAGCACAAGAAAGCTCAACAAACTCTTCCCTAGCCAAAACAAAGCTTTGCACGGAGCAAGGCAGTGCAGCGGGGCCGCGGCGGGGGCAGCTGCTCGGAGAGGAGCGGTACCAGCTGTTGCCAATTGGAATGTGCTAGAAGCAGAGCTCCCCCCGCCCCGCCACGCTGCTCTGGTGGGGACGGTACCCAGGGCTAATATGGATCCCAGATTGTTTCCTGAACGCTGTTTGATCTGGCTGTGTGGGCAGGAATCCCTTGTTTGTCAGGATGCGGGACGCACTGGAGCGCCGGCAGGCTGCGTTTGCCCGTGCTCCCCAAGAGCAGGCCAGGCACGTGGGGACATGATGGCGAGCTGGTCGTGGGCCCTCAGCTCTGGCTCAGGGCAAGGCAGCGCCAGGGATCTTCTCTGTCTGAGGCGTGGGGAGTGGGGTGTTCGAGAAACACAGCTGAGGCAGGGGAGGGGCACAACACAGAGCAGCTGGGAAGCCCTGTTGGGCACCATGCTCCCCACCACCTGTCTGGGGCACCTGTGGGTCCTGCGTGTGGCCGACAGGCCCAGCAACCCCGAGCACCATGGCCAGGGAGCTCGCACCCTGCTCTGCGCACCTGGGCTCTGCTGGCTCAGCAGAACCTGCCATCCAAGGCAGCAGGCAGAACAGGACCTGGCCTGTAAAGGGGAGCAGGGGTGGCAGCCCTCCAGCCTCCCAGTTAGACTGTGTGATGCTTCCTTCAGCAGTTTCCCTACTAGAATTTGAGAGGAAAAGTGTAAAATTTTCTTAATAAGAAAAGGAACTTTTCAGAGAGTTACTGTGAATTAGTCTGAAAAACCCAGAAGGTAGTCCATGGAAGATGTGAAGGTTGGGTGTAAGGATAAATCAGAACTCCTGTAAGAGCTGTATTGCTCAAAAGAGGCAATGCTTTCTTTCTGTCCCATATTTCATTTGGTCTGTGATTTTTTGGGCTATTCCTCAAGTGCAGTGGAATAATACATCCTGTTGCAAGTTATAACCTGCAATTGTAATGTCAATATTTGGTTCTGAGAAATAGATTGAAACAGCAAAAATTCTACCACATACCACCAGAAAAGAGAAAAAAAAAAAAAAGAAATTTAACTTCAGCCTACCATCTAATGACATCCCTAACCCTGTGAATCGCATCTTGTGAATGCACATCAAAGCTTTATTACAATATATTCAGCTACTTTAAAAAAGAAAAAAGACAGCAAATATTTCAGACATCTTAACTAGTTAAGGAAGAGGTTTGAAGATTAAGACCCACTGTGTTCAATAAGGCGTAGCTTTTTTGCTGTCTAGCTTCAAATTGTATTCTCATTTTCATAATAATTTTAATGAGAACTTCTTCAAAAGAAAAAAATATGAGTATATGAGCATGATGGTAAAACAGCATTTCATATCAGCAAGCTTTTAAGATATGACTTAGTAGAAAAATGAACGGATCTACAAATGGGAACAGAAGTGTTTGGTGTTAATCTGTTGCACTGTAGAGTTGCAGTATTGTGGAGTTGCAGTGTGCTGTCACATGGTGCATTTCTAATGGCCTCTTCAATGCTCATTTGCACATAAACACTTCTGTTTTAACATACAAAGAGCAAAACAAACTACCTCTAAAAATACAAGAAGGAACTATGGCATTTTTCTTTCTTCTGTGAAAGAGAGCAGTGACTGCTAAAGATAAAACAACTCTCAAAAAAACTTATCCGACAGGCTTCCAAATATGGATTTGCCACTGTAAGGATTATGGAAGGTGCAAATAGAAGAAGGAAACTTTCTCTTCCAGAGAAAGGAAACTTTGTACTTCCAGCCATAATCACTGTCACTGTCCCAGCGTGCGTGAGGAGTATTGGGATTGCTTCCTTCCTGAAATCCCAGAAGAGTAAGTGTACTTTAGTACATGTTGAGTATTACAAGGAATAGGTTTAATAGATGTCATTGTTGACTGGCTCTGTATTAGCAGATCTTGCCATTATAATTTGCATCTGTTTCTGTCCAGGCTGATTTTCTCATTCTTCTCCAAGCCCTTCTCTCTCTCAACTTCTGCCTCACCACCTAAAGCCCCAGGAATGCTCCTATAAACATCACAATCTCCAGAAATGTGTACACATTTCTCTTGTAGGACAGGGCTACTATCCTTTATATGTCAAGCCCTGCTTTAGAAAGTCCCCCCATAAGAGGTGAAATTTATAGAGTGCTTTAAAAAATAAAGGAAAAAACATATGTTGCACAAGATGGAAGAGTGGATTTGAAGCTCAAGAGTGACCCTTCTAAAACCAGAGCTGCACAATAACAGTGATGTTTGCTATTTGGTTCTCACCTTACCCTCTAGTGTGCATGAAACTAGCATAAAATGCCTACTTTTCAAGCCTTTACTAGAGAAGATATGTCCTGTCCCTTCCTGTTTTGTGATTTTTCTCCTTACCCTCACTTTTCCTTCTTTCCTGCCTAGGTCTGTCTTTCACCTGCCTTTTCTCTGACTCCTTTACGTCTCCTTGTCTCATAATCCTCCTGAACCACTCCAGCAGTAATAGTGCTTAGAATCTACAGGGTTTGAGATATTTGGCTTTGAAGATAAAGAGGGGAAAACTATAAGGATGGGAAAGGATGCAGGGTCTCCATTTTGTTCCTTATTTTCATGCTGTTCCAGTAGCATCACAGTTTTGCTGCCTCTCTCCTGTTTTTCTGTGTCTGAGCATTCATGCTTTGGCTAACCCAGCCTGAGTGACCAGGTATCATCTGTAGGCTAAAAAAAGTATGGACTAGGAGAGTGTTGAGTCACCCAGAGGAGGAGAAAAATGGCATCCCCACAGTCACAGGGGGCAGAGGACAGTGTGGGCTGCACGGTCTCTGTACTGCAGCTCCACCCAAACAGCTGGGGAACAGAGTCCCCTCCAGCCACTTGGCACTCTCCAGTGGCATTGGGTGGCCTTTGATGCTGACCTGGGATATTGTGGGTTGGTCTGTTCATTCCAGCAGGGCACAACCCTGGAGCACAGCTTGGAGCCAGCACTCGTTCCTGGGGAACGCCCGCCACTTAGTTTCTTCCCATGCTCAACAATTAATTCCTTCTAGCAGATCTTTCAAAAGCCTTTCTTTACATTACAATTCTTTCATTGCTTTGTAAGAGCTTACGTCACATCACAAGACCAAAAAGCACAGTGCAGCTCAGTGTAACTTGACCCTGATCTGGCATTTCTTTGTGATGTGTCATGTCAGAAATGTAAAGAAAACAACATTGTCCCTTTCCTATTAGTTTGGGCAGCAGTGGCCACTACAGGTTGCCTTTACCTTCTGCCTGGAAGATATTTGTAGTCTATAAGACTAATGAGGATCCTGTACTAGAAGTAGGAGAAATCATATTTATGAAACTTTATATATATTTTGGAGAGCTGCATGTAAGCAAGTGGGCCCAGAGTTAGTGCTGCTGGGGTGGTTGCAGAGAAGCTGGCAAGCAAATTGCAGAGAACCTGGCATTTGCAATTCCTGTGATTTGAGAGCAAAAAGTGATGAGGGATAATATGATAATGTACTGTTTTTTAATGTCTGTAGATTTTATTTTTTGGCCTATTTAATTTCAACTCCTTTTAAATAAGTGTTTTCCAAAATGGATTTGAGACAGCTAGAAAAGGCTGAAATTATCTTTAAAAATGGGTTGAGAAAGAAATTCTAGAGCATCCTAGGCCCTGTAATAAAGTTCCTTCATGTAGTGAGCCTAAGCAAGAACTGGCAAACAGGAACTGTTACAGCCTAGACCCAGGCCTGATCACATTAAAAGGAATCATATCTGTATTAGTTTTTTCTTATGTACTCAGGAAATTGCACAGTGTGCTGGCCTGTTGTTGCTTACCTGCGAGGAGCCTGTCTTTTATGTCCTCAGAGCTACAGCTTGTTTGCGTTGAAATATTACACCCTCAAGAGCCTTGCTGCTCCCCCTGTAAGGATGAACAGCTTCTTATTTTTAAAAGGAGACTTATAACTTTATCACCTTGGGGATGGTGAGCATGCAGCTCTGATTTAAAAGGCTTATGTGATAGTAGGATCTGAGGATAGTTTGCAGATAGGGGATTCTAGGGGGGCCTCAAGTGCTCATCATCCAGTCCTACTACGAACCCATTGGGTGACCTTGAGCAGCTCCCCATTGCTGCAGCTCCATTTTCCCTTTGATTTTTTGGTTTGTTTAAACCTTTCTATCGTACCTTTTGATATAAGTCCTGACCTCATCTTGATTGTTAGATACTGATACACTTTGAAAGGTGTACAAAAGTGAAGATTGTTCTGAGTTTCCATGCTTCTCTGCAGGGATGAAATATTCCCATACTGTATAGGGTTAGCAGTTCTCCAGACAAAATACTTGTGCAGAAGAGATTACGCTCTCTGTCACAGTCTTGTCTTCTCATCCATACTTTCTCAGTAAGTTCAGGTGAATCAAAGTACCTGAGTCAGATCCCAGCTTACAACGGAATTATGCACTGAAATATCTTGCTTCCACTGATGATTTGTTTTTCTCTGGGGTGAAAAAGGTGAGACCTTTGTATATATGGGATATATTGCAAAAAACGTTTGAATGAATAGGCTGTTGTAATTTTGAACCTAATGTCTAAATAAAACTAGGTGGTTTATTTTGTGGATCTCTTTTCTAGAAAAGGGGAAAAAAAACCCCAAAACACCACAGAGCTCCCACCCACCCCAATCCTTTATATATATATATATACACACACATATATATATATATATAAAAATGATAGAAAATTTAAAAAATGATAGAAAATAAAAAAAATTCCAAAAGCATCTGCAAGATTGCTTATGAGTCCAGGGTATATAAAAAAGAAACACTTTTAATTTAATTTACAGTATTTCTATTATATGTCATTAATTTAAGAATGTTTCCCCCAAAATTTTGCTTTAATTGATGTCATTAAGTGTAAGAGCTATCTCAAATATTTGAAATGTTTTCCTCTGTAGGCAAGGTTACGCGGGTCTGGCTTTTGACCTTGGAGAAAACAGGCACCTTGTGGCTAAACTTATTTAATAGAATGTTCACTGAACTTATTAGCGATCTACTTTAACAAGAGGTGAGTGGTAGCCCAGAAGTGTTATTTCTGTCAATTCACTGTAAAGGCAGAATATGTGGTTAATCCAGATTTAGACAGCACTGTGGTTGATGGCTGTGTTTGATCAGCTGTATTGATCAAAATACTTGTACAGGAGCTTTAGAAAATAAATGCAAGAGACGTGTGCAAAGTTAAATGGAGGTTTGGTTCAGAAGGCCATTAGTCTCTAAGTCAGCCTCTATTATCTCTGAAAATGTCTAACCTCCTTAAGTCTGTCAAAGTAGAAATGCAGGTTTGTTCATGTTATTTTCTGCCTGATTTCTACCTGTGGGCCTTTGTGTCCCTTGTGCACGGAGCCCTGCTCGTGCTTAACTCCCTTGTGAGTGTGTGTGTGAGTGCACACGTATTTGTGAACATGTGTGCAGGGGCAGTACTGCCTCAAAACCTCCTCAGCACTGCAGACAGAATTGATTTCTTATGCTCCACGGATGGGGCAGCAAGAAGGGTTAGAGGGCAGGCCAGAACAGGAGGGGATCGGTGACAAGTGGGAAGGGAAAGGGGTTCTCTTTCTGTTCTCAGGTGTGAGTAAAGGTGCAGCCTCATGGTGCAGCCACAGCCCTTCGCGCTCTCTCTGGGTCTGGAGGCAGCCTGCTGGATGTGCATGTCCATGGGCTCTGTGAGTGTGGCCGTACAGGTATTTATGGCCTCTCCGTCATCCTTGGGATAAGTAAGGATATTATGCCTTTTTTGCTTTTTTATATTGAATGATTTTAACATTCTGTTTTTTTCTGTATCAGAAGATTTAAGATTAAAAATCAGGCTGTCCACTAAGATGCCAGTGATGATGACCATAAACACACGTTTAAATGCTGACAAGGAGAGCTGCACTGGCTTTATATTACTCAGAGTTACCTGGTCATTAGAGACTCCTAAGTTGCCCTTTTTGACTGCAGAATTCCCAGGATCTCCCAGACTGCCTGCAGAGGAATCTACTGAAAATTTCAACCATTTACATTATTCTGGCTTTCAGTTTTCAAGATGTAATGAAATCCTTTCTGAGTGACTGTGCTATAAAGCCTTATCATCTATTTTAGCCATATTACCAGTGGCAATTTTTAAAAAAACTGCACTACCAACAATAAAAATCCATCTTGAGTTACATCAAGGGTATCAATAACATATGAATGTGCACCGTTCAGTTAACATTACTAGAACTAATATGTAAAAAAACAGTAGGTTGCATTATTCTCAATGGGCTTAGAATATCTTCCAATTATTAAATGTCGGGCAGAAGGCTATTTACAATTATTCAACGGTACCTTTTTAGGAAACCTGCCACCCAGTTAGAAGTAAAATGCTTTTTCTATGTATTTTAAATGTTAAGGAATGAGGGTGAGGAGAGAAGGCTGAAGAACTCCAGGCTGTGCCCTTCTCTGCACAGCTTGAACTCTCCCTGTATTTATCTGAAGCAGATGTTCCAGGCAGGATGCACGTTGCAGCCAGAGGTGAGGAGGGAGGTGTACAAGACTTGAATACATTTCACTACAGCTCCCACATCCTGTTTACACATAGCTGCTGGCCTGAGAACAACACAGGGAATAAAAAAAGGAAGGTGGAGGGGAGTGTGATAGGAGGGAATAGTGATGGGAGTCGTGATACCAACACCATTGCTGGGAGTGCATATCGAGAGTGCTGGAGATTTGTGGTTCTCTTTGCATCAGCCTTTGCCAGCAACATTTTCTCCACAACTTTGGCAGGCATCGATAGACATGCTGTCTTCAGTCACAGGGGAGACAAAAGGAAGAGGGGGAGCAATTAGTTGAAAAAAAAAAAAAAATGGGGAGCTCACCTGCAGAGAAACTGTATTTCCTCTCATATTCAGCAATGCTGCTCAGACTCTAGAAAAAACACAGCTGGAATTCACTGAACCAACTTTTCTGTCTCATTAAAATCTTGGACTGGTTTTTAATAGTAGAAAGGCACTTGCACTTACCGAATCACTGGTGGGCAATGAGAAATATTAAGAGAACTAAGCCCCATTTAAGCAGTCAATCTGCTGAAGGATGGATTTTTTCAGGCTGGATACTTACTGGCAATTTGATTTCTACACTCACAGAGCAGTGAAGGGCCTACTTTTCTGTTCACTGGACTTTCATTTTATGTTTCCCTTTCAACTATTGCAAGTCATCCAAACAAATTTCTGTCTAATGCTAAGGAAATAAGGCAGAGGTATACATATATACTCTGGGGGTTTTTTTTGGGTTGTTTGTTTTTTTGGTGGTTTTTTTGTTTGTTTGTTTGTTTGAAGTATTACTTAATCTAGGTCACTAAGGAACCAGCTTTTCATAGCCAAAGATCCATAAAGCTGCTAATGGCAAAATTAACAGGAGGCAAGTATGGAAGAAGCAGTTTTTCTAGGTTGTTTTCCACAAGGTTCATATTATGGTCTGGGGACACTATGTACCTGTTAGGTGTCCCTGTAATGTCATATTCTGCAGAGACTGGCTACTGACTTTACAATTACATGGTCATGCACACATACAGATGGGGTATTTTGAAGGACGTGTACTATCCTGTGCTTAAATTGTATGAATTTAAATATTAAACATCACAGATCAACAGATGTGTCATCAGTCAGTATGAACCAACATATAATGCAAGGCAAGATAAAAGCAGCTCAACATATATAAAAATATGAAAATCTGTATTTTAATAAGTTATTATAATCTATTTATCTCCTACTCATTAGGATGTTTAATACTAAAATCACAGCATAAAAGTTTCTGTTCTCTCAGTCCAGAACATATTAACTTCTTTACTACTGTCTTTTTTTTAGTTTTGTTTTTTTAAGAAAGGAACCATCTTAGTACTCAGGACTCCTCATTTTTATGCATCGTGTTCCAGCAGGAGACAAAAACTTCTAAAGTATTTGCTAAAATAAGCTGCATTTCCCCAGATGCCTTGCTTTTCTTTACCCTATTATATTTGGATTATTTTGTTATCCGGGAAACTACCATGGTATTAGGTTTTGATTTTCTTATTTCAGATCGTCTAAAACACCAGAAATTTGGGATCAAATTGGAAAATAGAAAGAAAATTTAAATTCTGACTATTCTCAAGCCTTTTCTTTAAGCTTCAATCTATTTAGCACTTGAAACTCAATCTTCAGATAAGGAACACCAGTCAATCTCTTCATTGCTTCCCATTTGTTTTTGTACAAGACAGACTATCAAGTTCCTTTTCCTGTGAAATGGCTATACCAAAAAAAGATGAATTAAGATCTTACTGTATTATTAGTCATAATCCCAGCTCACATTTGCACAGCTTTATAGTTGCAATGTTTGTGAAAATCTTTTCAAGCTGTATATGAAAAAGGCACTACATGCTAAAAAGCATCCATTTTAGGGTCAGGCAGAGGCTGCATGAAAAGTGTTTAATTTTGTGTTGCAAAAAGGGTTGGGACAGGGTGAAGCTTTCTAATTGGAAATGCAGACAGACACTGTTTGAGGAAGAAGGCTATTTTATCTATCTCAACATTTTCCATTTCCCTATCTTTTTTAGTATTTCATTAGAGAATTTGGTCTTTTGCACCAGCTTTGTGGTGGTGTCTTCTACCTTCTGGCATAAAACTTATTGTTAAAGTAAACAAAAATTAAAAAGTCATCAAGGAAAAATTGTTACTGAAGTTCCAGGTAAACAAACAGCAATATGCCATTTTCTGACTTAATCCTTTGGCCTGCAGTCCAAGCATGTGTTTGCAGCCTTGTGGGTTCCTATTGCCACTTGGAAACATTCTCAGGATGGTACCTACAATAAAGACCTTGTGAATGACAGCATAATATCAAAGATGTGTAGCAAATGGAGAATGAAAATTGTATTAATGGTATAATGCTGTGAGACCTTTCTAGCAGAAAAGACACCAGGAAATGAAAAAGCACTAGAGGGACAGCACGAGTGTCAGTTCCATGTAATAGCATAGGTATGAGTTTTAAACCAGACTCCACTTCTACTCATCTTTTACTGGCATTTCCAAACAGGGTAGAGGTCATTTAAGATAACATATTCAAAGATATGACAGATAGCACTCTACTAGCAAGAAAAGAAACTCAGCTACTCAGCACAAATATCAGAAATGGTCATTTTCTAATTGTTTCCAGCAACTGAATATCCAAAGCAATATTCCTTATTTGGAACAAAATAATGAATCCTAGCAAGATCAGGATATAACATGTGTGGTCTGCATACAGGAATTATTTCTGTATAATTTGCTTATAATAAATAGAGAAGATAATGATGGCAAGATACCAGTATTCCTTGTTGTTTCCCGCTTCTGCATTGCATGTCCAGAGGTCCTAGTTTACAAAGTAGAAGTGGAAAGAATTTCATACTTGGCTTCTAACAATTGCTGTTACTATTTTTGTCCTTATCTATTTATACTTTAATCATGCACAGTGGTCAGGAGTGGTACCTGACTCTGCTGACTGTTTCATGATATATTGGATGACACAATTTTTGTTCCAAGAACCCTGTTGTCCTGTGGTTGGAATAGGCACTGAAAAGTTTCAATAATCACTCTATCTTCTTAATTCGGTGAAAGATTTTTGATCAGCAAACTTAGTAAACTCTGTTTTGTTTTGAATGATAGTAAAGAACCTTAATATTCATATATACATATGAGGATATATTTTTCATTTGTTATCTTGCTACAATAAAGGGAGCGAGGCTTTTCACAAGGGCATCAAGTGATAGGACAAGAGCAAATGGCTTCTTCAAACTGAAAGTGGATAGATTGACACTAGGAAGAAATTCTTTACTGTGAGGGTAATGGGGCACTGGAACAGGTTGCCCAGAGAAGCTGTGAATGCCCCGTCCCTGGAAATGTTCAAGGCCAGGTTGGATGAGGCCTTGTGCAACTTGCTCTTGTGGAAGGTGTCCCTGCCCATGGAATTGGGGTTTGAATGAGGTGATCTGCAAGGTTCCTTCGACCCCAAACCATTCTGTGATTCTATGACCCCTTGCCATTGGCACCTATTTCATGGGTAGGCTGAGGAACTACTTTGTTCTTTCTTCCACTGTCCACTGAGATGATAAGGCTGAACAGAGAAAGACATCACTTGGGTGGAGGTCTAGTTACAAATTATGTAGGAAACTTTAAAAGCATTTGGCATTCATACCAGTCTGCTGTAATAATGAATAATAATACTATTCATTCTCATGAAGAGGATAAATGCTTCAATAATGCTTAATGTTCAGTTTACAGTCATTTTTCTGGAATGGGAATAACTCAGAAATACAATTATGAATCTACTGTGTCTGATGACAGTTTTAATTTCATTAATAGTGAACTTGGCCACTGTGAGAATTTCTTATTCTTACTTCTTTTTCTGCAGTCATATCTATAGACAGCGCACTTGACTCAATTTAAGTTATGAGCAATACATTATTCATATGGCTAACTCTCTCCGCTTGGGAACTTTTCTTGCAGACTTAATTTCATGGTTAGTGATTTCATTGTGAGAACAGTAAGGACAGATGAAAAAAAAGACAGAATGCTTTCAGTTTGTTTGGACTTGAAGAGGATTGTAAAACATAAAGCAAGGAAACTTAGCAAAAACTTAGAGCTGCAAGTAGAAGATTACAAGCTCTATCACTGCCTGCAAAGTTTTCATGTTTGGTCACCTTGTAATTTTAGTGCAGACAAGATGGGTTATACTATCAAACTAAAGAGCTGCCACTAAATTATTATTAATGAGTGCTCAGTATTTGCATTTCATAAAAACTGAAGGGGAGGGTATGATCCCAAATGATCACATATTAATAGCCCTTCTTCTGTAATTCAATCCCAAACCTCCGTCCCTAGTGCAAAATAACTAAATTTAGCTGACCACTAACTTTTGTTAATGACACTTTTGATCTAACTGCTGGGAGCTGTCTTCTCTTCTTGCCTGATAAGATAAGCACGGTCTTTGAAATATTTTAAGGTAAAACTGTTAATGGAGCAAACTGTCCTCACGGTGCCAAGTCTTGCACACAAACATACCAAACAAAAAGGGACCAACTACAGGTCCCTGAAAAAGAAGTAAATGCATAAATATTAAATGCAGAGCTTAATGTAAAGCTGAGGATATAGGTCAACTAGGTACAGTTATGGCATGATAATGACATTTTAGATACCTATTTTAGTAGACTATTTTTAGAAAGCTGCAATAATTACAATGCATCAGTACATTTTTAACAATGCTGCTCCTAGTAATACTTTAAACATGGAAAAAATTGTCATAACTGATGACACTGGATTTTGTAGCTATTTAATTGAGAAAGAAAAAGCTGTCAATGGCCTTTGTGGAGTTTGTATGGTAGGAAGGAGAAAATAATTAAAAAGGATCTGCAGTAGAAATCTAAAATATCATGAAGAGGTCTGCTTTACATTTATGACTTCAAAGAGATTTCTCTGTGTCACATCAAACTATCTAACAGGAGTTTATTTTAGGCAGTGTAGAGATTAAGATTATTCAAAAACCATCTGCTGATTGGAGAATTATAAAGAAAGGTATCAGCCTCCTCTTGCATGTTTTGCATCGCACTTTTCCAGTTTCTGTCCTCGGCACATCAGAGTATCAGCACATTCAGAGGGTTCTCAGCTGCATTAGCCTTTGACATTTGTCTTCAGAATGTGTTAATTCACAATTCTAAGGTCTACCATCCATATCTACCTATCTGTATGTGTATCTGTATCTAAACTATTTTTCTTAGCTTTGCTTATCCACCGCACTCAGTTTTACAGATAAGATGATGCAATAGGTTGATATCAGTGTGATGTGTACAAAGCAGACCTTAGGAGTGAGGAAAAAGAGGAAAAGAAGGCCCATCTCCAGGTTGTGACAGAAATACTCACAGCCAAAGGAAAAGGCAGGAGGAACTAGAGCTCTGCTTGTGGTCACCAAACTGCGTCATCCCTGGGGTTATGGTGGTGGGACAGCTCACATGGCGGAAAGGTTGTTATGGAGGGATACACAATATACAGAACAAAGAGAATTGTGTTACAGACTGTCTCCTTAGGATGAGGGAGTAGACAAGGCCTTGATTAAATAGCTCAGGAAGTCTCTGTACCCAGCCCCTAGATCTTTTGGAGAACTTTCTTTTCTCTGATGTCTGCTGGAAGGGCAACAACGTGCATGGTGAGGGATAGGTACTATACCAAAGAGGGATGACACACAGCTGCATCTGCTATTCACTTAACAAGACAGGATGAGTTGGTTTGTAATAATCAGTGAATCCCTTGGCATCATGAGCTAGGAGTACAAGATCCTGAGGGAGGAGAGCAGATTTAAAGTTATTCTGGAAAATAGTACATGGGAAACCACGAAAGGGAGCTTCAAAGAGGAAAGGGACTCAGAATAACTTTGCAGACCCTCAATGACAGTATCCTCCAAGTACAGGAATGGTCCATCCCCTTACACAGAAAAACAAGGACATGTAGCAGGACACCAGCTTGTCCAAGCAGAAAACTCATGAAAGAGCTACACTGCAAAAAGGAGACAAAACTCAAATGGAAATAAGAGTAGCCTTTACCATTACATTCATAATAAAAGGCTGAACAAGGAAAATGTTCATAAGATGGGTAAAAAAAGGGTTAATTAATCAATCAGGTTTTGAAGGAAGTGGACCAAGCTGTCTGTAAGCTGATGATGTGTACATTGGTTCTGCCCTGACCTGACCTGTTTAGCATCTTTACCAAAGCCTTGCCAGAGAGGATGGTGTTCATGGTCACTGAGTTTGCAAATGACACCAGACTGAGCAGACCAGTCAATGAAACATAGGGTGGAGCTACTATCCAGAAAGACCAAGGCAAATGGAGGAATGGGCCAACAGGAACCTTCTGAAACTCAGAAAGGACAAGTGCCAAGTCCTGCATCTGGAAACAAATGAACTCCTGCAGCAGTACAGGCCATTGACTGACTTGCTGAGGAGCATCTCTGCAGGAAGGGGACTGAGGGGCTGGCTGGACATGAGCTGGCAGTGTGCTCTGGCAGCAAAGGAGACAAATAATGTTCTGGGCTGCATCACCAGGAACACAGACAGTAGAACAAGGAAAGGAAAAGAAGTCCTTTCCTTGACATTTTGAGCTTTCATCTAAATACTAAGTGCAGTATGGAAAAGATGCAATCTCTGTCCTTGGAGGATTTGAATGCCTATCTGAGTAAAGCACCAAATAACCCGAACTGATCTTAAAGCTGAACCTCCTTTGAGTAGAAGCTTGAGGTCCCTTGCAGCTTAATTATCCTCTACTTCTATGATTAAGAGGGGCAGAAAGACAAGAGTTAGACAGAGGAGTGGGTTCAGATCAGACAAAATATGCCCTTATTTCATGATTCTGTCTCTTAACTTCTGCATCCTAAAAGAAAAAGTCCAGAAGGTTTTCTCCAGCTGGGTGAGCATACAAGGCAATCTCCTTGCAAAACAGCTGCCAGCCTGAAACACCTCAGTATTGGCGAGGTCCCAGGAGCACAGGGAAGTTCTGCCACAATCCCCACACTACCAGAAGGGAAAGGGATTGAAGTAGATTTCCACACAAGGAAAGTGTGAACAGTCATTTGGAAAGTATTTCTTCCTCAGACATTTGCATATTAACACCTTGATGACACTAAATCTGTCTTTCCTATAAAGGAAATTTGAAAGATTCCAAAATGCAATTTATTTTTAACATACTGTTTTATTTTGATCTTAAGGCTATCCCTGGGATTATACTGTCTAACAGTTTTCTCTTAATTTGTCTCGTTCAGTTTTGGTGAATAACTAATATGAACCCAGAGGCATCTGGCATAATTCTACCAAATATAGCCTACTGATGAGGTGGGAGAAAGAGATGCAGCATATTATTATA
>WEKY01035919.1:0-29940 GCA_013390045.1 Picathartes gymnocephalus
ATATTTAATCTATGTTTACTTGAAAAACAGAGGGAAACAGACATGAGGCATATATAGGGCAAAATCCTGACACAGAGAAGTCAGAGTTGCCTCATTAATTACTGGCATTTACAAACCTACGAGGTTTTATTAAAAGTGTGAAACTTTTATTAAATATTGAATGTCTATATTCTGATTTGCAATAAAACAGACACTAGTCATTGTCACATACTTTACCATATGCCTAGCTAGTATCAGACTATCAATGCTTTTAAAAATTTAACAGCAAATTTCAGAAAAAATATGTGGAAAATTAAGAGAATTCAAGATGATCCTTTTGCTTTAGGTCATATTTGTTGCTTATAGTTAATATAGTTGAGAAGTTATGCAGTGGTTTGTAGGCTTCTAAAGCAAACCGAGAGATAATAAAATCACTTCTGCCACAGTAAATTATGTACTATTTCCTCTGTTCATGAAAGGATATTTACCCAAATGAAGAATCCTCCTGCATCCAAGGCAATAAAGTAGAAAATGTATGCAGAGTTAGAGCTGAATCCTGATGAATGCCTTATCAAAATTTGAATGCCAAAAGAGGTCTTGTAATTAGGTAGTTTTCCAAGTCTTGTCTCCTACTCTTACCACGTATCCTAAAACCGGGCAGTATATTCATCCTGATGCCTACCCAGTTTGTGAAAGCCATGCAGCGTGAGCCAATGCACGTGTTCTCTGTGTCTCTGGGACTGAGGCTTCTGTCTCTGCCACAGGACAGCACGAGAACAGGGACTGATGCTCAGCCAGGGTCTGACCTTCATTCTGAGTCGGGATTGAGCCAGTATGTTCCCTTGCAGACAGGTCATCCAAATTACCTTATGGTAATATTGGAAGGTTTGCCATTTATTATTGTCAGAAGAGCCAGGGAGATTTCAGGGAGTTGGTGTACTAGTGACAAAGCTCTTACTGGACACACTGATGAGCTGCACAGCAATAGGATTCCTGCCTGGCACATTGTTTCCTGGGCCACTGCCACTGGAATCAGCTTCTCCCGACAGTTCTGACTGCAGATACAAGCATCTTATCTAAATCAATAAAAGGGAGTTCACTAGAGATAAAATAAGGGAGAGGAAAATTTGCAATTTCTTCCAGACAGTCTGAAAAATCCCATTATTTTTCTTATGAAGAGTTCTGTTTCCGTTATAAAGCCAAATGTTTTTCTTTTCTGAGTACTCTTGAAAGAAAAAGTCAATTCTTGGCAAAACAGGTCATTAAATGGCAAAGATCAAATCAAGTTTCAGGAGAAAAGGAGACAAACAGAAGTGCTGCAAAGTGGATATCAAGTTTTTTTACCGAGGAGTAAATGAAGTTGTAATCCTGAAGGGGTCAGCTAAGGCTGAGAGCATGCATGCCCAGAGGGCTGAACTTGGCCTGCAAGAATACTGCACACAGAGCAGGATTAGAAGCAAAAGCTGCATGATGCTTTTGCAAACTGGGCTCATGAAAAATATAACAGTACTAAACACAGACCCTGTCAGTGATTGGGAGGTTTGCCATTTATTGCAAAAGCTGATTACACTCCATTATCTTTTCTTTATCCATTGATGTGGCATACTTCTCAGCCATGAATGCCTGGCTAGATAGGAGTGAAGCCTGATAACACAAAAACACCATTCTCCCATGCACCAAATTGTCAGGATGAAGAGTATTTTTGAAGGCTGTAAAATAGCATTAGTCAGAGATAATAAATAGAAATTTTCTTTGGTGTTCATTAATAGCATGGGAATGAGAATAGTGCTAGCTTTTTCAGAGATGGAAATATAAATGAGAGGAAGCAAACTACCTTAAAATGCAACATCTCTTGCCAGATTCCAGATCATCTATGGTATTAGAAGAAAACTCCTAGAAAAAATGCCATGGCATATTTTCATTGCATATTTTTTAGCCCACTTCATGCACTTCAGTGAATGTTTAATGAATTAATGGCAAATATTCTACACAGCTATTTAGATAATGCAAAACAAGAGTAATTATTTAGCTGGCAAATTTTTTTTTGCAGACATTTTTTGTAGTTTATATCAACAAATGAGAATAATGCATTTTCAAGTTAAAAGAGCAAGACGATGTCATAAAACACAGGATCCTTAATGAAGGTTTCAAGAGACTGGATATGAGTGAAGAACTCTAGTATAAAATAAAAAAAAAAAATCATTAAAAAAAGGAACACTTTAAAAAAACTCACAAACCCAACTTATTAAGATGTTCCTCATATGATTTTCTGCCAACTGTTTCCTCTTTGTTCCTCCACTGAGAAATCTGGAAATAGTAAAAACAAAGAAACTATTATCTCAGAAGCAAATTTTAGAAAAGAACATTCATTTTATCCCACCAAAGTAAATTCAACTCTCAATGAAAATACCTTTCAGAAGAAAGATACAATTTTGTACTTTCACAGGAAAGTCATCCTCTTCCTAAAAGATGAAGGTAAAATGTATACCTGAAAGATGGTTCCTATGTCCAAAACCTTAGTCGCCATTTTATCAGCTTTATAAAAGGAATTACTCCTCATTTCAGATCCTTCCTTATTTACATGCTCAGAATAGCATAGTAACAAAACCTTGATCACGAAGAGTATATCACACATCCTGAAGACCTCTTTTTCAGTGTAAAATTATAATTCACAGCTGTGACATTTAGTTGTAGAAGAAAACTATATCCCTGGTTACATGCCTGAATCTGCTTTTTAGTGTAGAGCATAGCCTAAATGAATTTTTCTATTTGTAAATTATTTCTACTAGAGAAAATCCAATTGTTATTTAATCTATTTTTCCCATAGACACTAATGAGTATTAACTCTGTTAATGCAAACCCTGCCCAGGTCCTTTAGGTCATGGCCTCAGAGCTAAAACTTCCTGTGGCAGTGGGTGAATAGCAAGACTGAGAGGAGACTTTTTGTGACACTGGTATGGGTACAACTTAAGAGTAAAGTTACTGTTTAAAGCCTCAAAACTGATACCAAGCTTTGGCAAATTCTCAAGAGCCAATCCCTAAATGATTGTCATCATATGCCTCCATCTTCACATCAAACATTCACAGTCAAACATAAACAAGCATCTTCAAGGCACGTATTTAGTCTAAGCTGAATACCTGGTCTGTCTTTGAGAGAGACCTTGATTTATCCTGCAGGTCTTTGTCTCTGGCTTTCTGAAGGTGCTTATTCCTTACCACCATTACAAAAAAGGCCTCCAAATGCATATCTCATGCTGGCCCAGGGACATGTGCCATGTAAAAGCTATAAGTGAAAAAAATAGCACCATAGACAGAGGTGTATGATAGGTATATGTGGCAGCAGTTTGTCTGATTGAGTCACTCACTGCTCAGAAAATCAAAAGACAAAATAATACAAAAAAAGAAAAACAAAAATCCACTCAGGATCCATTAGCAAGACAAGCTTGGCATACACACAGCAAAATAAATTCTAACAAAGAAAAATGATGGAAAATGCTAGATGCTTATCTCAAATAGGTGACAAAATGTATCAAATTATTTTAATAATTTAGGTAAGATACTTCAGTCATCTCTACTACCATATAAACTCCATAAAAAATAATACAATTAACTAGGGAGTACTGCATGGCTGTTACATTAGCAGCACAGCTGGAAGCAACATCAAAGTCCTCATAAATGAGAGGAGTTGTTGTTATGCTAGGATAGGAGACTTGAACAAGAGTTTAAAAGTAGCATTCATTTTCTCGATTAAAGATTAACAAGGTGAAGTGTTGAATTGGTGTTTTAACTGGATAGCAAGGAAATAAATTCTGCATTTTGGAGTTTAATGGATTCAGTGGATCATGAGAAGACAGTTCTTTGTCTAATTTAAACTTAAATAGTTAACCCAAATTGTGTTTATTTAAGAACACATTGGTTTTGACTTAGGGAAATGAGGACACCTGATAAAAGTTTATTTTGATTCCTAACCTTTATTTCTGTGTCACCTATTTTGCTTCATAGACAGTAAATCTGGTGTAACTAATCTTTGATGTTTAATGACCTTTCAAGTTTGGCTCAAAACATTAACGATGTTGATATAACATTACTTCATCTATGTGCTGGTGTCCTCTTAAGGACCCTAAAAGATCTCTTTACCTGCCAACACATCTTCTCTCAGTGCAGCAAAATTTTTGTTCACAGAATTTCAAGAATTTCCTTCTCCTGCCTGTGATAGAGGTTTATCCTTTTCCAGTCTTCTCCTGTTCCACTTGTATCTGGTTTTGAAATAACTTTTGGTTTTTTTCTTCTTTATCTATAATTTCCTTTTAATTTAGATGTTTCATTTGCCCTTATATAACAAAACTGAAAAACAAAGCCTTGTAAAACTTTGTTCACCTCTGAGCTGGATGCCTCATTTCTCCTGGCTTCACTGTTCAGCCTCTGCTAATTTTGTTCTGTTCCATAGTTCAGCTTAGTTCAGAAAGTGTCTAACAGGCTTGTTCATTGTCCTACACTGTTTCTGTCAACAGACTTTGCTTGTTACATTGGGTTGAGACATGAAAGGATTTCTGGCTACATGACTGGAAAATACAGTGCCAAACTGATTACTGAGGAGCATTTTTTATAATAGCAACATAATAATTTCCCTGATTTCAACAGTAATTCATACTTTGGGTGGATTTTTACTTTGTATGAATTATTCCAGATAATTGTCCATATTGTAACTCATGTTATCCAAGCAAGATTAGATGAACACAGCTGTGTTTTTCTCACTTAGCAGTTTGTGACTATTTGAATGTCTGAAACATGCTAATACTTTGTCAGGAGGCTGTTTAAAGATCTATTGGTTGTTAATGTCACTGTTTAGTTGCTTGACTTTCAAACTTTATTGCATAGTAAGACTGATTTGAAAGATGAAGCTATGCAATACATGTCACAGTGTCTGGGAATGGACAAAATCAAGTGTTGGATTAAAGACCAGTCTAACAAAACTCTCAGGCAACAATAAGAACATTCTGCTTTCAGCATCAGCATCTGCAGTAAAACATATTGATCAAACAACACATCTTAATAACATGACCATGAAATGTTGTTGGATACAAACTAGATTCTATTTCCCAAAGCCGTTTAAGGTAGATCCTGCTTGGTGGGCTCAGAGTTCACTGTCAGTAATAAGTACTACTTTCCTTGGAAGACGGGAATCCACATTCTGTTCCCATACAATTTTTCTACGTTCAGAAATACCCAACCCAACTCAGACTTTTTCCAGGGAAGTAAGGAAAGGAGAATCAAGGTATTTTCTTCTTGAATATATGTATCTTCTCTGAAAGTTGTTCAGAAGTCTTCAGATTTGTAGAAGTAGTATCATCAGCTCCCCCTTGAAATAAAAAATAGAACTATGAGAGGGCAAATGGAGCAGAACTGTTTGACTCAGTTTTTGATACTGCAATAGTACCCAAATGAGTAAACCTCAGAAAAATCACCTTTAACAACAGAGAGTGATGATGTACAGAGCAGTGGGGATTGTGCTGAGGTGCTGATCAGAGCTGAAACCTCTTTGGCCCATCTGTGTTTTGAAACCATGCACCAGAGGGTAGCAGATGTCCTTCTGCAAAGGGAAATGTGTTACTCCACATGATATGTATGAGGCATTTCTGTCATGTGCGAAACTGTCGTACATATGCAGATTGCTATGCACGGGGGCCAACAGATATAGACAGACAATTTACATAATTAAATCTTATTCAACTTCATTAAAATTGGATGGCAGCAGCTACAACCACAAAGAGAAAAGAACTGGTGGCTTCAAGTGAAACAATCCTTCAGCTACCATAAACTATAGGTACTCTAAAAACTTCATAGGAAATGACTGGGAGAACATAATGTGTTATGAAATAACTTTCATAGGACTAACTGAGAAGCAGCATCCGATGTAAGTAATAAGCATACAGAAACAGTTAAAATTATTACACTTTGCAGAGATTCTAAAATCATCACAATCTGAATTTAGTTTCAGTATGTGGAGATCCAGGAAAAAGCTCTCCAAATTGCTCTGACACTAAACAGAAATTAAAAAAAAAAAACCAAAAAAAATCACCCAGAAGATAACAGAACACTGACCTGTACCTGCCTTGCTGCACTTTCTTCTCATTGATCTCTGGTAGCTCAGTTATTTTGCACTACTGACGTTTTTTGTGGGATCTCCATGTAATGCCATAAAACTTTTCAGTCTATTTTTCAAGTAGAAAGGGACTACTGCTGGAAAGACGAAATAAAAAAGAAAAATTAAACATAGAAGGAAAAAAAACTCAAAAGATAGCCATTCTCTCCATAATTTTTATAAACTTCACCCAGAACATCCTGGTATCTCAGTTTTCTATTTTCAATATACAAAGAAATACCTTTTACTTTTGCATAAACTTAGTTAACCGTCTACACTTGACATCTCAACTAGACAGAAAAAAAAAGATTTCTTACTGGATTAGACCAGCTATTCTCCAGATTTTGGACATGAATTCATATCTGCAAATGCTGAACCTTTGTTGAATTGCAGACTCCAACACAGTCAAAATTGTAAGAATGTCCACAATATTAATGGTCCTAAACTCTTGTGTCAGTTTGACAGATCCAAAATCATCAGTTCACCTCCCAGTAAATTTTAGAAATTTTTTCCTACTTTATTCAATAGACAAAAATTGACAGTTATTTTTTTATAGTAATGTAATTTTCAGTGGGCATCTCTTTTCTGCAAGAGCCAACTCTATGAACTGATTGATTACTTCATTCCCCAAAACCATTTCATGTAAAGTAAACTGACAAAAGGCCATCTGCCAAAGCTAGTACAATAAACTGCTTCTTCCCCAGAAACATGATAGAGAAAACAGGTATTTATTATTTGGATTTGACTGTTCACAGCTGGTGCTTTCATCAGCCAGCATAAATATTGGATGTTCGACCCATGCCACAAAATTAATTTTCAAATTTTAATGCTCCAAGACAAATTATATAGGGTTCAGATGCAGATCATTTAAAAAAAAAAAAAAATAAAGGATGATTTGCAAATTGGGTTCTTGGGTGAAACTCCAGGCTTATCCAGGCCTGTAAGTAATTATTTATATTGACTTAATTTGAGCACTTCTGTAGTCAGTACACTTACAGACTAATGATGTAAGAAAGGTGAAATGCATGGACTTAAAATCATAAAATCATAGAATTGTTTGGTTGGAAGTGTGTTGAAGCACTTGTTTTTTAAACATAAATCTGGAGCTACTCAGTAAAATATTTACCTACTTTGTCTCTGAAAATTGCATCTCTATGTTTAGCCTTTAGCCTGAACCTTTGGAATTACAATGCCACACACAGAATCAGACACAGGTATTTTAAGAAGAAAAGAATATTTTACTTAGGAACTTACAAAAATCTGGTACCTTGTATAAGTCACATTTCATTGAGGTTAATTATCAGCACTTCCATTTTTTTGTGTATGTGAAAGGTCACTGTTGTAAAAAACAATATAGGTCAGAACTCTCTTAATCAGCATTTTGGCAAAGGAAAAGGCCATTCTAAATTGCAGTGTAGTACTGACTGTTTGCCTTATGTTATCAATCTCTTCAAACATGGGAATTCAAGCTAAAGCAATAATATATGAACTTTCCATCTTTTTCTTTTTTTTTTTCAAAAGAATACTGAAAAGGCCACATTAGTCCAAAGAACCATTGAATAAACTGAATAGTAGGATGAACATGAGCTTCTACATTTGTGTCCAGATAGGAATTTAAAGTAGCCTCCTTTCTTTTTTAATTTAGGTGATGAAAAATTTAAAATTTAAGTATCTGGTCTCATATCCATTTGGGTAATCTCCAGAGATATATTCTGTTCCATATAAGCTCTAGTTACCTTAGCTGTATCTTTCAGCTGGTAAAATCAGTAAGTAGAGTTTATCCAGCTAATATATCGTTGTAGCATAGCATTTTTATCATGAATGATCCCCAACCACTTTTACAAACTCTGTGTTTCTTCATGTTTAGTCACATTATTTTCTAGTGAAATACATCCACAGTTTGGTTGGAACATAGCATCAATCTCAGAGCACAGTGAGTACAGCAGTACAGAATGGGAACTGAAGTATTCTGGACTTACATCAAATGACAGAAAGATTTAAGTACAAGATTGAAGCTTAAGCTATATATCAAAAACGTGGTTACTAGCCAAAAGAAATCTTTCAGTCTTGTCAAGCATGTGAGCAAAATTGCTCATATTAAAGAAGTTGACATGTTGAGAAGAATACATTCAGTTTTCAATACCTGATCGTGTTTCAAATTACAGATATTTCTGGATGTTGTGGCAGCTCAGCATTGATCTGGATGATATTAGCCTTCAGGAAATGTTAAAAACATTAGAGTAATGTCTGTAAACACTGAAGGCAACCCACACTGTTGCACAAACCAAGGACCAGTTTTTGTGTCTGACACAATCACTATTCTCTCGGACAGCCAGCTCAGATAAGAACAAACCAAGAGCTTTCTAGGCATGACAGACTGGCATCTATAACACCCTTTGGAAAAGATACAGGGTATTTTTGCAATGCAGCATAAGACTTGAAAGACCAAAGATGGGGGTTTGTCTATGATACCAGCCAGGAACTTCATCTGGAGGATCTGAGTGATGTTTGGTTATACTATGTCTTATATGAGTTTCATGATGAGAGCTGTTAAAAGAGATGCTACCACAGTTAAAAGAAAAAACTAAAATAACATCTCCTTTTTTTCCCTTGTTGTTGCTGCTTTGATCAATCCCATGATTTTTCAGAGTGTAGTATGTCTAATAAATATGTTCTTTCTACATCGCTTTAAAATATTTGTTACCTTTAAACAGATATCACCATCTGATATTATGAATGAGTTACCTAGAAAAAGCAAGTTAGATATATGATGCAAAACTGAATTTATCTGTTACAAATAATGAAATGTAAACATATGTTGGGTTTTTTAATTATGGCCATTGCTTTATCATCTTTCAGCTTCAACACGCGAGGCCTTACTTGAACAGGTTTAAGCAATATTTACATATACATAAGTAAATTCATGGGATTAGATTGATGTGATTTTATAAATAAAATATTTTTGATTACTTGCCATGTAAAACAGCTAATATAATTGCCTTTCATTTATTTCTGAAGATTTACCAAATGTTTCATTCTTCCTATTATAATTCTACCAAACCAAAGGTTTGTTTCTTATAGATGCATTTTTTCTAGGTGTCATACTATTGGGAAAAACTTCCTTGACTTACAAACATGAAATATCTGGAGTTCAGGAGTCAGCGTCATCACAAATGAAATAAGAATCTAACCAAACTTATGAAAATAAAGTCAAATAATCTGCTGTTTACATCATAGTCACATTTTCACAGAATTCCACCCCAAACCCTCAGTCTTTTTAACACTTATGTTTGCTGAATCCAGTCTTTTGCTCTGCATAATGATACTGTTGATCAGTAGAAAAGCATTGCAATTACAGTTATTCTTATAAAAAAGATTAGAACCACTTAGGTATGAAATAGACAATTTGAGAGTAGAAAATCTTTATAATTGCAAACAGAAGTAGATGGAGTAGGTGGCTGCTGAGGACATTCAAAAACCTGAGGACAGAAGAGTCACTGCTGCTTGAACAACCTCTGCTGCTGCCCTCCCTGGGGGCAGTGGACAGTTTGGGAGAGGAAGGAGGGCAGCTTCCAGCCCTGTCCTCACCTCCAGCAGGGAGAATGGCCTGCATGCTGGGCTGGAAGAAGACACCTGCTCAGCAGAGAAAGCAACACCTGTGAGTGAGAAGAGACACACAGACCTCCCTCCTCCCTGGAGCTCCGACTTCAGCCCATCTCCACACCCTGCCACTTTATGGCTGTAACCTACTGTCCTTCAAAACCTTCACTTAATGTCTTCTTTCATGTAATCCCTCCTGGGACTCACCCTCTGCTCCCTATCCTGAATGGTGCAGCCTGTAGAGGTGAAGGACAAGGCCACCAACACCATCATGTTGGAGCAGAACTCTCATGTTATCTGTGTCACTACAGGACTGTGGGCTGGCTCTGGGGAGAAAGCCTGCTTTGAAGTTGAAATCCTGCTGAGCACCCTGGTCCATGCTTTAATGGTCCACTTTGGCCAGCTTTTCCTCTTGCCTAAATTTAAATGAGTCTTGCTTCAACTGCACTGACACAAGTGAGTGATTAATCAAATTTAATTAATCCCTATTTGAAGTTGTTTCTGAAGAGGCGTCACAGGGCATGATTAACTCAGCTACTTAGAACACAGTGCTAGTAACACCAAGGTGGTATATTTGATCCTTGTGCGGGCCATTCACTTAAGAGTTGAACTTGATGATCCTTCTGGGTCCCTTCCAGCTCAGAATATTTTGTGATCATGTGGCAAATGTGTTTTATTCACAGAGTCTTTGTGTTAAGTAAAGAATACCAAATGGTATCCTATGCAAACCTCAGACTTGGGAAGTCACTACCAATACAGAAAGTAAAGGAGTAAAAGGAATTTTAAGAGTAAAATGAAAAAAAAAATCAAGGCATGTGTCCATTATCTACCTTGAATTACTGAAGCTCTGAATTTTGAACATGGACCATAGCAATATGGAATTAAACTAGGAAATAAAGCAAAGCTCATTTGCATCAGAAAAAAAAAGGCATTACCAATTACACAGTTATAATTTCCTTCTTTGTCATCACTGGCACTGTGTCACACAGTTTACTAATGCACATTTCAGAGGAACAGGGTGGGGCTGACGTACTGAGAGTTTATGTGGTTACTTTGAACTCAGGGCTCTGCACTGAGTACAAACCTACCATTCCTCAGGTCCTTTAATGTATGGCCAGGTTTAGAAATTTTCTCCTCTTCCATTTCTTATTTGAAGGAGGCATCCCAGAAGTGAGGTATGGATTACCAAAAATTTGCCATCTGTATAGTACAGAAATATTTTTTCTTCTTAGGAAATCAGTAATTGGTAGGGAAATGCACAGGAGTCCAAATATACTAATTCCACATCCTACTAATTTATCTCTGAATACATTCAAAGCAGTTTTCTCTTGTGCCTAGTAATAGAAATTCATTGTCTCTCTGAGAATTCTGCTTTTCTTCAGATACTCCTATCAAGAGTCACCAGGTTCTCTAAAATGTCTATGTATGCACAGTTTTATAACGCAAGAAATTGCTTTTGGTTGTTCTGTCTCCTTATTAAGGTCAGAGATTATATAGGAGATTACATATTTGTCCCCAAAGAGAAAGTGATTTATAGCCTTTGCCTGAGAGATGTAAAAAGCTGGAATATATTTTCTTTCTTCCTTCCAATCCAAAGTGATGTTGAATGTGCAGACATGAACAATATTTAAGCACTGACAGCAATATATCCTATACTAATAATATATACTACTATTATTACACTACAGACCTTCTATATAACAGGTTCAGCTTTGCTCTTCATTAGGTTTTTTCTTTTTGTTTTGAAGTGACAGCTATAAGAGCCTGGGATTACTCTTTTAAAACACAATGTCTATTCCTGAAATAGTTATGGATAGGTTGTTATTTTCTTTAAATTCTACCCCTGTTCCAAAGCCTGTGTTGCATGGTCGCAGCACAGAGCAGGCACAGGTGCTGTCGTGATCAGTGGGGAGGGAATAACCCAGACTGCTTGTGGATGGGGGAGCAAAAGCCATACAAGGGTAACTGACTGCACAAAAAACCCCTGAAGACCTAAGAGATGGCTGTAACCACAGCCTGCCAGCGAGGGACAGGAGCAAAGGCAGCGCCACGCCACTCTCTCTGGACAGACACCCCCACGATGTGATGCTCCATACCAGCACTGTGGCAGCCTGGATTTCACCCCATGACCTGGCAGGCCAGGATCTCAGCCATGATGCACAACACAGGTTGTCCCAGGCATATTAGCTGCTGCATTTGGATGGGTCTGGCCAGCCAGGGAAGGCACAAGCTCATGGTAGATCCTGCCTGTCTTAGAAGCCAAGTACATGAAATTAAGATGCTCACATTAGCAAAAAGGTTAAAACTTCTGCAAGACAACTATGCCCATGGAAGTACAAGAGTCCTGAACACACACTGAAACTGCAAAATTGGATAAAAGTCTGTATCAGAGTTGCTACAGAGATGAAGCATGTCCCACAATTACTTTGAATAAAAAGCCCTTTGAGGTCAAATAGAAAGCTCCTCAAGAACTTCAACAGCTTTTGATTCCGGCTACAGAAAGGAAAAAGCTGTGGGACTCTCTAGATACTGATTCAGCTTTTGTTTAGTATGCTCTAAGAATATGGCTTCATATGCTGAAGTTAATTTAAAGCACAATGTTTACAAAATGTCTTCAAGTGGCTTTTTGAAATTGGCTCTGCTACTTTTATTTAGGTTTCACTGAAAAGTGAGGGCGAAAATGTCTCAGTGTTGTATTGATAGCACAAAAGAAATCACTTTTATAGTTTTAAAGAGGACTGTAGCTGATATGAAAAATTGAAGCATGTACTAACCTTAGGAAGAACACCTTCATTTTCAGTATTAGAAACAGAGTCCCCAAAAAAATCTTTTCCAGCCCTAGAGAAAGCTATCACCAGCTATTTTGGAGCCTTGCCTCTAACTTAATAAAGCTCACAAGCTAGACATCTATACATGGAAGGGGAAACTCTTGCTAATTGGGAACAATACACATAAAATAACAAAAAGGCTAGAGAGATTTTTTATTATTTTACTTCCCTGCAGGAGAGGTGTCAGGGGGATTAAGATATGACAAATGTTTGACAGAGTAGTGAATTCACTTTCCAAATTGCCTATTTCTCCTTTACAGTATTCCCACTGGACTTTATAATAAAGTCAGCTCACATCTTTCCATTCACAGCACTGGACTTAGGAGGTGGACTGGCATTAACGGGACAGATGTTCTCTCTCTGCGATGGATTTAGAAAGCTATGTATCATGTATTTTATTTAAATTCAGGATAAAAAATAGTATTATAAATATTATTTTCATAACAACAGAAAACATACATATCCAGCAGCTGTTTGGGACTACCAAGCAATATTCTAGCTCCCAGTGTCCCACCTCCAACACAGGCCAGTGGCAAATGCTAATAAAAACACAGATAAGACATTAGGCATGTGGTGAAAATGTTTCCAGGGTACGTTCTCAACCTCTAGCAATCTGTAGCACTAGCACTTACCAAGCTAGAGACATGACTTCCAATAATCCACAAGGGATTTTTTTTTATTTGTCCAGGTTTTGGTTTTGACTCCTGGTAGAATTCCAGCATTCCAGTGATAAGAAAGAAATTCCAGATTAACTGCTCATTTTGTTAAAAGCACCTTTATTTTTGCATTTGCTGCCAACAGATAATGTGGTATCTACTAGTTATTGTCTTGAAAAATCCTCTTTCATCCATGCCATTCACAATTTTACAAACATCTTTTTGCCTTCACTCAGTTGGTTGATCATCAGGCTGATGAATTCTGATTTACTTATAGTGTCTATGACTGGTAAACAGTCAGTCTTCGTTCACCTTTTCAACCCTTTTATCTTTTCTGCTTTTAGCAAATCCTTCTGAAATAGGACTGAAACTGCACAAACTAGATTTAGCTTGCAAAAGGGCATGGTGCTGTGCTCTGTTGTTCTCTGCTCCTTTTCTGATCATTCCTCTGGCATGGTATTTGCTTCACTACATTACTGCTACTGGTCTCAGAGATGGTAGTTTCATCAACACGACTTGCTTTAACCCCAAGGTTACTTTCTGAAGCCTGCTCATATCTCACCATTTCCCAACATTTTAAAATAAGGATAATTTTTTTTCTATTTTATTATTCTTCTCACATGTAAAGCAAACTACATTCTGAACTATAGTCTGTGCCCTGTGCATCCAGGAAAGTTGGTGTGCTCTCATTTGGATCTACTGTGGGACTCCCCAGCTTAAAAGTGCCAAGAAAGTGGTGACGCAGGGGAGAGCTGCCAAGGGGCCCAGAGCACCATGAGAAGGGTCTGCAGGAGCTGGGTGAAGAGGAGAGACTGCAAAGGCAACCAGCAGTTGCTTGAAGGGTAGTTGCAAAGGTGACAAAGCCCATAGGTCCTCAGCACTGGCAAATGATATAAGGAGCCAAACACTAGCAAGTGAGACTGAGGTTGGACATCAGAAAAAATTTTTCACTGGGGATATAGTGCAGCTTTCAAAAAAATCCTGTGAAATCTGCATATTTGGAAGCTTTTGAGATTTATGCCTAGACATTGACCAGCTGACTTGGTCTACTGCTGGTGACAGTCAGCTCTGAGCAGCAGAGGGGACCCCATGACTGCCTGAGGCTCTCCCAACCAACATGGCCACGAGTCTGTGAATGAATTACTTCATTTTTACTCTGAAGTATGATATTTGCTGATCTGTTTCTTGAGTCAATGGTGTACAAAAGCTGACTACCTTTACGAGTATTCAGCTTAATTAGATGCCTGTAGTTTTGATACTGGCTTTGAAAAGATAAATCCCTGATCTATGACATAGAGCTTGCATAGTTGCAGTAAAAATTTGTTTGGATTGACAAAGATTCATCCCTAAGATTTTACATCTTTTAAAAATATTCATCTAAGACCATTTGTTTCTTTGCATCTTCAAAAAGGAGAGCCCTTAAAAGAAAGTGTGTCTCTAGCACTTAACCACTGGGATTGATGAGGATAGATCACACAATGTGACTCAGGAAAGCAGCCAGGCAGATCAAGGGATCCTGATCCCTTTCAGTGTGCTACAAGAACAGGAGATGCTGAAAACCTTCAGAGAGAGATGAAACAGGAGTAAGTAGGTCTCACATTTTTAAATATTCTAATATTTTCCCATCAACTCTTTCCCAAGATCTTATATTGCATTTAATAAGGTCTATGAACTCATGATTTAAAAAGAACCATTTCCTTTCAGAACTAAAGAAAAGAGACAGTAATATATCAGGTTTATTTCCAGTAATTAGTCTTTGCAATTGGTTTTCTTTACTCACAATATAAAATGTATTTTTCTGTATTTTCCTTACTGCTTTTATTCTAATTCCCAATGCAGTAAAGAAATTACTAGAAGCATTTCTAGCATAAATTCAAGTGTGAATGCAAACAATCCTAGTTCTGGTTTATATTAGTGAAAAACAACTGCTCTATGTATCGGTATGAAGAAATAAAATTTTACAGAAAATAGTGCAAAGCATGTGATTGAAAATAATTACTTTTAAGTTTGTGAGACACATTTAATATGCAATGAAAAATGTTTATAAGTATAAAACTCTTCATACTATGTTAGGGAAAAAATATTATCATACTAGTGCACAGTACAATACAATGTATTGTATTGACCAGGACACGTAAATATTTTCCATGAAATATAATCACAATGCAGGCCATGTGCCTGTTTGCATTGAATAGCATTTCACTCCTAGGACCATAACTTATTGTCAATAATGCATCAAATAAGTTTTGCTTTCTTACTGTCTGAATTTTTTCTCCTCCTTTCTTTTTCCACACTAATTTCCAAAGTTTTAATAAACATTGTCCTTAAACTTGCTCTTCAGAAGGAGGAAAAAAAAAATATTAAGACTTTTGACTGACCACAATATATTTCATTACCTAACTTGATTAAGATAACCTTTAAATTAGGTCTGTGGTGTCAACAGAAGTAGTAGAAAGTTCAAAATTCATTTACTAAATGAATTTATTAAACAGCTTTGCTTAAAATTAGTTGTTTACCACACAGTTCACTTGCCAGATATACATAGGAAATGCAAACCCGGTACAGATAGAAACAAGACAAGAAAATTATTTACACAAAAATGAAAACAGATGATGCAATTCTTCTGTAACCTTGAATTCAGGGACTTCTTTCAGATAAAAGTAAATACTTCAACAATACAAAGTAAATGGCACTGGCAAGAATAAAAACTTTACTGACCTGTTATGCTTTTATATTTCTGCAAAATGGAGGAAAGCAATTGCAAACTGATGCACCTCAAGGACAAATTCTACCATTTCTCAGGTAATAGGGGCTGAAATGGCCCTGTGGAAGACCAGGCACAAGCACTTGAACATGTTTTGTCTCAGACACTCTGACTGTTGTGACAGGAAGGGGTGATGGGAAGAGAGAGTCCCGCTTAAGGTGGGGCAGTGCTGTTCTGAGCCAGCTTCCTTTTCTGCCTTGAGACCTGCACCCTGTGGGTCTGTATCAAGCCCCCCAGGTCATCTCCTGGAGGACTCAAAAGGATTGACTGTATGGGGCAAAGGGCATGGAAATTCTATTTTACATAAGTGGCGTGCACCAGATAAACTGTAAAACAAAGGGGACCAGTTCACCTTGCTATCTTTTTCTCCCTCTCCTTGTCAACCACAGATCCAGACTATCCCCAGCAACAGGATCAATGTAGGATCTAACAGCTAGTTCATTTTTTCTCTCACTTTTCTGTCTTCCTCCTTTATTTCTCTCCTCTCGTTTTATCCTGGCAAATGCAGCAATGGTATTCTACCACTTACTCCACACCTGAAGCTTGTCGTGGGAGTTGGGAGCTTATTAAAGTTAGTTGTAAAAGTTGTTATCTTGTTAGCCAACACTGCTGAGACTGAATAGTAGGTAAGTTTGCAGAGTTAAGATGATTAAACAATAAAGTGTGAGAGTTCAGTGACACTAACGTGGACAAGTGTCTGCTCTCCACAATAAGGAAAACACAAGATGGGGCATTAAACTCAGCCCTAAACAAATTCAAGTGATTGATGTTTTTGGAAATTAATGGCAGCAACAAACAGATAAGGTGAAGTGCTAGCTTCCAGGGGAAAATTTCCCCACAGAAATACTTACTAGGGGATATACCTATAACGATTTTTGGGCTGGATCTGCTAAAGGGGAAAATATGGATTGATTTGAGGGGAAGGAGATGGGTGTTTGGACTTGCCCCTGCTGCAGTCCAACGACTACAAGCAGCACCATTTTTGCCTCCCTCTAAGATAACAAATGTGAAACCTTATCTCTTACCCTCAGGAGCAAAGGAAAGGATTAACCCTGTCATAAGTGACTGAGGTGACCAGGGGATAGTTACGCCTAGTCAGACTCCTCTTTTGCCAGTGTGTGTAAACATAATAGGAAGTGGCAGCTGACCACTGGCTGCCAGCATCTGAATGCAAACACAGGTCCTTTAACTGCTGCAGTTCCTAATATGGCTGCTTTTGGCTATCCAGGAACAAGATTACCCTGTTTCTGGCAACTATCAACATGAAAGATGCATTTTTTACAGTCCTTCTGCAAGAATCAGACAAGGAATGGTTTGCATTGACATGGGAAGCAGAGCAGTGTACCTTTACTCAATTTCCCCAGGGATACTGGCATTCAGCCACCCTTGCCCTTTATGTTCCAGCTCAAGAATTGGCCCAAATTGGCCCAGAAGAGCAGGTCAAGATTTACCAAAATATTTATTATGGGAACTGACAGTTGGCCTGCCGGTCTAGCAGACCCGAGATATGACCTTGGCCCAATCATCATGTACCCTTGAAGACAAGATATAAACATTGAAAGAGAAAGAAGCCCAGAAAAATGCAGGAGTCAGAACTGTGGGCATAATCTTGAAACTTGCAAGTCTGCCCCTAGCCATGAACCAATGATTGCACAAGTTAGGGACACCACCGCCTTTAGCAGTATAAATAAGAGGTGTGTAAAAACAAATAAAGATTTTTGCTGTTTTTGTGATTTGTCGTGTGTCCATCCCTACTGCAACAATTTATGATCTGCTAATTGGTTGCCCAGAGGTGGAGGCAGTGGACCAGACTGAGATGAAGATAATTGTTCATTTGGAGAGTTTGGTACTGCATATCCTGACCGAGAAGGTTCATCTCCCTTTCTCTGAGCCAAAATTCTTAGGCATCTGGTGCAAAAGCTGGACAATAGGCATTCCTCCTGAGAGATTAACCACTCTGGATCAGAGCGGGATGCTAAGAAATAAGAAGGAAATGCAATATGCCATACAACTATTACCATTTTGGAGAAAACACATTCCTGACTTTTCCATAATTGCCCATTCACTATATGATCTGGCAAGGAAAAGGGCTGTTCAAGATTGGACATAAGTCCATGAGAAGGCTTTGAAATTGCCTATATTTGAAGCTGGGATATACCAGACTCTAGGGCCCAAACATCCCACAGACCCCTCGCATGCTGAATGGGGTTTTGGCATCCAAGGGTTGTCAATTCATATGTAGCATAGGGACCCAAAAGGCCTATAGAACCTGTTGAATTCTATTCCAAAAGCTTCAAAGATAGAGAAAAATTGTATTCACCATGGCACCATCTGTAGTAAGCATAGCTTTACAGGAGGCAGACAAAATAATTAAATGCCAACCCATTGTGTTAAGAAGCCCCTTTTCAGGTGTTAAAAGCAGTGACAGCAGGTACTCCACCTACTCCAGGGGTGGTCCAATGTGAAACTGTCAGAAAGTGGTATGTGCAGATAGAACACCACTATCATGACCACAATGTTAAAAAAAGCCCACCAAAAGACCTTCCAATACAGGGAGTATTAAACTGACCATGATGGGGTCAGTATAAGTTCTCCATAGAAACAGCTCCCTTATTTAGCTCCCAGGTGAAAAACGTATGGTTTGCTGATGACTCCTCCAAAAGAGAAGGCAAGATACAGGTGATGCAGCGGTGTTTATTGGTTAATTGTATTTTGGTTTGTTCCATGTACCCTTGTTTGGACCCTGTATACTGTCCCTGTCAATTATCTGTCCCCTCCCCTGGTCGAGTGAGAGAATCCCTCTCTCTCCCCTGTCATTCTCCTTTCACCCCTGCCCCAAGTTCTAGAAGGGTCTCTGTCATTTGGCTGTGCATTGGCCTCACAGGTGTAACCCCACTCCCCTGTTCTCCCGTTTGCTGTGTAACCTGTCCCTCACCCCTGGACCACACCCTCGGGCTCTCCCAATTGGTCATGTTTGTGCCTCCACCCCTGGGGTCTGAGGGATAGAAAACCCCCTGTCACCTGTGTTTTGGGGTCTCCCGGAGCAGAGCATAGGAGGTTCGGTCCTTCTATGGAAAACGCCTGGTGGCCTGACTCAGTCTCTCCCCATCAGCTAAATAAATCTTAGTTGGTATGCAGAGCTGCTGAGTCCTCCCTGCTTGGCTTCTCCTCGCGGTGGTCACCTGCTCTTCACGCTGCTATCAGCTCTGCTCTCTGCGGCTGCGATAGGGTTCTGGGGATCAGAGAAGGTCCCCAGAGAGATTGCCTTCAACCGGCGCAGTNGATTAACCCTGTCATAAGTGACTGAGGTGACCAGGGGATAGTTACGCCTAGTCAGACTCCTCTTTTGCCAGTGTGTGTAAACATAATAGGAAGTGGCAGCTGACCACTGGCTGCCAGCATCTGAATGCAAACACAGGTCCTTTAACTGCTGCAGTTCCTAATATGGCTGCTTTTGGCTATCCAGGAACAAGATTACCCTGTTTCTGGCAACTATCAACATGAAAGATGCATTTTTTACAGTCCTTCTGCAAGAATCAGACAAGGAATGGTTTGCATTGACATGGGAAGCAGAGCAGTGTACCTTTACTCAATTTCCCCAGGGATACTGGCATTCAGCCACCCTTGCCCTTTATGTTCCAGCTCAAGAATTGGCCCAAATTGGCCCAGAAGAGCAGGTCAAGATTTACCAAAATATTTATTATGGGAACTGACAGTTGGCCTGCCGGTCTAGCAGACCCGAGATATGACCTTGGCCCAATCATCATGTACCCTTGAAGACAAGATATAAACATTGAAAGAGAAAGAAGCCCAGAAAAATGCAGGAGTCAGAACTGTGGGCATAATCTTGAAACTTGCAAGTCTGCCCCTAGCCATGAACCAATGATTGCACAAGTTAGGGACACCACCGCCTTTAGCAGTATAAATAAGAGGTGTGTAAAAACAAATAAAGATTTTTGCTGTTTTTGTGATTTGTCGTGTGTCCATCCCTACTGCAACAATTTATGATCTGCTAATTGGTTGCCCAGAGGTGGAGGCAGTGGACCAGACTGAGATGAAGATAATTGTTCATTTGGAGAGTTTGGTACTGCATATCCTGACCGAGAAGGTTCATCTCCCTTTCTCTGAGCCAAAATTCTTAGGCATCTGGTGCAAAAGCTGGACAATAGGCATTCCTCCTGAGAGATTAACCACTCTGGATCAGAGCGGGATGCTAAGAAATAAGAAGGAAATGCAATATGCCATACAACTATTACCATTTTGGAGAAAACACATTCCTGACTTTTCCATAATTGCCCATTCACTATATGATCTGGCAAGGAAAAGGGCTGTTCAAGATTGGACATAAGTCCATGAGAAGGCTTTGAAATTGCCTATATTTGAAGCTGGGATATACCAGACTCTAGGGCCCAAACATCCCACAGACCCCTCGCATGCTGAATGGGGTTTTGGCATCCAAGGGTTGTCAATTCATATGTAGCATAGGGACCCAAAAGGCCTATAGAACCTGTTGAATTCTATTCCAAAAGCTTCAAAGATAGAGAAAAATTGTATTCACCATGGCACCATCTGTAGTAAGCATAGCTTTACAGGAGGCAGACAAAATAATTAAATGCCAACCCATTGTGTTAAGAAGCCCCTTTTCAGGTGTTAAAAGCAGTGACAGCAGGTACTCCACCTACTCCAGGGGTGGTCCAATGTGAAACTGTCAGAAAGTGGTATGTGCAGATAGAACACCACTATCATGACCACAATGTTAAAAAAAGCCCACCAAAAGACCTTCCAATACAGGGAGTATTAAACTGACCATGATGGGGTCAGTATAAGTTCTCCATAGAAACAGCTCCCTTATTTAGCTCCCAGGTGAAAAACGTATGGTTTGCTGATGACTCCTCCAAAAGAGAAGGCAAGATACAGGTGATGCAGCGGTGTTTATTGGTTAATTGTATTTTGGTTTGTTCCATGTACCCTTGTTTGGACCCTGTATACTGTCCCTGTCAATTATCTGTCCCCTCCCCTGGTCGAGTGAGAGAATCCCTCTCTCTCCCCTGTCATTCTCCTTTCACCCCTGCCCCAAGTTCTAGAAGGGTCTCTGTCATTTGGCTGTGCATTGGCCTCACAGGTGTAACCCCACTCCCCTGTTCTCCCGTTTGCTGTGTAACCTGTCCCTCACCCCTGGACCACACCCTCGGGCTCTCCCAATTGGTCATGTTTGTGCCTCCACCCCTGGGGTCTGAGGGATAGAAAACCCCCTGTCACCTGTGTTTTGGGGTCTCCCGGAGCAGAGCATAGGAGGTTCGGTCCTTCTATGGAAAACGCCTGGTGGCCTGACTCAGTCTCTCCCCATCAGCTAAATAAATCTTAGTTGGTATGCAGAGCTGCTGAGTCCTCCCTGCTTGGCTTCTCCTCGCGGTGGTCACCTGCTCTTCACGCTGCTATCAGCTCTGCTCTCTGCGGCTGCGATAGGGTTCTGGGGATCAGAGAAGGTCCCCAGAGAGATTGCCTTCAACCGGCGCAGTCACAGCACCCCGGGCAGCAGAGCTAATTAGCGATTACAGGAATATCAAGAAGTTGCTCTGCATGTTGACTGCAGGGATAGGATAGCCACGGAGTGGGAAGGGACTACCCAGTAGGCAAATCCATAGCAGTTTGGAGCACTATAAAGAGTGAAGCTGAGAACATTGACCCCTAGTATGTCTATATTGATTTATATGCAGTGTTTCAGGGATGCACAGAATGGCTCCCTTTCTGGGAGCAAAATTAATGGGAAGTGAATTGACTTTTAACATGGGAAAAGGATAAGTGAGAGAAAATCTTGCAGATTGCTTGAGAAAAAAGACCACATAGGTGGGGTGGGTTGCTGCATACCAGAACGGGGATAACCCAGTCTACTCCTCACAAATCAAGTAGACTCCCTTACTTGTCTTGCGGTGGCAATTACCCCAGACAAGGATGGAAAGGATAGTCTCCCCTTGTCAACAGAGTCATGAGATAGGTGGGACACTATGGATGCTAAAAGGCTGTTAGAGAGAAATTCTCAGTTACAGCATGAAGCAGCTTGCCTGTGAGAAAGTAAAACATTCTCACACATTGAATCAAAACAATACATGTACCCATGAGAAACTTCAGTGTCAACAAGAGCAAGAATTATAAACATCAGATTAACAATCTGCACCTGCACTCTCTCAACGTGTGTTCACTTATGATTGGTTTAGAATAATTGTTTGTACCACATAGCCAATGGTGTTAGGGGGTTAAAACAGTAGCCACTGAACTATCACCTCTGTACGAAGTATACTATAAATGTTTGACCTTTTCAATAAATCATTGCTTAATGCCTTCTAATCAATCTGGAGTCTGTGTCAATTTGTCCATTATGACAGCAACAAGAGACACTACTGAGTGGTTCCATATGAAGCAAGGCACGCCGGAACAAAAGATTTGTTCAGGGAAGCCCACAGCAGGGGTTGGCCAGCGAGCCGAGAACTCTGTACTACAACCGTTTCAGTGTGCAGTCACTGCCACTCTTGCCCAAACCACCACCCCTTTTATGATCCACCTCTTAACCTGAAGAACAAGAGAGAGTTTTGGGAAACATGGCAAATTCATTATACTAGCCCTTTTAACAAATTTGAAGGGAAACAATACATTTTAGTAGGAATGTACATTGTGTCTGGACTAGCTCAAGCAGAAGCCCTTCATAGAGCCACACGCAAACCAACACTTCTGAGACTAAGCAGTGAGCCAGGTGCCACAATTAAGACATTTATAAGGCATAAGAGTTCCCTGACATGTAGATTGGTGTCTTTGTTCAGACAAAAAGAATTTATCATGATCACCGCTGCTTCTGGGTTGTGACAGGCCCTCAACATAATTTTCACTAGTTTAAACTTTACTCTAGCTGCACTATCTCAGACAGCAGTGAGATGAAGTGAAAGCCCATGCCAGCATACATTGGTGGTCAGTGATTCAATTAAGGAGGGGGAATTGCTTTTGCTAAGCACATTGTAAGAGAAGAGTGACTCCCTGCTTTGTCTCTTGTCAAGTGGAAAGGCCAAAACTGTGTAGATTTAACAGATCAGACATGTCAACTAGTGAACTAGTGTCTTGGAGAGGTCCTTTCTCCATTTCCTCCACTCCCTAAAAAAATTAATTCCCGTTGCAGGCATCAGTTACCAGCAGTACAGAGTCAAGCCTGGCCCCTTTTACAGGACAGCATCACATCTTCAAGGGTGACAGTGACAGAGATTAGAACAAAGGCTAGGAACCACCCTTTTCAAGTGTTTCTGGACAAAAGCAGGTGCAGTCTGGAGGCAGAGACACTGTAAAGGGAGCTCTCCAGTGTCGGGCACTCCCAGCGCAGGTGCCTTAGGACTGACCTATAAGCACGCGTAGGGCCACCAAAGCCGCACCAAAGCCTTTTCCACTCTCTTGTTCAAAATATAAATATCCCGTATGCAGACAGAAGGAATGATGATGCAAAACTAGTGCAGTCAACTTTTTTGCCAGAGACTGTGACCTGTATGGCAGAACTTGACGCTGTGCTTGGCTGCCTGGGGTGCCAAGGCTGCGCCGGTCGAAGGTGACTCCTCTGAGGATTCACGCTGATCCCCAGAACCCTATCGCAGCCACAGCTCCCAGAGCCGAAAGCAGCTTATCAAGCAGGTGGTAAATGCATAGAGAAGCAAAAAGGCAGAGACGACTCAGTAGCTCTACATACCAGACCAAGGATTATTTGGCTGATGGGGAGAGACTAGCGGAGCCTAGCCACCGAAAGCTTCACCGAGGAGGATCAGCTCCAAGTGCCCTCCTGCACAACGGTAACAAGGGGTTTCACCCCCCCAGGGTCTCAGGGGTGGGGACAAGAACACGACCAATCGGGAAAGCTCAAGGGTGTGGTCCAGGGATGAGGGACAGGCTACACAACGAACGGGGAAACAGGGAAGGGGGGATACACCTGTAAGGGCCAATGCATAACAAAGTGGCGGGGATCTTTCCAGAATTCGGGACAGGGCTGAAAGGAGAGTGACAGGAGAGAGAGGGAAACTCTCGCTCAACCAGGGGAGGGGACAGACATTTGACAAGGGGAGCATACCGGGTATAAACAGGGGTACGTAGAACGAACCGAAGTACAATTAACTAATAAAAACCGCCGCAACAAGAACTGTCAGCTCTGTTAGCAGTAGATTTCCATCTGCTTTACAGCTACGAAGAGGTGTGAGGCACCTGCAATGGACACTTAAGGGACTAAAAGGATACCAAATTCTGGGAGAAAAGAAAGCTTAGATAAAGCTGCTCCTCCAATTCCAGCTCAGGCTGCTGACACAGTAAGAAAGACCATGGGAGAAAAAAAGCATTCCAGCATCCTAGTTGTACTGATTGGTATGTTTTATCACAGACTTTCAGTTTATCCTTAAGCTGTCACACAGCCGCCTTGTTTTGGGAACACATGCAGGATGCTTGAAAATTCCCATTATTTATCCAGAAGAGCAGATTACTGCAGCTGCGGATAGCATGAGGTTGTGCAAGAAGAGTGGCAGAGTACTAAATACTGCATCAGTTACTGAGGGTTTTCAGTGTACAAAGAAAGAGACTGGAAAGAATAGATGTTACATGCAAGCAGAGTAGGAAGTAAAAAAGCTGCAAAGTCTCAAAAAATACATTAAGGAAAAATTTCAAGGGACCCATTTTGGTGTTAAAAAGACTACTGCAATAGATTAATTTTAAACAATGTCATTTGGATCACTACAGTGTAAAGGGACAAATGCTTCTTTTTAGTATGTGAAAATGTTCTAAGATATGCATTTTAATAAATTTAATAAGAATGTTTGGGAAACTTAAGAAAAACACTCTCAAAGGATCTTCAAGGAGTTAAAATGTAGGCAGGGTGTTCTTAAATGCATTAACATTTATGTGAAATGAAAGTTCAAACAAGACCCTTCAATCTTATATATGATTCAAGCCAATAGAGAAATAAAACCCTGCTATGTTAATGGGAACCATTGGTTTCACTGGGATTGCAGCAAGCCTCAATATAGTCCTACTTTAATTTAAAGTTGGATTTGCAAACTCAAATTAGTACTTTTTATTGGAGGAAGATTTCTTAAGCTGTAGTGAAATTCAGCAGACAAAGATGAATGCTGCTTTCCTGCCCATCTCCCAGTTTTTCAATTTTCGTGTGCTTCATATCATCTCACAGAAAGCTGCTCACTGATCAGCATCACTCTGCAGCTACCTGCAGGTTTATTTCTGCCTGTTCCTCTGCCAGATCGCTGATCTCTGTTTTGTACTGCTAGTTTACAGCAAATTCACCTTATTCCAGCTTGGGTCTGGAGCATAAAAGCCTTCTGGCTCTAAAGGAATTAACCGTTCGTTTGTCAGCCTGTTAGAGTACCTCAGCTGATGTTATAGCACAAACAGGAAAATTACATTTCTTATAATAAATGCACAGGGGATGGGATCAGCCACTGCGACTTTAGCCATCTACCTGGGGCTGCTGGTTCCTGACTCTTTTACTGGAGTCAGGAAAACCCCTCTCAGAGGGTCCCACTACCATCTAGGCGCAGATGGAGGCTGCCTGGCCCTCACACAAAATCACTAATAAGGAAGATGCAAGTACCAGTACCGACCCAGATTTCAGCTGAAGTGGCTGGAAAGGTATGGGGAGGTTGGAGAACTAGTAACTAGTAACATATATATATATATGTGTGTGTTTTTCTAGATTACTGTCTAGAGTACTTAGACTAAAGCACAGCTAAATGCTGCAAGACTAAATACATAAATCAGTGGGCTTTTCTACTAGTGAAGAGAGATACCAGAGAGGTAGGCAGGCTTCTCTGCTCCCAGTACAGCTTAAAAGTAACTTTCTTTTCTATCCTCACCTAGTTGTTAAAGGACTTTTCTGATGAAAGACTTTCAGCATAATAAAAGACTGTTTTGTTAACCATGGGTGAAAGGAGATGCTTCCAGTAGACCAGACACAAAAGGAGCTGTTAGCTGAGATATATCCTTGCCTTCAAGGGCTGCTGCTGACACCCGCTACCTGAAGTGATGGCTTGTGTGGCTGTCAGTGAAAGGTGGCTAAATGGCGCCGTTGACCATGAAGAAATCGTGGTAGCAGGTAATTTTTTCAAACATCTCCACACGATGCTGAGATACCTTTCCAAAAACTCACTCTCATGTCTGCATTACATAAGCAATATTTTTAGAAGAAGTACTGTGACATGAGCAATGGCTGGATGCACTTCAGCAAGGTCCCAGTTAAGGTTATGAACCTGATACCAGCTGCTACGAGGCACATTGAATAATCTGGACTCAAACAATGAAATATGAATTTTTGTACCACCTATCCAAAAGAAAAAATGCAAGTCATGTCTCCAGGACTTAGGAGTCTCTTCTGGAAATTACTGCTTTAGAACAGGTGCTAGAAGCCTTGACAAACAAGTGACTGAGAACAACTCCTCAGAGTGACACCATGGCCTAACTTGTAATATAATTTATGGAGTCTGAATAAAAATTGCCCATTTCACCATACAAGAGTTCTGCATTACTACTTTTGCGTGATTGCATTTCAGACACTGTGCCCAGTTTCAGTGTCCTCAGACAATGCTGACAAAGGCCACTTAAGAGAAAATGAAGAAAGAATACATTAAACACACTTTTTAAACCCCTTAATCTTAGTGAAAATTTCCCCTTGTGACCAGGGCAAGTTTTGAAATGTCTTGGTCAGTCTAATAAAATATATATGGTGAACAGAAATTCAGTAACAGAAAATAAAGAAAAAGGCAGAATCAATCCAGAAAGTGAAGGGAGACAAATTCAGAAAGGAAGTACTTTTAGAAATGCATTTTTAGACATTAGAATACATACTAAGGCTTGTCTATTAGTAGAACAACAAACTTCATCAAGCAGTAACTGTAAGATAGCAGGCATGGCAATGAACACACAGAGGAGATGCCATTTTTGACAGCAAATTTGAAAACCTCTTATGCTGGTGGCAAAGCTGAAGACTAAAATTCAATGTCCGGAATGTTTTCACATTTGGGTGACTTTTTGATATTTTGCATGTACTTGCTGCAGCAATTATGCTTAACTAGTCCAGCCACTGACTGCGACAAGGATGAACTGCAGATGAGGAAAGAATGAAATGATAAAACATGTTTTGGCAGATGTTGTTTTTTCCTCAGCAGCTTCTGAAAGTCAATTCAAAACAATGCCATAATCTTTTCTTTTTTGCTTAGAATGAGCTCAAGACCACAAAGTTAAATTATTAGACCATTTGGGGAAAAAAAATGGAGCTGTCGAAGTGTTCTGCATAACAGAAAGGTCTAAACATCAACAGAAACGGCTTCAACAGAAATTTCTGTTGGAAAGTATGACAAAGTCTGCAACTCACTTGTTGCAAAGAGAGACTAAGGAGAAATGGGAGAAATAAGTTATTCTCCTGTTTTCTGAACATAGTTTTTTCAGTAGCTTTTCTGTTAGCTCTGGTCTTTACTATTCTAGTGACTAAAATACAGTGCTATATAAACACTTTGAGACAGAAATTATGTTATTCCCTTTATTTGACTGTTGCTCTAGCAAAATGTAAAAATATTTCCAGTGGATAGAGTTTTTTCTTTAAATACTAAATTGAAAGTCATTGTCATGACCACAGCATTCAACTTAAAGTACTTAAGCTTAAACGACCTATTTAAAAGCCTGACTTGTCCAGCAACTTTTTAATAGACTGGAAAGCCAACCTGATGACAGCAAACATCCAACTTTTTTCCTGCTGGGTGAAATTTATTCCAGTTACTTCTCTCTGGAAAAGTGGAAACAACAAAGTAATAGATACATCACCATGTTAATTTAAGCGCAGCTAGGCTTTGACCTCATCCCAACTATAAAACTAATTTCGAGCTTGGTAGATAACAATTTATACTGCACAAGTAGAACATGAGTTACTACACACGAAGGGCATTTCAGGCCCCTTTGTACATTCACCCTATGATCGGCAGGATGATGCCTGGATTTTCCCAGTTTCCAGCAAGCAGCCTCATGGCACCAAGCCTGCTTGCGTACTCAGCACAGCAATATGGGTCCAAGGTAATATGTTCAACTTCAGTGGGTTTGTGCACCTCATGACCAAATTATTTTTCATGTGTTACAATACCGCAATATTTCCTCCTACTTCAAGAATGATTTGCAATTAATCTTTGTCCTGCAGACTCCAAAAAATCCATGTCACAAAGAAACTTGAACTAAAGAACAGATTCTCTAGTGCCTAAGAGGGAGCAGGAATTCACACTTCATTCTTCCCAAGCATTAAAGGAATCAATATCATCCCCTCCTATTTGCACCTACCTCTCTTCATAAATTCCAAGGTAATTCATTATGTTTGTGGTATCTATTCTCACAACTTCAGCTAAATTTGACTGATGAGCTCAGAAGTTTTTGGGGCCAAGTTAAATAGACAAAGTGACCAAATGCAATCCTTCTCAGAAATCAGGCTAAAAAGGACACCTAAGGGATTACTACTACTTACATTCTTTATAGACTTCCTTTTTTGGGCCAAATTTTGGCTTTGCCAACTGGCTACATTAAGAAAGAGGACAGAGGAAAGGAGAAAAGAATTGCTGAATTTGAAGTATTGTACACAAATCTTATATTGCATTGCATTGTACACCTCCCCAAGACTGGGGAAGTTCACCAGGTTTATAATCCAGTGCTCTACACCATGCTAAGAAAAGCCTGTGGACCCCAAGGAGGGCTCAGACTCTGAGTCTGCTGTGTACAATATGCACACAGTTCTCAAAGGACAGACATTTCCTAACCATAGTCTTGATGCTCCATAGGGCAACTAATGCCCCTCAGTAACCAAAGAGGAGGGGAGCTCTCAAAGGAGCTGTGAAGAAATACATGGGTTTTATCCAAGCAGTCTTTTACTAATAAGAGTGATTCTGGTTCTAAGACACTGGTACTGACATTAACATATCCATATTCCCCTGTGTACTTTTAGCTGTAGATTTGCCATGACATGACTCATTGTGCATGCTTTCTCTTTTCATTGCATAAATTGAACAGGGATTGAACACCTAGAAACAGAACACCTCATAAAATATCAACTGACATTTTCCCTTAGTATTTCCATGCTTTCATCAAAGCTAGAGTCTAAAATGGGTGTCATGTTTTTCTCATTGATCTTAGTGTTCACTGAAACATTCAATGTTGTCAGAGGCAAATTCCTAGGAAAAGAAGCAAGAACATATTTATGTGAACCATGTATATTGACTATTATCAGAATTTAAGTCCAACCATACCCAGCCCCTCTGAGGACCAGCTGGAACACAAGGACATTTGTCTTCTGCCAAATTTCCATACCTTTAGTACAGCAGAAAAATATCTTGTCTTGGGAGCAAAGTCCAGTTAGAAGAGTTTTCTTCCTGTCTCTCTTCCATTTGTAACAACATCCAGAGAGACATTAAAAGAGTTCTTTCAGAAGGATGGCATTTACCCACAGAAACCCAAAGGGAACTGAAGACCAACTTTTTCATGGCTGTTGATCTTGTTCATACTGGTGTTTCTGCAAAGAGGATGATACTATTCACATTTACTACATGAAGAAAGCTCAGATGGCCATAGGATGGGGCTTGTTGGGTTTACAATCCAAAGTTTCATAACGAGTACTCCAAACTAAATCTCATGCCGAAAGTGGCAGAAACCAGACTAGATTCTTCTACTTCTCCATGGTAATGCTATGAAGAGGTAGTGTGAATCAATGATGGAGAAGATGGCAGAAGTGTGAAGAAGTACATGAGGACTACAAAGATGTCATGAGGTTATACAGGGAGAAGATTAAAAGACTGTCGTGGGTTGAAAAGTGATTTTTCCCTACAAGGAACTTGACAGCTTCCTTCAGGTATGAGAGAATCAATTAGCTAAGTTCTAAGATGGACACTCTTTTTAACCACTTAAGAAGTTGAATACGCC
>WEKY01035977.1:1012-40596 GCA_013390045.1 Picathartes gymnocephalus
GCTAATAGCTGTCCTGAAAACAGGGGCTGGTGTGGAGTGTAAGTCCCCAAGTCCCCTGAAACCGTTAGCCTCCCACGGAGATGTTGCTAGGGGATGGTTTTATTTGAATTTTGCCCCCAAGAGAATCCATTTCAGGTGTTAAGACCACTTCTAAAATAAGCAGAACATCCTTGGAGGATGTCTGCTCCTTCCACAAAATCTGCCCTAAATCACCTGCAAAAATCTGCTCCACACATTATTCTTTAAGAGGAATGAGCACTTCTGCACAGTATTAACAGCAGATTAATTTCACTTCCTCCCACATCTTTTCTGTTATCGAAATGAAGAATCACAATGTTTTCAACACAACCTCAGTTCAGCTGAGGGGATTTCTGTCTCTTTTGGGGTTTTTTTGCTGACCTCTCATAGCTCTTTTTTCCACCCATGTCTAAAAACGGAGGATCAGAGACATGGTTTTAGGTGGTGTTTTCCTCATTCTGAACTTAATTGTTTGTTGGAATCAGAGAGGGAAGTCTGTGGTTCTGCTTTGAACTGCAAGCAGCATCCAGGTTTGCATGCAAGTACCTGAGAACTCTGGATAATCAGAGAGAGGGAGAAATTAGCTGCTGATTTCGGATTTCACTGAGTGAGCAATGGAAGGTGAACACCGAGGAATCAGAAAGCCTTGACAATTCCATTCTTGGAGCAGAATGACCAGTTTCCACCAGAAGAAGAACAAGCACACTCAAAAAACTCAAAAAACCCCCAGTATTATTCCTTCCGTAATATCTGGAAATGTAAAGCGAACACTGCAGAACAACCAAACGAAAATCAGACGTCAAAAATGGTCCACTTATCTTAAAAGAAGGCCACGACTCAGGAGCTGTGTCCCTGCCCTCCCCAGTGCTCCTCAACATCCAAGGGTTTGGGTTCTTTCCAGGCCCTGCTTGAACTCAAACCCTACCCTGCCTTTACTTAAGACTGCAACAATAGGGAAAAAATATGATAATAGTGCTCCTGGGGCAGGCTTTCCAAAGCCCTAGATTGCCTTATTAAAGAGGTCGTTATGAGACAGGAGGCAGATCAGAACCATTAAATTTTGACGTCTCCTAAATTCTATTACAAAGACAAAGCCCTTCCTCCGGTGATTTACATTTGAAGTTTGCTCCTGCAGAGTGAGCACGAGCTGAAGAGCCCGTGTAGACTAACAGTGAGTAATGACACTAAAATCTTTATTATTTACAAACCAAAGCCAGGGTAGGCATAACACCCAGTTCCAGCAGGAGATGTCAACTCAGCTGACACCTCATTACGGCCCAGCTGCAACGCTGAGCTCCACACCCCCATAAATCCATCCTTCTCCCAAGCCTCTGCTGCAACTTCATCCCTCAGAAAGCAGCACTTAATGTCCTCGTAATGAAGAACAGGCAGGCACATCAAAACACGCTCCTGATGCTCTGGAGGTGATGGAAAGCACTCTCCTGAAAATTGGGAAGCCCTGTCTGTTTCTCCAAACAGGAGCTGGATGATGCTCCCTGATTCTTCCTCACCAGCAGTGTCTGTTCTCACTAGAGTCACCAATTTCATTTCTCCTGCAATAAACCTCGGAATGATCCAAGTTCTCCCCAGGCTTAATGGAGTATTTACTACCACACACCTTTCTAGGGATTTCCCACATTTATTGCTCCTTTCCCCAAGGAACAAGCAGGTGTTTGAAGCTGTGCAGGATCAGCTCAGTCAATGCTGAGGGGATGTGAACACCTTCAGAGCTGCAGTGTCGGAGATGGGATGGAAATTCCTTTGTGCTCTCTGCACACAGGCTCGGAGACACAGAGGAATGCAAGGATTGATTTCAAGCCTTCAGAGAAACTGAGATACATAAAGGCACGCCAATAAGAAATAAAGACTTAGCCTTAAAGTTTTAAAATGCTTTAAAAGTGCCTTAAAACATATAGTAGCTGAAACTAGTCAGTAACCAAAGTGTTCTTTTCTCCAGTTCAAAGTTTAGTGATACAGTTATCCATAGAATGATGTAGTTATCCATAGTTTGACTACTCCTTAGTCAAAACACAGGCATAGCATAACGTAGTTAGATAGAAAAATGGAACATGATAAACTGGAAGATAGAACACGATAATCACACGTGTAAGTTCTATGTAAAAAACACGCACTGCTGTTCTTTACAGGCACAGGTGCAGAAAGTATCAATACAGAACCGTGTTTGTAACTGATTGGGCAATAAGCAAATATAACACCTTAGAATTCTTAGAGGATTCTGGGATGCAGCAAACTTTGCCAGGATGCAGCAAACCACACCAAGAGAAGAATGAAGAGTGAAGAACACCTTAGAAGAACGCTGCCTCTAAATACTCAGGCTGCTGCTCGTGCTGCTCCTGCCTCATGCTCTCATGAACTGCTGTTTTTCACCCTTGCGAGACTGATGGCGCTGCCTTGCAATAAACACCTTTTTGCATCAGATGAAGACTCTTTCTTTCTCTCTCTGACCTAAATAACCCATGATCAACCTCAGCACTGCAGCACTTCCCCGAGCTCATCACAACCCCAACTGTACTGATTCGTGCACTAAAAAGATTGAAAACTCCTCCAAGACCCTCGCTGGCCCTGGGAAGGAGATGAGAACCCAGCAGAACTCTCAATTACACAATGCTGCAGGGAAAGGACCAGAGGAACAATGGACACAGCCTCCTGTTCCTTGAGGCAAGGACTCGCTGAGTGGTGACCTCACTGCTGCCTCTGGTTTAGCCAGGACAAAGGGATTTGGGACAACTGAGTGCCACGTGCCAGTCTGGAGGTTTGCTCAGTAAGGCACCCTGGGAGAGAGGAAAAGGCAGCAAGAGGAAAACCGACAGGAAAACCTGCTGTGTACAATTCCCTGTGGGAGTCCCTTGCACAACCAGGTGAGAATGGCCACAGGAATCGAGTGGTTCTGTGGAATTCCACTCGTGGCAGTGGAGGATCAGGTGCCTTTTAGCTCTGCATTCCTAGGGGAGACTAAACAACAGCCGTCCTCTCACTGCCTTTTCTAGGATTTGACCTTTTTCTCTGCTCTTTTACAACCCTTCCCAGATTTATCACAGATTTATCACACAAGCTTGCTGCTTCTCTGAATTTTTCACCCTCACCTGAGGTACCCAGCACTTGTGAGAAAGGCCAGGTTTGCACAGGTGAAAAGAGAGAACATCAGTCGCATCCTTCAGCCCTACGGAGAACAGCACATCCTGCAGAAAATAATCCACTTATCTGTTCCTGCTTTCTCATTCCTGCCCATTTGTTCTTTTCCTTTCTCTCTTTTTGAAGCACAATTAGGTGTTTGGAAAAGGCTTTCTTCTGAGCAGGGACTCGCACAGCTCATTATTCTGCTACAAGAACACCACTGCTTTGTATTATTCAAGTTTGTACCACTTGTTTGGATTATTCTGTGGCATCTGTTCCTCCTCCCCCACAGCACCTTAAAACCACACAACTATTTATTATCTCTCTGCTTCAGACACCACCATCAACTCTTGTCCTCAAGACCAAGGAGGACTGTGATATCCTATATCCCAGATCTCAACTCTGCATCTGAATTTAAACAAAAACCTATTTAAGTCGAACGTAGGAATGTGATTTATTTCCTTTGCTTAATTGTGCAAGCCTTTGCCCAGAACATTCATAAAAGAAAACTGATTACAGGAAAAGTGCTGAGGAGTTTAGAGCAGGGGGTCAAATGCCATCCAGATTTTTTTTTTTTTCCTGATTTATTTTAGTCAGTTTTGTGGGAAAACAATGACTTGTCCTGAACAAAAACTAAGCTTGGCTCACTGAGCTTCCCTTGAAGACTTACACAGGTCAGAAAGGTTCTTTTAAGCAATAAAATAAAATAATTATTATGAGATTCAGCAGGAATTGTGAGGAAAACTGTGGTATAAGCTTCAGGCTCCCCTGCATGGGGCAGGATCAACGTGAGTTGCAGCATTTCCTCTGCATCTTCTTCACACACACCGTGGCTAAATTCCATACCAAAATCCATGCCCCGAAGAGTTGAATTCGCTGAGAAAGTGGAACACCTAAAAGAGGCTGCAATTCCGAGTGAAGAGACGAGAAAACATGGAAAATGCTCTTACTTTTGACAGTAGCTGTGCGGGTGCAGTTGTAGAGGATGGCTAACTCCCCAAAAACTTTGCCAGGTCCCATGGTGCAGAGCTTTACTCCCTCTTTTGTCACTTCAACCTTCCCATCTGTGAGAAAAAGAAGAGAAAAAAGACCATTTTAAAAGGGGAATGAAATCATTTCAGACATTTTAAAAGGAAGATTAATGCGTTTCAGATTTAACTTTTAAAATTTATTTGATTACAGGCCACGTTGGACGGGGCTTGGAGCAACCTGGGATCGTGGAAGGTGTTCCTGCCCATGGCCAGGGGCGGATTGGGATGAGCTTTAAGGTCCCTTCCAACCCAAACCACCCTGGGATTCTGTACTGTGAACAAAAAACACCAGAGCCTTACAACTTCCAAAGGAATTCAGTGTATTATGGAGAGCACATAAACTCAGCAAAAGGTTAAAACCAGCTGTTGCATACAGAAAGTTTCAGCGCTTGAGGGTTTTTTAGTGGAGCATCTGTGCAGTCAGGATGTACTCACGGTACACTAAACGCACTGTGAACTGTGTTTCACCTGTCACACTTGCAGGTGAAATTTTCCCCCGATTTTTTGTGTTACAAAAGGAAAAGATTTAGGTCTTTAACACCGCACATGGAAACGGCGGCGTAATTTTGCTCATTTTCCCCAAGAAACTAATCCCTGAGAACACTCATCCATGAGTAATAGAACTGTTATCGGAAAGAAAATTACTCTGACCCGTGGCTATTATTTAATTCCCATCTCTCCACCCCTTGCCTTTCTGAATATCTCGTTTCATGAGGGGAAATCTGCTTTATCAGCTTACCTGTACCATGCCGGGAAGGGACGTGTGAGGAGGGGTTAAAATCCCAGGCTGGATGGAAAGAAAGGAGCTCAGGACCAACCTGGGAGGTTGGAAGTGACCAATCTTTTAAATCTTGGGGGGGGTTTGAACAGCAAGATTTGAAAAACGAGAGCCGGGAGAAGGGAAGGAAGAGGGGACAGAGGTGAGGGGGGCACGGGGTTATTCCCACCCAAAAAAAAAAAAAAAAAGGGGTGGGGAAAAAAGAGCAAAGATTTGGAATCTTAGCAGCCACTGAAAAGCCTCCCCTCACAAACTGGGAAACAACCTAAGGGATCATGGAATACAATCAGAGACCTGAAACACAGACTCATTTAGGTTGGAAAAAATGATCATTTATCAAGCTGAGAGGGCCTGTTTGGTAAATATGATGACCTAAAGGTTACCTGGGCTGTGTGAAATGGTGGCAGCCTTTTCTGTAATACAGAAGCAGAGTTGGAAGGGATTCAAATATCCTCATTACAAGTTACTTTTTCTGATTATTTTTTATAAATGTTTGATTCGCCTCTTTATATTAAGTATCAATCTAATAAGAAGCACAAAAATAGGTGTTTTTGTCAAGAATGGGCAATATCAACCTTTAGTAGGGCCGCACACACTTCAGAGATTCTTAAATTATTTTGTCGAATGTAATTTTTTATCTAACAGAACTGATTTCAGCAGTTTTTCTGCAAAAAGCTCTGCTAGATAAAGCTCTATAACAAAATCCTGTAAAGGGAATGGCTTTACCTCACTTTGGGCTCATGGGTTCCAAAGGAAGATGGACAATTCTGAGCAGTAATACACAGATTATTCCCAAGTGTTGGGGTGCATAATAAACATATTGGGGATGAAATCAAAATACTTGTCTTAAAAGTATCGAGGAGATTTCCCAGCAAGATATTGCAGGTATTGGCAACACTAGATAAAACAATGTTCTGTGGTTTAGTAATGAATGCGCTCTTTAATTACAATTTATTGTCCTGCAGAAAGCCTCCCATTCTCCCGCTGTGTCACTGAGGAATCTGGAATATTAAACACCTCACTGTAAGATGCCCAGACCATAAGCAAAATTCACCTCTCATGGAATTAAAAGGTCAAAGGGCTGCTGTAGGATTTTTCCCATTTTCTTTTCCTACCTGGCAGCCTATGCAGTGCAGTTTTCCACAGAGCAAACAAATTGTTCTGCTGTTTCAACCCAATAAAGGAACCAAATGAAATACAACACAATATTGATCAATTAATGGAGATACATCTGCAACTTGCCTTGGCATCTCCATCAGACAAACACTAAATAATGCAAGAGATGCTTCTCTCCAGGTAGGAGAATCAGAAAATGCTGCATTTCAGTCTAAATATTGAGCATTATTGAATTCAACATTCTATTTAATTTACAGCTTGAGCTGATTTTGGGGAGCTTTAGCTGGCATACAAACAATGAGCTTTTCTGTCAGCTGTGAGAAGCTATTCCATCACGGTGGGGAATGCATATGATTTTTCAAGTAGAGCACGATGTAAAAATCTCAGTGTCTTCAACTCCCCAGTTCCGAGGGCTCCAGCCACTCCCTTCCCAGGATGAACATAAGGAGGTGACCAGAGTTCAGGGTCAATAAAAGAGATCAATGCCTCCACAAGCCAATAGAAATACCTCCAGAAATCCCTTTAACCACGTAGAACTCAAAATATTTTGGGTTCAGCAGACACCCACAAGTGTCAGTTCTTTGGTTCTTTCTCCTTGGACACTTCCAGGGGATGGGGCAGCCACAGCTGCTCTGGCTGACCTGTGCCAGAGCCTCACCTCGTCCTGTTGCTTTGCAAGATCTCAGGGAGATGCACTAGAACTTTATGAAATTAAGCTTTTCTAATGACAAACTAGTCCTAGGAGCTGGACTTCAACCATCCTTGGGGATATTCCATGAAATCCAAGGCCCCCAGCACACATCCCCGAGCCTTGGGCCTTTCAGCCAGAGCCTCGCTTCCCCAAGTTCAATTCTGCGTGCTAATTACATTGTAGTTGCAAATTTAATTGCGGAGCAATTACGGTTTTAATTGCTAAGTGGCTGCCCGACTTCAGAGCCGGTCCGAGGAAGATGTGCTAACACCGGTGTTTGTTTGGAAACACGAACTGATAACGGCCCGCAGTGCTCCCGGAATTATTCACGGCGTTGTGCCCCAGCCACTGGGAATCTTCTCCGCCGTGGCTGTTACACTTCAGAATGAGGAACAGTCACAATATTAAAGCTAAAGACAGGATTTAGGGGATTTTTTTTCTCATGGCCCTTCTTAAAATAGGCTGACACTGAATTACTCCTGGCGCATCTCTGTCCTGATTTCAGGAATCATGGAAGTAGTTCCTGGAAAATCATCTATACATGGAAAATCACAGAATGGTTTGGAAGGGACCTTTAAACTCACCCAGTGCCAGCCCTGCCATGGGCAGGGATACTATCCCAGGGTGATCCAAAACCTGCCCTTGGACACTTCCAGGGATGGGGAACCTGTACCAGGGCCGGTGCTCTGGTAAATTCCTGAATAATCTCCCGGGGTGCCAAGTTAAACACGGATCATTTGAACCACAGAAGAGGAAAAATACAGATAACTGAAGCACCTCAGAACAAAGCAGGATCAATTTCGTCCCCTACAACACCACCAGCAAAGCACAGAGGTTTTGTTTTGATGGGGACATTGGGAGTTTTGTCACTCTGAGTCCACCCAATTAAACCTGAAATAACATCTCTCGCTGAAGTGCACCCACGTCCCTCAAATGAATGGAAGGATAAAGCAAATTGCACTCATGTGACTCTCTCAATCAGGAGGATCATTTTTTTTCCCTCAATAATTAAATGGTCATTTTCTCTTTCCAGGCACAGAAGAAAACAGATTACGTTGACCTGAGGAACTCGTCAGCCTGTGTGTAATTTATATAATAGACTGAATTTGTGCAATGCATTATCAGCTCTCCCTTTTTCCTCCCTCAGAACGGGGGAAAGGGCACTTGCTGCTTCCAGCCAAAATCTTCCATAACTCCCAAATCCAAACAAATCTGAATTTTAAAGAGACAAGAATATCCAAGAGGGTATCTGAGAACCCCAAGTGGATTTCTACACAGTAAGGGAGTTTCTTCTGTTGTCCAGTAAAGCCTTTAACAGCAGGAATGAGCCAGGGACATTGCTACCGTGTATTTCTCCATACCCAGGAGACACCTGGAAGGCCTAATTCCTTATTTTCAGTTGTCTAGCCCAGCAATGCCTTTGAAACACAGATAAGAGCAATGGATTTTAGTATTATTCACATTACTGGGCCCTCTTCAAGTCCTGGACCCTTAGGGAGGAAAAAAAGAGGCTGGTTCTCCCATGAAGGCACTAATTATTCATCCCATTCCCATGCCAGGTTAAAAACCACAAACGCTTCTGGTGAAAAATGAGGAATATAAAAAAAGCAGGGTTCAGCACAAGCTCATATATTCCTAGGATATAAATTTCATCCCACAACTCCAAAAATGCCAGGAGGGGTGGGAGGAGGATTCCCTCAATTCAGTGCAGGATTCATGAATGACTATTCAATATTTGATTTCATCTGTGCCGGTTTCACACTTGGACTTGCAGCTTGATTTGTTGGATGCTATTCAAGCTCTGCTCTGAAAACTGAGGAATGATTGTTTGCAGGAAGTTTTCTTTGGGAAATATCACTCTGGATCTGGAGATTTTCCTGAACAAGGCTGACTGTATTTCAAAAATGGCAACTGAGATGAAGCACAAATTACCCTTCAGCACAGTGACAAGCCCCTGTGCATGTGGGAACTGTAAGCCCTGACAGGTGTCTCCCTTACCCAAATTCAGGAAAGTTCTGACAGAATAACTACAATATCAGCAAGGAAAGAAAATAAATAATGCATATTTTGCCAAATTTCAAGTTGTTTTCCCACTGCAAACTGTTGCGAGAGTGCTTCAAATATGGAGAAAATTGCATTTTTTTCTCAGATGTCTCTCTGAGAAAAGCCAAATAAATTCTGACAGAATTTTCCAGGCTGATTTTCTTTTAAGCTGGCACCTGCAGCAGGAGTTTAAAGCTCAGTCTTTCAGAGCTGTGCGAATGAGGAGGGACTGAACACGGGGCACCTGCTCAGTCTGGAGACCGACGACCCTGCGGAGCCTCAGCCGTATCCCACTCCCAGAAACCCTCCAGGGAGCTTGAACCCTCCTGGATAAAACCCAAGAAGAAGGTAAATGAAGCAAGACCTGAATTCTTACTCTCAGACCTCCAGCTGCGACACTGCAAGTCCCTTCTGAGGCTTCAGCAAAGGTGTTGAGCTGAACGAACTGATTTTACCTCCTCTCAAACCCTCTGGGGGAGGCAGTCCCGATGCGGTGGGACTGGGGCAGTCACCGGGACAGCCTCCCCCAAACTGGGCCCTGGAAATCCTCTTGCTGGGGGGGTGAATTTCCAGTGCCAAAGTTTATTTAGGAGAGCCTGACACCAGCACAAACCCGGGCTAAGGTGCTCAAAAACCAGAAAGTATTTACCAAGCTGGCCCTTCCTCCCTGGCAGGGACCTGCTACCAAAAAATGGCATCCTAAAATTGCTTTTCAACACCGGTTTGTAGGAAACAGTTCTGAAACTGGGCTTGAAGCCATGAACCAACGTGTACCGTGCGTGCAGCCTGAAGAGGTGACTTCAAGAACACCTCTCGGATTTAAATCAAGGCGCACTCCAGAGGAAGGATTACTGGAGATAAGAGCAGAGCTCCAGCCCAGTTTCCACCCCGGCTGCAGGAGCGTATAGAAAAGCAGGGAATGGAAAGAAAGGAGGCGATTGCCGAAATCGGTAACAGCAGCCCGGGGGCAGAAAGGGGCTGGGAGAATTGAGAGCAGCTGAAAAAAGGATAAAGAAACTGTCCCTGGGCTTTAAAGGTAGGGACTACAGCCAGATGAGAGGAAGGCACAGAGCCTGTGGAGATCCCAGAGCCACTGAGGTTGGAAAAAACTCTCCAAGGTCATCCAGCCCAAGCTGTGCCCAATGCCCACCTTGTCACCAAACTGCCACCATTCCCCTTGAAAGGACAAGTGGAGAGTCCCTAATGAATTATCCCAGAAGAAATGCTCTGCCTGAGCAGGGATGGGCACTCCCAACTATCTCCTCCTACAGGAGAAAACTCTGCAGCCAAAGCAAAATAAATGGGTTTTTCCAGGTGCCTTCTCTCTGGGAGAATAGAAAACTAGTTTGGATTTTTTTTCTATTATTATTATTACTATTATTATTTTGTTACAGGCGGACCCACTCCCAAGGGGAGATGAACATCCTCCAAAACCACCTAGAATACTGAAAAATATATACACAGACATACATTTATCCTGCTTTTTCAAGATCTTTCCAATTGTAATATACATCCCTGCTCAAGGTTATGGAGAGGAGACCTCCAGAACTCCAGGACAAGCTTGATTCCTGCGTGACTCACAGATATTTTGTCTGATGTAAGATCTCCTTCAGCCTAAAGGCAAAAGCAGGGTTGTGTGAGCACTGATCCCACACTCTCCCCCTCAGCTGGACAGCTCCCAAAATACGAACAGCTCTGCAGGAGAGAGGGAGAAGCCTGGGATCCTTGGGAAAGGTGTGCTTTGCTCAGTTTGGTTTTTGAGCAACTCAAGGAGTTAGGGTGAAACGCAAGAAAATCCGCAGAGATTTGGCAGATGCTGGCAGTTTATCCTCACACACACTCCCTTATCCCAGCCCTTCTGAAGCCCAGATGTGCACAAAAAGTGATCAGGGAGAAGGGATGAGTTTCATATTTACCCTGGATAAAATACTGAAGAGCCCAAATACCCTTCAGGGCACGCCTGTCTAATTTGCCTCACTCTTTCCTCGATAAATAACAAGTTTCAATCTCGAAAGCAAACAAAGCCAAATGCAAACTGCTCTTCCCCCAAGCATTCTGTGGAAGGACACAGCCTGCCCTGCTGAGCTGCAGTGTTTATCCCGAATTTTGGCTCAGCACCTCTTAACCTGGAATTACGGCTCCAATTCCAGGTGTGCAAACTGACCCTTTTTTGACCCTCTCAAAGCCTTTTGTGAGCAAAACCCTGATTCGTTTCATTTTCATGGCCCTTCTAAAACACTTAGTTAAAATAATCTCCCTTAAAACACTGAGATGTTCCCACTGGAATACACTGAGAAAAGACATATTTTGCTCACCTGCCCCAAAGCAGCTTTTAGATCCTGCCGTCCAAATTTATTTCCTAGGTGCAAACCTCCTCCCTTGCTTTTCAGAGCTCACACTTTCATTTCCTGGCTCTTCAAAATAGTGTGGAAGCATTTCAGCACAAGAGAAAACAGCCTTAAGTTGCCTCAGGGAAGGTTTAAATTGGATTTGGGGAAGTATTTCTTCACAGGAAGGGTGGTCAGGCATTGGAAGGGGCTGCTGGAAGAGGTGGAATCACCGTCCCTGGAAGTGTTGAAAAGCCCCGTGGATGTGGCCTTTGGGGACATGGATTAGAGGTGCCTTGGCAGTGCTGGGTTAAAGGCCAGGCTTGATCTTGGAGGCTTTTCCAACCTTGGTGATTCTAAGTCAAAATGTAAACCAAAAAAATACCCAACTAAAAACCAAAGTCGGAGCTATAAACAAATAAAACAGGGGAACTGAGGAGTCAGTTTTAATTTATTCGTCAATTAAACCAAAAATCATTTGATATGTGATTGATAAGTGATCCTGGGACACACAGTCACTGCAGTCTCATATCAAAGATAACAGACCAAACCCAGAGGCTGAGGTCCCTTAAAACAGCACAAACTCATTCTCTTCTTTCCCTTTTTACCCAGGATAACCATGTGCTTGAAAGGCAGCGAGAGATGAACAGATATATTTAAAAACCCTGAGGCAGCCACTTCCTAGAGAAGCTGTAACTCACAGCTAAATAAAAGACTAATATTGATTAAAATTTACACACCCGTAATATTTGACACCGTTCTGCAGGTGCATGCCCACACATCAATCTGCCTGGAACAGATCCCTCAGCTCAGTGCCAAACACTGACAGCTCTGCATGGAAATCCCACAAAAACTCCTCAGAGCAAATCCCAAATCGTTCTTCCAGCCTCTCATTCCAGCCACATCCTTGAAAGGAGGAGAGGTGCTGCAATAACCAGGGAAGTCTTCTCCTCCTTCAAGCCACACCACAATAATTATTTAGCCCAATTTTAGCCAAATGCTCCAATGCCATAATAATTTTTAAGGCCACTGCACCCCTAGTGATGTTGCACGTGCTCACAGCTCCTTCCTGTGGTAAATAACATGAGGAGATTGGTAAATCCACCTGAGGGACACCTGGGGAGGAGGATTTATTTGGTCTTTCCAGCCCGTGGTTTTTGTCCAAAGAGCCAAACCCTTCTCTCACCCTGAGTGCCAGGTGACTGCAAGTCCACATTTACCATTCCAGGTCTCATGTTCCCACAGCACAGCTCCTCTCTGCCCTATTTTCCACCTTTTCCTGCTAAATAAACACCTGGGATGAGGCTGAAGGGGCTGGCAGGGAAAGCTGGGCAGGCAGAGCCCTCCAATGCAGCAGCAGATCTCCTTTAAATCATTATTTTCACCCGACACCTGCAATGGGCTCGGCTCGGAGTTACACAGAACCAGCAGCACTTTGGTGCTTTCGTTCCTTGTCCTGGCACAAGGGGTTTTGAATAGCTGGCCAATAAAACTTTGCAGGCTTCTCACAGCAAAGTGTTTCTGACAGAACAGGCACTTCAGAATTTCACTCTGCTTTTTCTCCCCTGAAGGCAGTAAGGGAACGATTTCTTTGGAAAACAAATCCTTTCCCATTTAACAAAAATAATTCTCCTCCAAGAGGAGCTCTGCTCAGATCCCCAACCACCTTCACAGCACAGTGAACAACTCCATTTAAAAGCTTCTCCACTGGGAGAGAAAGGTGCAGGGAGGGTCCTCGGCAGCTGCTCCCCTTCCCATTTTATCCCACAGCCTCCCAGGGAGATGGATGCCTGTGATTTCCTTATTTCAATCCAATCTTTAGTCCACTTTGCACCTAACTCTGATTTAAGACCTCCAAAGCATCCTGTGGGGAAAGGAAGGACAGTTAAAAGCTGTTTTCTTCTAGGAAGAGATGGGGAAATAACAGCAGGGGCTCAACCCAAACTTTATTAAAAAAAGCCAAGTGTATCATAAAGCATCCAGAACAGTCAAGAAGAGAAGCAAGAATATGAGGAAAGTGTCAGCAGCAAACAAAGCGGGGATTCCTTGGAGACCCTCACACACCTGGAGGGTTCGGGCTCCACCACAACATGAAAACAATGACACCTAGGTAATAAAGATTTCACTGCTTTGAAAGTTCCTGCTCCTTTATTGCCCCCATTCCCTCTCTGCTCATCCCACAAATGACTCTTGGTGCCTTCTCCCAGAGCTTTTCAAGGGCTGTTTCCTCCCACAGAACTCCAAAAATCCAGAGTTCACTGGGAAACAGGGAGAGGATGGGAGACAGGTTGGATTGAACAGAATTGTTCTGCCTTGCCTGTGCTAAAATACAGAGCTGAGTTTCCCCGGAGGCCACGTAGGCATAGCCTTGCTCCAGACAGCGGAGAAAGGGAATGCTGGCAGTGGTTAGGACAACATTAGGGAATCAGTAATTTGGAAAAAAAATACCTGTGCTATGAACTTTAGGAGGTTATTTGAATCAAAGAATAAAAAACAGGAAGAAACCAAATATGTAAAATAAAGTCTTGATTCTGAGAGAGAGAGAGAGAGAGAGAGAGAAAAGGAGAATTTCTCATCCAGGGGCTGTTTCTTCAGATAATCAAAAGCCATCAGCTGGGAATCAGGGTGGCAGCTCTGAGGCAAGAAACCAGGGCTTAAACCACACTAAATCAGAGAATCCCAGGATGGTTTGGGTGGGAAGGGCCCTTAAAGACCATCTCATTCCTGCCTCAGGCAGGGCCATAGCAGGCCAGCCGTGAGCACACAAAAATCCTCCTTCAAATCTTCATTTCGCCAGGGCTGCTTCTCACTTTTGCTTTTCTCTGGAAAACCCAACGCTGCCTGACCCCACAGCAGTGTGTAAAACACATGCCAGCAAAGCCTGCCATGTGCTATCACGCAAGAGGAGGCTGAGGATTTCTGAAGCACAAAGACACCTCAGAAAATAAACTCTGGTGCAGGGGGAAATGGCATTTTTGGGAATAGATATCCCCAGGGATGGAAATCAGCATAGCAGGGGCTCTTTGATTTGTTTAAACACAAGACAAAGGGTTGTGAGAAAGCTTGGAGCCATTTTAAACAATCTTGGGGAGCATCCACTTGGAAAATCCAGGTAGGAACAATTAGTTATTCTTAGGAGGTTTGCTGGGTGTTCAGTGCCTGAGCAAGAAACTGCTCAGAAGTACGAGCTCTCATTCCAAATCCAAGCTGACAAATGGGAAAATGACAAAATTGGAAACACCTTGATATATAAAGGGACGTGATTTCTCTGTCAAATGTGTTTGAAGTATCTTCTGAAAACACAACAAATTGAGTTTTAATTGTTTTTGCATACATCAAGTCTGCACTGAACTTTCAAGTAGCAAAGCTTCATTTCACTGGCTGCCGCTGCAATTTGCACCACTCCAGGTTAATGCAATGTCTACTCCCTACAAATGGGAAATGCATTCTCTTATGAGCTGCTACTTCATGTTTGCAAATCAGTACGTTGGCTGGGCTCAGAAAATGTGATTTATTACTGTCTGGGACATGAGAGAGCAGCAGGAATCAGCTTCTGATGATGGAGGGAATACAGAGTGACAAGTCCCATTTGCTTCTGAGCTCTGCCACCAGTCTTGACTGTGGAAAAGGGGGAAAAAAAATCAGATACTGCTCTCTCTGGGCATGCAGAAAACAAAACACCCAGATCTCATCATCTGCCTGCAAACAATTTCTCAGCTCACAGGCAGTGGCTTCATGTGACAAGGTGCCCTGAAGAGACTTTTCCTCAGCAGGCCAGGAAGATTTAGTGATCCTGGAACATCAAAAGTGCAAGGGCCAAAGATTAAAGCCAAACTTTAGTGCCCAGGCTAACAAAATCAGAGTAGGAGTTTGGAGTTTGGATGGGAAACGGGCTTGACCTGTTTGGAATTATTTTCACACGGCAAACACCTGTTTTCATGCCCACAGCCCAGGGCTGGAACACTTCCTGCCTCTTCCATCCCCACACTGGATGCTTCCTCAAATTCCACCTGAGAAGCTGAATCCCAAAATCACACAATCCAACACAGTCCTGGGTTGGAAGGGACCTGAAAGCCCATCCAGTGGCACCCCTGCCATGGGCAGGGACCCCTCCCACTGTCCCAGGCTGCTCCCAGCCCCAGTGTCCACCCTGGCCTTGGGCACTGCCAGGGATCCAGGGGCAGCCACAGCGTCTCTGGGCACCCTGTGCCAGGGCCTGCCCACCCTCCCAGGGAACAATTCCTGCCCAATATCCCATCCATCCCTGCCCTCTGGCACTGGGAAGCCATTCCCTGTGTCCTGGCACTCCATCCCTTGTCTCCAGTCCCTCTCCAGCTCTCCTGGAGCCCCTTTAGGCCCGGGAAGGTGCTCTGAGGTCTCCTTGAAGCCTTCTCTTCTCCAGGTGAACAATCCCAGCTCTCCCAGCCTTTCCCCATAGGAGAGATGCTCCATCACCCTGGCCAGCAGGAATTCGTCCCCAGCATGGATGCAAACACTCTCACACAAACTTTTTTTTATTCCTTTCCTTGCTAAACTGTTCCCCAGTCTCCAGCAGCCGTTTCTTAGAAGGCAGGAGAAGAGGAAAGCCAGGATGAGCGAGGCTCAGAGGATGTGAAAATCAGGGTGTGAAAACCAGGAGAGCTGCAAGAACCCATCCCTAATCAATCTCTACCAAAGACATCAGGGCCCAGGGCCTGGGTGAATGCACACGGTTGTACAAATCAAAGTTCCCAGGAGACTGAAGGCTGGAATTGCAGAAGGGAACATCACTTAAGGAGGAACATCCACAAAAGAGCTGGAAAGGTTACGGGTGAGAGTTTCTGAAAAGAAACACAGAACCACCCACAAAGCTCATCTGTTTCATTTTCTTTTCTCTGTGAGTGCAGAGGGAGACGAGAGGAGGAGGACAAAAAGCCAAAGAGGGTCCCAAAACTGAACTTTTGCATGAATTTCTCTTCTGACGAAGGTGATTTACTCCCTTTCACTGTATTTTCAAGAACCAGCTCTCAACTCTTTCTCAAGAGGACATATTAACTTCTCTTCCATTGTGCAGTTTACATAAAGCTTTTTTTTTACTCCTCCAAGTGGCTGCCTTTTTCCTACAACCAGGAATTGCCCTGACATTTCTGCAGGTTTTTAATATCAAGCACGTAATATTCTATTGAACACTAAAGGACAATGAAGCTGTGCTTTGCACAACACTGCAGAGCCATAAATTCAGATGATGATCACGGGTGCTTTGTATTTGTCATCAAAAAGGTGCAAAGTCTCTCAAAGAGAAACCCTGTGTGGTCACTCCAAACTCAGCCATGGGAGAAAGTTGTCCTCCCCAAAAATCAATTTATCATGCTCTGGATGAGCAAGACCCTTTCCAAGGGATGGTGTGATGATTGAATATCACCTCCCCAACATGATTTACCCCTTGGAAATGGAAAATGGAAAATAGCACTGTTGGAGTTGATGAGTTCTTGACCCATCCATGCGCTCCGGCCGTGGCAAATTTGATTGTAAAAAAACCCAACTGCAACTGCGAACTTTTGCTGGGTAAAACAGCTTATAACCAACCAGAAACCCTCCTGCCAGGGAGGAGAGCCCAGAGGCTCTCTGGACAATCTGTGCAGGGCTGGGCAGTGCCCAGGGCAGGAGTTGTGCCTCCTGTGCAGGGGCAATGGCTGGGCTCAGTCGCTGCCCGTGGCTCTGGTGCCATTGCTGGGCCCCCGGAGCAGAGCCCGGGCCCTGCTCGGAGCCCTCCCTGCAGCCAGGGACAGCCAGGGCTGAGGGCCCCTCTCAGCTGGGGCTCCTCTCCGGCCTGAGCAGCCCCAGCTCCCTCAGCCTTTCCCGGGCACCCAGATGCTCCAGGCCCTTGCTCAGCCCCGCAGCCTCCAGGGCCGGCCCCGCTGCAGGAGCTCCCTGGCCCTGCTGTGCTGAGGATCCAGAGCCGGACACGGCACTGCAGAGGCGCCTCCAGGGCTGCCCCAGGGGCAGGATCCCTCCCTGGCCTGCTGGGAATGCTCCTCCTGCTGCCCCTCACAGATGCAGTCCGAACGGGGAGAGGTGCATCGCGTATTTCACCTTTCCCACACAGAAACCGGGACAGTGACTCCGTGCCCGGAGCACGATCCGGGTCTGGCTGGCTCCTGTTCCTTTTTCTGGCTGCCGATCAGGACAGGCTCAGTGCCAGAGGAGCTGCAGGGAGCGAGCTCCTTGTGCTGCCAGCTGAAAAGGCGAGGTCTGAGCCGAGCCAGCCACGTCCTGCTGAGCCATGACGGAGGAGACAGAGCTGGCTGACAGCACAAAGCCGCTCCCAGCTGCTCCTCCAGCCTCCCCCAGTCCCCTCCGGCATCCCCAGTGCCAGGAGCAGCACAGCCACCACAGGGAAGATACGTGGCACGGGCACCTCAGGGATCGGGGAGGGATTTGCACCTGTTAAATGGGGTTTTTAATCCACCTGCCCTGGTGCCACTTGTCAGGGGATCTGACTGTGCCAGGAGCTACCTGAGGGTCCGCCTGAGCCTGGAGCAGCTCTCCCAAGGATGCTGGCTGCCCACCTGCGGCTGAGGAAGGGGGACATTGACAAGGCTGAAGGCTGGTTCATTATTCCTCGGCAGATAATTCATCCCAGGGATCAGGTTTAAGGAAAGGATCACCTGTGGAATGCTCTCACAAGGCACAGACCCCATAATCCGTCCCAGGGATCAGGATTAAGGAAAGGATCACCTGTGGAATGCTCTCACAAGGCACAGATCCCATAATCCCTCCCAGGGATCAGGATTAAGGAAATGATCACCTGTGGAATGCTCTCACAAGGCACAGATCCCATAAACCTCTGGTATCCAACAGGGAGAACGTGCTCACTGTGTTGCTCAGCAGCCACTTTGCCAGTGGCAGAAAGCACCGGGATTCTTCTCTCTCATCCCTCATGGAAAGCCTGGGAACAGCAATCGAGGGCTGTGACAACAGATACAAAATGTGCCAACAGTCTGGGATTAAGCACCAAAGATTTAGGCCCAGCCTATCCAGAAGACAAGCCGCTTTCTTGCATTAACTATCCACTTTAACTGGGAGGAGGGAAAAAATCCCATCCACCAAGCACTTCCAGGCGTCTCTGGGAACTCAAAAGCACAGCCTCATATATTTGAGGGCTTCACATTTAAAGAAAGGGAAGATAGTCCTCCTTCCTGCCAGCAGTTTGTTTGCCAGCCTGCCTGCTGGAATTGGATTTATATTTGGAGAGGAAACATTACTTTGGCTACCTTGAGATGGCAAGATTCAAATAGGAAATAAAAACAGCAGGAGAAAAATAAAGTATAGGCACCTGTATGGATGGTCCAGCTAGATCATGCCCTGGGAGGAGGAGGTCACACAAACCAGAAACACACCCAGAAATGCCAGTCTCAGCAGGCTGGTGTGTAAAATACCACAGAATCCCAAGAGTATTTGGGTTGGGAAAGCCCTCCCAGCCCACGAAGTCCCAGCTGTGCCCGATGCCCACCTTGTCCCCAGCCCAGAGCACTCAGTGCCCCCTCCAGCCCTTCCTTGGGCACCTCCAGGCATGGGCACTCCAAAGCTCCCTGGGCAGCCCCTGCCAAGGCCTGAGCACCCTTTCCATGCAGAAATTCCTGCTGCTGTCCAAGCTGAGCCTCCCCTGGCCCAGCCTGAGGCCGTTTCCCCTTGTCCTGTCCCTGTTCCCTGGGAGCAGAGCCCGACCCTGCCTGGCTGCCCCCTCCTGTCAGGGAGTTGTGCAGAGCCACAAGGTCCCCCCTGAGCCTCCTTTTCTCCAGGCTGAGCCCTTTCCCAGCTCAGCAGTCACACAGTGTCACTCCTCAATGTCACCACCCAGGAACAGACCCCCGCCATCAGCAATGTCACCATGAAACACCCCCTCAGTGTGACACCCTCCTGCTGCTCACAAACGAGGGGCGAGCTGCAACCTCCTTCCCTCTCTGCCTGCTCCCACGGAGCAGCTTGTTTTGGAAACTGTAAGACTGGAGAAAGGGATTCATCAAATCCCTATGGCTCCAGAAGGCAAAGATGAGTGACTGCCAGAGCTGCTGTGTCCAGTGAACCCAGTGATTCATTCCTGCTGGGAAATGTCACAAGGCAGGATGTGCCAGGTCCCTGGCCCATGGAAACCTCAGCTGCCCCAGAAACCCTGGGGCTCAGCCAGCAGGGAGCCAGCACTGCCAGCAATCCCTCCATCCATCCATCCATCCATCCATCCATCCATCCATCCATCCATCCATCCATCCATCCCTCCATCCATCCATCCATCCATCCATCCATCCATCCATCCATCCATCCATCCCTCCATCCATCCATCCATCCATCCATCCATCCATCCCTCCGTCCATCCATCCCTCCATCCATCCATCCATCCCTCCGTCCATCCATCCCTCCATCCATCCATCCATCCCTCCGTCCATCCATCCCTCCATCCATCCATCCATCCCTCCGTCCATCCATCCCTCCATCCATCCATCCATCCCTCCGTCCATCCATCCCTCCATCCATCCATCCATCCCTCCGTCCATCCATCCCTCCATCCATCCATCCATCCCTCCGTCCATCCATCCCTCCATCCATCCATCCATCCCTCCGTCCATCCATCCCTCCATCCATCCATCCATCCCTCCGTCCATCCATCCCTCCATCCATCCATCCATCCCTCCGTCCATCCATCCCTCCATCCATCCATCCATCCCTCCGTCCATCCATCCCTCCATCCATCCATCCATCCCTCCGTCCATCCATCCCTCCATCCATCCATCCATCCCTCCGTCCATCCATCCCTCCATCCATCCATCCATCCCTCCGTCCATCCATCCCTCCATCCATCCATCCATCCCTCCGTCCATCCATCCCTCCATCCATCCATCCATCCCTCCGTCCATCCATCCCTCCATCCATCCATCCATCCCTCCGTCCATCCATCCATCCATCCATCCCTGCCTTCTCCTGCCAGGAAAAACAACAGCACACACCAGAGCACCCAGGCTGCATCCCAGGGCGGGGACCACTGCCTCCCCAAAAATGGCTGGAAAGGTTGATTAACACAAAGGAGGAGGCAAACAGCTGCTCGCAGGTCCTGTGAACACAGGGGAGATGATAAATGGAGCTCTGAGGTTCACAGGAGGAAAAAAAGCAGAAATATTCCTTTTTACCTTCACAGAATCCCAGAGCGGTTTGGGGTGGAAGAAACCTTAAAAATCATCCTATTCCCACCCCCTGCCATGGGCAGGGACACCTCCCACTGTCCCAGGCTGCTCCAAGCCCCAGTGTCCAACCTGGCCTTGGGCACTGCCAGGGATCCAGGGGCAGCCACAGCTTCTCTGGGCACCCACGGGGAACAATTCCTTCCCAATATCCCATCCATCCCTGCCCTCTGGCAGTGGGAAGCCATTCCCCCTTGTCCTGTCCCTCCATCCCTTGTCCCCAGTCCCTCTCCAGCTCTCCTGGAGCCCCTTTACACCTTGGAAGGCGTACGGGGTCTCCGTGGAGCCTTCTTTTCTCCAGGTGAACATTCCCAGCTCTCCCAGCCCATCTTCATTATTTGGTTCACTTTGGATCACAAAGAAAAGCATTTTTCTGTCTCTCTCCTCCTCTTCCCTCTCTCCAGAGGCAAAAGTGATGGCAGAATCTCCAAGGATCCTTTTCCCCTCAGGACACCCGAGGCTCTGCCATTTGCTGTGCTTTGCATTTGAAGTGTTGGATGTGCCCAAAGCAGCGGACAGGTGGAGCTGGGAAAGTGCAGGGATGAGCAGTGGAGCACAGCAGCCTCGGGAAATCGGGGAATTAAAATGTGAGTCTGAACCCTGGGCATACCCTAAACACCCCTGGTTTGCAGACAAGTAACTGGGCACAACAACTTCACCCTAAATTCCCCTCTTTACCTGAAAATCCTTTCCCCGTTCCCCATCCCCGGTTCCAGGTTCTCCTTTAAAGGCTTAAAAAGTACGAGAGGCAAAAATCTGAAGCGTTCATGATACGCTTAACCAAAGTAAATGTCATTGTTTACATTTTCCTTAGTTGGATAATTGTGTTTCTGGGCAATCTGGAAAACAGGAATGTTGTGAAATAAAGGCAGAAGGTGCTTAATTTGATGCACCTGTTCCACTCCTATTTCCCAGCAAGGATTGCAGTGGCTTCATTTTTCCCACAACTGCAATTCCCTGTATGCAATTAAATCCATTAAAAGCCAGGCATGGATGTATCCAATTCCCTTAGATTCCACTTCAGGGAAGAATAGGCAAGAGCTGAGAGAGCAAAATGCAGAGCAAGGAGTTGTCTGGAAGGTTTTACAACAAAAATGAGTTTGCATTAAAATTTGAAACCTGGGAGATTCTGTTACAAGTGCCTGTATTTGCTCTTTTCCAGGGCCTTTTGGTAGGAAAGGAACTCATGGAAGATTTACTGCTCCAACTCCATGGACTCTTACCTCCCCCACACACACTGACAGGAGCAGAATTAGGAAATAACTGAAACTTCGTTGCAGAACGAGAGCTGCAAACTCCTGATCAGCATCAGGAACATGAACCCCATTGAGGGGGGAAAATGGCAAATATTTTCCCAGCAGCAGGCACGGCTTGTTTTACCTCTCTTGATCGTGGAGCTGCTCAGCCAGGATTTTTTAACATCACTGCATTCCAAGGAGCCCAATTTCATCCCAGACCATCCAGATTTTTCGATCTTTTATTTGTGTTGAACACATAACTCCGAGGGCACTGATGGGATATGGAATCAAGGTCACTGTTACCCTTCTAATTTATGACTTAAAATAGAAAACCAGGGCTGACGATTTCCTTACATTTAGGAACCAATTAAGAGCAATTTATTACAGATTTTTTCTGAGGATTGCCACGAAGCTGCTGGCAGGGGGGAGCACATTAACTCACTATTTACACACTGTTTACTCACAGTTTGTCCCTGCATTTCCTCTCTACAAGCAGCTCTTCAGAGCACCTGAATTTGTTGGAATAACACTGCAGAGTTGTAACCTACCATCGATTTTTACTTAACCCATTTCCTACTGGAGTTGTTGCCTTGGAAAACAAACCTGCATTTTCTCCCGAGGTTTTTGGTTCATTTCTCAGCCTGGCTCATCCTGGAGATTTAACCCATGGATTGGACATACAACCCCTAAATCTGTCCATAATTTTGGGGACATCGCAGCTTTTGACCACCAAAAATTCAAAGGGAACCAAACCAACTCAGTTCATGGAAGCTGAGGAGCCACTGGAACCCAAATTCCACACTCAGGAGGGGCGGATCCGCACGGAAAGGGGGTGATGGATGTGCTCAGGGCCAAGCAGGAGCCAAGCACTGTCCAGCCCCACTGATGATACTTGCCCTCAGGCTACGGGAAAGGGTGGAAAGCTGCAGATGGAAGCAGCGAGTCCCAGAGGGCAGGGACTGGGTGGGCAGGGAGATTTGGGAAGAGAAATCCCCGAGCTGGATGGATCTGTTGGATCTATCCCAGGCCATCTCTCCCACCCTGCTTGGTGCGCTGGTGGGGAGCTGTCCTGCTGGGAAGTCCCAGGACTCGCATCCCAACCTATAACCAACCTGAAACGGGGAATTTTGGGTGAAACTGGGACACAGGAATTCCGGATTTGAGCTTTGGCCAGAGGCAGCACCAGGGCAGAGAAGATTTTTCCTGCAGGTGAGGCCACTCAGAGCCAAAAGCCAGTGATTTGTGTTTGACTTGAGAACTTCACCAGCACTCCATTAGCAGTTTGTTGTCCCAGTTTAATTGAGCACGAGCACTTAACATTTACTTTTCCCAGGCAATTGAGCAGGGAAAGCTCAGTCCCACGTCCCCATAAACTCGGCAGATCCAAGTACAGCCAGGCAGCCACAGTTTAATGGGAACAGCTACAAATGTGGCACTGCCATCCCATCATCTGGCAACAGAAGGGGTTCCTTGCTCGTAAGTGTAAGAGAGGACATAGGACAGCCCCCACAGCAGGTGACATAGAGAAATTTGGGAATGTTGGGAAGGAATGAAGCCCTGGCAGGCTGGGGAGGTTGCCCAGACAAGCTGTGGCTGCCCCTGGATCCCTGGAATTGTCCAAGGTCAGGTTGGACGGGGCTTGGAGCAGCCTGGGACAGTGGAAAGTGCAGCAGCTTCCACTCAAGACAACCTTTGGGAGAAAGCCAGCCAGAGGAATGGATTTGAGAGTTTGGGATCCTTCCTGTGGCCTCAGGCACAGCCCTTGCTCTTAACATGGTGGGTCTAATCACACCCAGCTCTTTTTAAAGGCTACCAGTGCCGAATTCTTTAACTCCCAGAGCCAGGCCCTTTGGATAATCAATGAATAACCAGGATAACCAAGTTTTTTAACTCACAGAGCCCATCTGGAGCAGAGAGAAACTATAGGAACTAAAAAAGAGCACATGGCTACACAGGGAGCTGCTTTTCGAGACTGCCCCCCACCACTCAGGTTAATGCAGCACTTCCCAAGTCCTGCTCAGAGCTGGAACGTGGCTGTTCAGGCACACTCCAATTTGCCAGGACTCACGTGGCACTTAGAGAGTCACTGATCCCCCAGCTAATCCGACACCACGGCCCTGCAACAGCTCTGCAGGACAGAAAACACTGCTGATAGTGGAGGGAGTGAAAATCAAAGCCTAATTCATGCAGTTTGAGCGGGCATCTGGTTAAAAGCCCTTAAGGAAAGGATCCTGACAGATTTTGCACCTCCCTATTCAGGGAACAGCAGGAAAAAAGGAAGTTTAGGCTGCGGATTGATCCCTGCAATGGTTCTGCTGGCTGGGAGCATTTACACACAGGCGCTGCTGAGGCAGGCAAGCATCCAAATATGAGGGAGATTTGGGCCCTGAAGAGGGGAAAAAGGGCCAGGGATGGAGTTTGGAGTAGGGTTTGGGTTTGCACCCTGCCCAGTGCCAGCACTAAAGCACTGACACAGAGCTGTGGCTCTGTTTGAGCCCTTCTTTCCCTATGCCTTCCACTGCTGCCCGCGCAATGACGGCTCCTCATTTTGCCAAGGGAATCACCATTAAGGCTGGAAAAGACCTCGAAGAACATCTAATTCCTGCCTGAACACCACTACATCAAACAAACCCCAGCACAAAGTGCCCAGCCAGAGAAACAGTGTGAGGAGCTGCAGGTGTACTGAGCTGCACAGCTTCTCCTCCTTTTGTTTTGTTTTTGTTTTTTCCAGTTTTATGGAGCTGTAATTCCCACCACTGAGTCACAAGGATGGGAAATGTGTGTCTGCAGCAGAGTTGAACCTCTGTGACAGCACCAAGTGAGAAAGGATGAGAATGGGATTTGCAAAATAGCTGCTCTGCCAAATTCAGACACAGCAAACATCACCACAAGGAACATTTTCGATGACTGAGCCTGAAGGGCAGGAGTTATCCTAGAAGGAAAACCCATGGAAGTATGAGGGGCAACAGGAGACACAAATTTCACACAGAGCAATTCCCAAACCCCAAGAGCTCTGCTCGTTCCAGCTGATGACAAATCACAGTTTAAGGAGAAAAGCAGGGAGTTCCATTTCTACCAAACACTAACTCTGTGCAATAGCTCTCCCTGACAGGAAAAGAGAAAAAAAAAAAAAAAAGATGCAATCCCTCCACATCTAAGTGGCTCATTAACGACCACAATTACCAGTCCATCTTTCCTAATTTTTCAGATTCTTCAAAGTCAGAGCTGGAGCTGCACTCACCCTTCAGGAGAGGGGAATGAGGAAATCCTGCAGAGGCAGCCCTTCACTAAGGGGTTGGGTTTGCACCATTATGGATGAAACACAAGTTCCTGAGCCCTCGCGTTTTGTTATTTTGCTGTTTTTCCATTAGCAGAACCCCTGCTGGGTTTGCCAGGGGGAAGCACAGGAAGCACTGAAGTGAGCAAGTGCTGCCTTGGCACCAGTGAGCAACCGGGGGCAGCAGCCTCCAACAGTTCCAGGTTTCACTGATGCTCTAATACTCCACAGACATCTCCAGGTCTTTTGGGACAAGCCCCATGATGCTTTTCAGTGCAGCAAAGCAGGTCAGAGGAAAAGGAGGGTCAAGGGAACCACAGAACCATGGAATGGTTTGGATGGGAAGGGACCTCCGAGTTCATCCAGTGCCACTCCCACCACGGACAGGGACACCTTCCAGTATCCCAGGCTGCTCCAAGCCCCTTCCAGGCTGGCCTTGGACACTTCCAGGGATCCAGGGGCGGCCACAGCTTGTGTGGAAAACTTGCTGGTATTATTTGAAGCAGCTCTGAAAGCTGAGGGAGTATTTTGTCTTGCTCCTAAAACAGCAGCTCAAGTTTTACAGAACGAGCACTCTGCTGGCAGAAAGCACCCACCTTCAGAGCCTGGGCTGCTTTTCCCTGGCAAACCCTGCCTCTGTTTGCCAATCAAGTGTGCTTTAGTCAACACAACAGCTAAAAGATGTTTTTCGCTTTTGTTGCTTTCCCATTTGGAGAATTTTCCAAAGCCCCATTTGGAGAAGCTGCCAGCTCAGTAAATATTGTGTGTGCAGAGCATATGTTGTAATAAATACCAGCGTATACATTAAAGGACAGCACACATTAATGGCTGCTTTGTAATTCTGCTGCCTGAGGTGGAATTTCATCCACTGCAGTGCCAAAATTTCTCCCTCCATCCCCAGCTGTGAAAGGTTTTGCCACCTTAAAGCACCAAAGGCCACTGCAGAGCAGCCCAGATTGTTTCCTAGCTAAGCTATTTCGCCTAAACTTCTTCCAAAATATGATTAAAAGAGAGAAGTTTTGATTTTAAAAATATCGTATTTCTGCTTTATTTTTGTTAACTGCACATTAATAATAACTCACAAATCCCAGCTCCCCAGTTAACAGCCCTGCAGGACAAGGCTGATCGTCCTCTGTAATTCACAGATACAACAGGAATTTTTTAAACTGTGTATTAAACAGAGAAGAAACTGAACACAGCAGAAGACCCAAACCTTGGCCAAACCTCCAGGAACCTTTCCATGGCTTCTAATCCCATTAGAGCTGAAAAATCATGGATTATTTTGGGTTGGAAGGGATTTAAAGCCCATCTCATCCCACTCCCTGCCATGGGCAGGGACACCTTCCCCTATCCCAGGTTGCTCCAAGCCCTGTCCAAGCTGGCCTGACAGAGAATTGTTGTTTCTCAGACTCCAAACCAGCACTCTGGGCAGAAGCAGGAATTAAAGAACACATCTTTCATCTTCCTGAAGGATTTTGTGAGCGCTGGAACTGCCTCGGGCTGGCTGAGACATTCCCTGCCCCACGCAGGCAGCCTCTCACCTCCCTCCCCATCCTCTCACTTTTTCAAGGTAGTAAAACCGCTGGGAATTCAGGCAAAGAGGCGCCCACAAATCAAGCTCTGCCGTTTCTTCCTTTGGCTGGTGACAAACAGCCCCAGGAGGAAAAGAAAAAAAGCAGTGCCTGCCATAAAACCCGGCCAGCTTTCCCTTTTTCTCTAAGGCTGTTTGTCGTCGCTCCTCAGGGCATCCGAGAAACGAGCTCAAGGAATTTGATCAAAACTGCTAATTTTGGAGCCAGGCACACCCCAACACAGCACCTGGAGATGCAAACCTGGGAAGTCTTTTATTTCCCCTCTTAAACAGAACCAAGAGTTTTCCTTGACTCACACAATCCCGGAATGGTTTGGGGTGGAAGGAACCTTAAAGCCCGGCCAGTCATGGGCAGGGACACCTTCCACTGTCCCAGGCTGCTCCAAGCCCTTTCCAACCTGGCCTTGGGCACTTCCAGGGATCCAGGGGCAGCCACAGATTCTCTGGGCAAGCCCATTAAAAGTCTGGGAATTTCATAAAAGGTCAGTGTTTCCCGTTCCTAATTCCCGATTTTGCAGGGCTGGGACATGGGTGGGATAAAGCTGCTGCTCCAGCCGGCAGGGAAGGCGACAGGATCGTGGGTGGTGAAAGCTTTTTGGGTTAAAACACATTTTTCTCCCAACCAGAGCTGTCTCTGCCACATCAGGCTCCCTCCAAGCTGCTTCCCTACTGTCTCATACCCAGTTTTCCCAGTTTTCACCCGGATGTAAAGTGGTGAAGGACCCTGTGGAAGCATGTGGGAAACAAAGGTGGGCACCTGCATGGCTGCCCTTGCAGGGGGAAAATAAAGAAGTATTTTTTAACAGACAGAAGCTGTCCCCTGAAGTGAGATGGATGAATGTACTCTCAGAGATTGACGAGACCAGCGAGGAGAGAAAACTCAGCGTGGGAGGCAGGGGCCATAAATAAAGGGAGAGAGGAAAATTTCCCGGGAACGCACAACAGCCCAGAAATCCAGGTCTGCAGCTCCACAGACCGTGATTCCTCAGGGAATCCCTCCCTGGGGTCTGCAAACCAGAGGGATTCCTGCCAAGCCCCCAGCTCTGCCTCTGCTGCGCAGGGGCACAGCAGGAACAGCAGGAATTGCTGCCAGGAAACTCCCGTTCCGGGCTGTCTGTGTGCAGAGCCCAGGGAGCCTGGGGACTCCAGCTCTGCCCCCCTTCAGGAGCTCCATCCCAGCTCCAGCCACAAGGATTTGCTCAGTATTTGGGCAAAACTCTGAAAATGAGGCCAGTGATGAAGCTGGTGGGAAGGAACCCATGGAATACTCCCCTTTCCTTGTGTTTTGAAGAGTGGAACGTAAAAATGCTAAAATTCCAAGTGGATTCCTTGTGATTGATGCGCTGACGGGTTGATCAAACAGGACAAGGACTTCTTTGTTGCAATAAGTGCTGATTTAACTCAGCACACCAGCAGCGTTTCCTTGATTTACTTCCTTCATCCCCAGCAAACAAAAGGTTTAAATTATTCCCCTTTTAAGCGCTGTGCTTAAACCCGACACAGACAGCCCTAGAAAGCAACAGGTAGATACAGAAAGACAAAACCAATCGCTTCTTTTGGTCCTGATTAATTAGCCCAGCTAATTACAGCCAGCTGAGGAACTCCTGGGTGTTCAGGGGACAGTGGCTGCTGCCACTTCACAGAGACCCTGTGTCAGTGGTACCCACAGCTCCGGGCAGCAATCCGAGTTCTGAGTTCCAACCTCAAAACACATGGAAAAGGGAAAAGAAAATTAAACCAGCCCTCAAATTATCTGAAAATTACTCATTTTCTGTCTTCTTTTATTACTGCAGAGCACCCAGCAGCTTTTTCAAACATTGCCATGAGCCAGGTCCTTAAAACCCCAAGCCTTAAACCCAACGGACTCAGCCAAAGCCAAGAGCAGCAACATCTTTCAGCTTTTTTTCCCCATACGGCTGTCAGAAATCAGTCGTATGAACATGACTCCATCAAACAAAATGCTTGAAGTGATGTTCAGTGTGTCTGAATGACCTTTGGATTTCAAGCTGGCCACAGGAGAAGCACCAAAATACACACGGGCTTCACCCAGGAACAAGAGGGGCAGGTTCAACAGAAAGAAACAAAATGATGATTTCTGTCCTTGAGCTTAGGGAAATGGAGCAGGGAAATAAAACCTTCAATTCCAAGCTGCATTTTACTATCACTGGTATAGTGCAAATTCCAGCATGTGGAGCAGTGCCACACACAGATCCACCCCAGGGAATCACACAGCCTTTTTCCAGCCACACCACCCAGCTGACAAAAAGCTGCCTGAATCTCAGAATTCCAGCATGGTTTGAGTGGGAAGGACCATCCCATTCCACCCCCTGGCATGGGCAGGGACACCTTCCACTGTATCCCAGGTTGCTCCAAGCCCCGTCCAGCCTGGCCATGGACGCTTCCAGGGATGGACATTGCTGCAGGATTTGCCCTTCCAAGCTTCCCCCAAGCCCATGCCAGAAAATTTCTTGCCATTTTGGCACAGGCTCTGCAGCGCCCACATCAAAAAGCCATTTGTAACTTATTACAACACTGCCATTCACTGTCATATCTACTCCAGGTGTTCCAACTCAGGCAGAACGGGTTCCTGGGAAGTGGGTGACATTCCTTTAGGATATAAGAAATGAGCTGTCAAAGCACAAGCAGGGATCCTGTATTCACAGGGCTCACAGCATGCACAACTCCCACTCAGTGCTTTGAACTTCAGTCGGGCTGGAACCAGCCTCCCTTGTCAGAAACCTTTCATTTCTGCGGGGCTCACAGGAAAACATCCCGGTTCCAACCCAATTCCCTCAGGATAAGTTGCCTCTCTGATTTTTGACTGGATGCAAAATCAAGATCAGAGGTTTGCCAGCCCCAGATCTGCCTACCTTGTCATCTCCTCAACTTCAAACCAACCCCACAAAGGAACAAACACCACACAGGAGAACCTCGAGGCAGCACTGACTGAGGGTGCTGCGGGCACAAACCCCTCCCTGCTCAGCCCATCCCATCAGAGGGATGCTGTAGGGAAACAGAAAACTTGGGATAATGGGACAAAACGGAAGAAATCAGGTCAGAGGAGATGTGAGGAAGGAATTGTTCCCTGGGAGGGTGGGCAGGCCCTGGCACAGGGTGCCCAGAGAAGCTCTGGCTGCCCCTGGATCCCTGGCAGTGCCCAAGGCCAGGTTGGACACTGGGGCTTGGAGCAGCCTGGGACAGTGGAAGGTGTCCCTGCCCATGGCAGGGGGTGGAATGGGATGAGCTTTAAATCCCTTGCACCCCAAACCATTCCATGATTCCACTGTCAGACCTACAGGGTTCTACCCAGCTCCTGTCCCAGTCCCCAGTGATCCCGGGCTCAGCAGCACCCCGAGCCTGTTCCAGCACCCAGGACTCACCTCTGCAAAGGATAACGGAGCTGCTGCTCCAGCAGAAGCCTGCAGCAGGTAATGACAGCAGGCACGTGTGTGACACAGGACCTGCTCTTCCAAACCCACCATTTCACACTCCCACCCTGGGAGTGATCCAAACCCCCCAGAGCTGCCTGGAGCTGCAAGGGCTCTCCTGTCCAGGAGCTGGAACGTTGGCACAGGACCTTCTTTGGCTCAAAGTGCGGGGCTTAAAAGGCTGAGATGTACCTCAGAGTCCACCTGGGGACGTGGGGGGTGCCAAACACCCCCTCCCCTGGCTATAAGACAACAGCCACTGCAGAGCAGGGAATGCTGGTTTGAAAAGCAATTTTAAAATCTTCCCAATGTCCAGTTCTCACCCCCTGGGCCAGATCTCTCCCGTACCCCATTGTCAGTTTAATTGCCTGCCAAGTGGCCGCTGGGAAGGCTCGAGGAGCAGAAATAATTTACCTAGAAACTGATGTTCATGTTCTCCGGCTGGCACCGGGGGTCCTGAGCATTTGTAAAAGGCCTTTTTAAAGCACAATAGCTGCCCTTCAGCTCTGGGGACACAAACCCGCCAATCCAGGCTTTCAGGGAGCAGCCAAGATCCCACACTGCGAGGGAGCCACAGGCTTTGGAGGGACACTGGCTGCGGCTTTCCAAAAGAAAACCCATCCCAGCACCTGCCAGACAGCACAGGGGAGGATGGCAAGAGCCAGTCAAGGATGTGTGATGGAAATGCCAGTGAATCCTTAAAGCAAAACTGGAAAAGGAGAAGCTGAACTAAGCAAACAAAAACTCCAGTGCCTGTGTTCCCACCACACTTCACTTTTGGTTCCTGCATTCTTCCAGTCATTCCTCTCCCACCAGATCTCCTCCTCAAATCACTCACCTGCTACTTCAGTTTCTCCCAAGGCTAATTCCCCACTGGCTGAGGCTGAAGAAAATGGGAAATCTCTGCAGGAGAGAGTGGCCAGGGACTCGTGCATTTCCAAAAAGCCACCGCAGAGCACAGCAGCTGCCCGTGACTGACAGGACCGTGACTAACCCTGCCCCTGCCCCGGCCTTTGCCAGAGGGACAAACACAGCCCTGCCTCCCACTGCGGGCTCCCCCTGCGTTTGGGAAACCCCCAGGGGAGGATGGGCACACCTGGAGAGCGAAGGGCTCAGCCTCGGAACAGCATCACTCCCAAAACTGAGCCCTGGCCCTCTCCCACGTGCAATTCCTCTGGAAACAAAGCGTTCTCCTGCTCTGGAAAGGAAGGAAACCCGCTCTGGTGCCTCTCAATCCCATTTATCCCTGTCCTCCTCAGCACCATACAGCACCTCCCAGGCAGGAATCTCCACCCTCCACCTTCGCAGCCACTCTCTTCCCACGGAGCTGCAGCCCCAGAACTCGGAAAGTGGCCTCACAGGAAAACTGGGGAAAAGTAATGGAAAGGGAATATACATCCTGTAATGTAGGAGAACAGGCTAATAAACACCAGAGATGCCAATAATTATCAGAGATCATCTCAGAGTCTCCAGCCTGACCTGGAAGTGTCCAAGGCCAGGCTGGACGGGGCTTGGAGCAGCCTGGGACAGTGGGAGGTGTCCCTGTCCATGGCCGGGGATGGCACTGGATGGGCTTTGAGGTCCCTTCCAACCCAGATCCTTCTGGGATTCTAAGCTAACACAGGTATCAAACATCCCCAACCAACAAACCACAGAAAACACCAATATTTGCTGTTTAAGGCAAAAACCACGCAAGAAACTCGAAAAGATGAGCTATGAGTAAACGTTTTCCAACCCACTTGTTACTCTTCTCTTTAATAACAGAAAATGATCTGGCTGAGAAAAAATAATGAAAGTGCTGTCAAGGAGGCTGCTTAAGTTGATCGATCATGTGTTTAAAGGCAATCCACCCCCTGCTGCCAAGCACAAGCTCAGGCAGGCAAAAAGCAGCAGTTACAGAGCCCAAAGTCTCACTGATGGCCTTCATTAGTGCTCTGGGGAAACGTTACCCTCAGCAGATTTTACTGGAGCTCTCCAGGAGGAATAAACAGACAAAAACCTCTCCTGGAATAAATGCTTGCATGATCCGCTTCCTCTGGGGTTTCTTCGGGAGCATTTTGACTCCCGGGTGGATCTGAGCAAGCCTCTTCTCCAGGGAGACAGAAAATCTGGCAGAGAGAAAAGCCAGTGCTCCTGAGATGTTGCCCAGAGAGGTTTTAGACTCCTTATCCCTGGAAGTGTCCAAGTCCAGGAAGGACAGGGCTTGGAGCAAGCTGGAACGGCTTTAAGCTGAAGAAGTGCAGGTTTAGGTGAGATATATCAAAGAAATTCTTCCTGTGAGGGTGGGCAGGCCCTGGCACAGGGTGCCCAGAGAAGCTCTGGCTGCCCCTGGAGCCCTGGCAGTGCCCAAGGCCAGGTTGGACACTGGGGTTTGGAGCAGCCTGGGACAGTGGGAGGTGTCCCTGCCCATGGCAGGGGGTGGAATGAGATGAGCTTTAAATCCCTTCCAACCCAAACTGGGGTTCTGCAGTTCTGAGCTGGACATTTCCAGGAGTCCCTGAGCCCATCCCTGCTGTTGGCAGCCCCTCCTGAGGTGTCACAGCAGCAGGACAGACACTGTCCCCACTGTCCCCTCGCTGTCACACCGCAGGTCTGGCACTCATGGCTCCCCCATGCCGCCACCAATCTGACCTGCAGGACATTTCCTGCTGTGGCCACGCCGTCCCCCTTCCTTGTCACTTCATTAGCTCCGTGTGGCCTCACACAGCCGCCGGGAGCAGGGGGCACACAGGTTCGCAGCTGTCAGAATCCAGGGATAAATGAGAGTTCCATTCACTGCGGGGGGCTCGGAGCACAGGCACCAACATCCCTGAGATGCTGCTGGGACGGAGTGATTCATCACCTACCTGGGCAGGGCAGCAAGACAGGACCTTGCCCTGTGACAAAGATAAATTGCCCAGGAGATGAGGCTTAATTCACTCGTAGAGGAAATGTTACCCTTAAAACAAGGGAGTTATTTCCTGTGGTATCTGACGCTACCACAGGAATAAAATTTAAGAGTGAGCGGGGCCAGCCCTGGAGGCTGCGGGGCTGAGCAAGGGCCTGGAGCATCTGGGTGCCCGGGAAAGGCTGAGGGAGCTGGGGCTGCTCAGGCCGGAGAGGAGCCCCAGCTGAGAGGGGCCCTCAGCCCTGGCTGTCCCTGGCTGCAGGGAGGGCTCCGAGCAGGGCCCGGGCTCTGCTCCGGGGGCCCAGCAATGGCACCAGAGCCACGGGCAGCGACTGAGCCCAGCCACTGCCCCTGCACAGGAGGCACAACTCCTGCCCTGGGCACTGCCCAGCCCTGCACAGATTGTCCAGAGAGCCTCTGGGCTCTCCTCCCTGGGGCTGCTGCAGAGCTGTGTGCACACACTGCTGTGCCCTGGGCTCTGCGATGGCCCTGCTGCAGCGGGGAGGTGCCACCAGGTGCCCACTGTGCTCCCTTCAGCCTCAGCCATCCCTGGGATTCCTGTGAGGAAAACAAGAGCTGGCTTTTCCTCCCCACATGGGTGAGAGCTGCAGTAACACCCTGAGGGACTAAACAAGAGATGCCACTGCTGGGCCCACTCTTGGCACCCCAAACTCACTCAGCCAGCAGGACAAGGATTGCCAGAGGAATAAAGCCATGGAGAAATGCCCCATTCCAAGCTGTGGGAACAGCAACAACCCTCCCACACGCCGACGCCCTGAGCAGAAGCTGCTGACCCAGGTCTGCATTGGCCATGTTGGAAGTGCCGGGAAACACCACCCGAGAAAGCAGCCACTGCCATCTGTTCTACCCACAACTGCTCGAGACTATTCTCCTTACCTTAAATATATCCAAACATATACAAATACCACGCAGGGGCTAGGAAAACAACTCGGCAGAACTGTTTCACGCCCACGAGGCCAGGGCTGGGCGGCCTGGGGCTCCCGCAGGTGACATCCCAGCCCTTGTGCTGCCAGCACAGGGCCATCGCCGCTGCTCCTCTGACTCGAGCAGCCCACCCGCCTCCTAACCCATTCCTGCCACACCATTTCTCCCACGTCCCACGTGCTCCCTGCCAGTATTTTCAGCCTCTCCAGGAGGGGCAGGATGCAGGTATGTTGCTGTTTAGCGCTGGAACTGTTGCCTGGGAAACGGCCGGGAATTACATCGGATCCATTGGCCAGAGTTTGCAGTGGATCTGCAAACCCTCTGCTCGCTCTGTTCAGTGTGCCGGGATGTTGAGAGGCTGCTGCGGGCCCACACACACGTGGCAGGTGATGGAAACCACGTCCTGGTTGCTTCCAAGAGTTGGGATGACTCCCTGCCTTGCACCATCCTTTTCCTGACAGAGTAGGCCAGGCCAACACTAAAATCTGCAGCCTTCACACATCATTCAGTGCTCAAAGTCACAAAAAAAGTCCTATATTCCCTCTCTCAGTCTCATATTCTCTCTCAGCCCTACCTTCCCTCTCCCAGTCCTACATTCCCTCTCCCAGTTCCATATTCCCTCTCTTAGTTCTGTATTCCCACTCTCAGTCCTGCATTCCCTCTCCCAGTCCTGTATTGCCACTCTCAGTCCTGTATTCCTGCTCCCAGTCCCATATTCCCTCTGACAGTCCTACATTCCCTTTCTCAGTCCCATATTCCCTCTCCCAGTCCTGTATTCTCTCTCTCAGACCCATATTCCCCCCCTTAGTCCTGTATTCCCTCTCTCAATCCTGTTTTCCCTCTCTCAATCCTACATTCCCTCTCTCAGTCCTACATTCCCTCTCCCAGCCCTACATTCCCTCTCCCAGTCCATATTCCCTCTCCCAGTCCCATATTCCCTCTCTCAGTCCTGTATTCCCTCTCTGTCCTGTATTCCCTCTCCCAGTCCCATATTCCCTTTCTCACTCCTGTATTCCCTTTCTCACTCCTGCATTCCCTCTCTCATCCCTACATTCCCTGTCTCAGTCCCTTATTCCCTCTCCCAGACCTGTATTCCGTTTCCTAGTCCCATATTCCCTCTCTCACTCCTCTATTCCCTCTCTCAGTCCTGCATTCCCTCTCTCAGCCCTACATTCCCTCTCCCGGTCCATATTCCCTCTCCCAGTCCCATATTCCCTCTCCCAGTCCCATATTCCCTCTCCCAGTCCCACCTCCCCTCTCCCAGCCCATCCTCCCTCTCGTTCGNACATTCCCTCTCTCAGCCCTACATTCCCTCTCTCAGCTCTACATTCCCTCTCTCAGCCCTACATTCCCTCTCCCAGTCCCATATTCCCTCTCCCAGTCCATATTCCCTCTCTCAGCCCTACATTCCCTCTCCCAGTCCCACATTCCCTCTCTCAGCTCTACATTCCCTCTCTCAGCCCTACATTCCCTCTCTCAGCTCTACATTCCCTCTCTCAGCCCTACATTCCCTCTCCCAGTCCCATATTCCCTCTCCCAGTCCATATTCCCTCTCCCACCTGCTGCTGCCTCGGTTCGAGTCTCTCCCCTCAGCACAGCACAGCTCCCGTGTTGGTTTGGACTCCACAGATGTGATTAATAACAATAAAAGCCACCGATCCTTTTGGTGAGTGCCTTTTTCTCCTCTTTTAAGAGGCACGGTGACAGATGGCAGATATTAAAGCCTCGAGGTGAGGAACAGGCTGCAGCAGCAGCAAGGAAATTCCTGAGGCTCACTGGTGAGGGCCACGGTGCTCTGGAGAGCAGACAAGTTTAGATGTTTCCTTAGCCCTGAGGAATCCTCTTTTCTCCTGGAAAAAAAAAAAATGGTGAGGAAGTACCCCAAGCAGGCTATTTCCCTGAAAATAACCCTTCCCTTGAGCCATTTTATGGGATGATTTTCCAGGCAGTTTTACTCTGTTAAAGCAACAAAATCATTCCTCACTGGAGCTCAGGGATTTTTTTTTTTTCCCCAGGGATTTAAAAGCTTTGGAACGCAAAGTACTCCTTCTTTGCCTTAGCCAGTTCCTTACAGGGCTGTGATTCAATACAGCCCAAAACTAGATTACAGTAATTTACTGCAGGACAGCGGAGAGAAGGGGGAAAATAAGGAAAAGAAAAGTGTATCAGTCACCTCTGAGCAGAAAACAGAAGAAGATGCTAAAACCTGGCAGGTGCTTCCTTATCTTATTTATCACATGCTGACGGGAGCAAACTGGGTTTAAAAGAAAACCCAGAGGTGGAAATCTGAATGAAAAATCCTGTCCCAGCAAATCATGGCAGAAATCCCTTGGCTGCTAAAAGCTGAGCAGTCCAAACATCCACTGGATGTTAATGGAAGCAAAACAACAGGAAACAACAAAATTCCAGTTTAAAGCATCCCAAACCCACGGCGGGACTTCCTGAAGGAGCCCATCTCCACCAGCCAAGGAGCAGTTTAGCAGCAGAATTCAATGCAGAGGAGATGTTTCTCTTTAGAGGACATTAATAACGGTTTAAAATGTAATTAACTTCAAGTTAGTGCTATGAATTTAAGCGTGCACTAAATAGTAAATCCAAACAGGATCTGTCATTCTGCAGTACATAAAATGCTTTCAGCAGTGAAATGAAAGGAAAGTCCATCATTAAATGTGTGGAAAAGTCGGCTCTGGTGATTCTTTTCACACCATTTTTGTATTAAATACTGGCCCAGAAGCTCAGCACCACCCAACCACCCCTCTGCAGATCTTTGCAGGCATCTCCCCTGTCATTTCCTTGTCAGGCAGAGCTGCACCTGCCCTCCCCATGGACACACAGAGCCTTCCCCAGCTTTTTCCTGGGCTCAGGACAAACATTTTTCTCTTCTCTTGAACTTTGGGCAGTAAATTCTGCAAAACTCTTGACTATTTTGCTCTGTGCTTGCTCCAGGGCCTGGTAAAGAACCTCTTCAGCTTCCCCCTTCTTTAGGAGGTGGGGTTAGGCAATTCACCTTGGGTCTCCGAGGTATTTTAAGGGGAAAACATTCCCAAAAATCACCAGGCATTGTTCCTGGGGTGTTCCTCCTTTTCCCAGGAACATCTGTCCCTGGGGTTTGAGTCAATGAAGAATCAAACAGACTCATGCAAACCTCATCCTGGGCACTCCATAGATTTGAAGGCCTGAGATGTTTTCAGACTCAATCCTGTGAGCAAAACACTGTAGAAACAGAGAAATCTGCTTGAAATACTCACAGTTTGATGGGTTTCATCCAAAATTTCCTTATCACTGCTGGAAGCAATTGGAAATACAAAGGATTTTGATTTGAAGCCCGTGTGTGCAAGAGCAGGTGAATCAAAGGTGATGGATCATGTTTTATTCTATTTATCAAGGGGGATTTACCTGTTTTCCATCATTATTTTATTACAGTGCCAGCCAGAGGAAGCAAACACTTCAGCCTTCATCCAAAGGCTTTATACAATTCCACTTTAATTCTGACTGAACGTGAAATTAATTATGACTGAGGGGCAAAACCTGCCTACAACCCTGTTGGGTTTGGTGATCAAATGTCAGTCCCAGTCCCCATCCAGCAAGGAGATATTTTAGCGAAGAACCAACAAGAGCAACTCACAGAAACCACACAAACAACAACAAAAACAGTGAAAAAGAGTGGGAATGGAAAACATGAGTTGTGTTATTAAATCACAGATTCCCTCCAGGCTACTTTGATCCCGTGGCAGGTGCCAAGTGCACCAAAAATTGCCCCTGGTCTGTGACAGAGCCTCCTCAGCCACACAAGCCAGAGGGAGAATCTCTCATCTCTTCTGTCCAACAAAAGAAGATTATTATAGAGGCAAAGTGACAGGAAAGGAGAGAAGAATGATGGCACCTAAACACACCCTCACGGGAGGGGGTTTGGAGATCTGCAGCCTCCAGCAGGGCTCAGGGATGCCTCTCCAGCCCTGCTGGAAGAGGGCAGGACAAACACGAGTGGAAAATGCCATTTTAATGCTACTCGTGCTCTGGGAGAGTCTCTCCCTTGTGCTTTTCCATCAGCTTTTAGCTGAAGTGCCATGAAAACCTGCAGCCAACACTGCTGCCTGCGGGAACAAGCCCAAGGATCACATCCAGCCCTGCCTGCAAGGATGGGAAGAGGAGCAGGAAATGGGAATTGGCTGTCGCTGCAAAGCTGAATGGGAATTAAAGGCACACCTCAAACCCAGCAGGTTCAACCAGCACCTCCAAAATGTCTGGGAACTCAACAAACAACCCAGCCAGCCCAATACTCAGCTTTTTGGTCTTTGTCACTGATTGATTTATTTATTATCCACATCAGCCTCTGCAAAGGAAAAGTTCCACAGATACATATCTCAGAGGTGGTGCCTCCCAAACCTCTCTGGTTTTGCACAGGATGGCATTTGTAACCCAGCAAATTGGATTTTTCCCTTTGAATCTGCTGGGAAGCAGCAGCAGGGCTGGGAAGAGCTGTTTGCAGGATGAGAGAAGAGCCTGGTGTCTCATTAAGGGTCCCTTGGTATTTTTTTGAAATATAGATGGTGTTAACTGTGATTTCTTGGCTGATTCAGAACTGGTAATCGCTAAAGCTGTTCAGCATTTCCTGCCCCACTCCTGCTGCTGGGGGCTCAGAGCTGCTCCCAGATTTCCCTGTGGAAAGGTCCCAGGAGCTGGGAGAAGGTTTGAGATCGAAATTAAAGCTTCCTCAGTTTCCCACCCAAGATCTCCAGAGCAGCAGAGCACTGCTGATGGCAGCCTGTGGAGTTCATCTGCACACTCCACTCCTGGACACCCACACTCAGGAATTTTCCATTTCTCCATAGCCAGAACAGCTGGAACAACCAAATTACTCCCCCAAAAAATGTCCACTCTGTCGATTATTTTTATTGAGCAGAACTGTACTTTGAGCTGACATTTTGCATTAATGTTTTTCTTCCTTGCAACAATTATCTCCTAAAAAAACCAGATCAGCATCCTTCTGATCCTGAACATTTGGAAAGCTGCCTCCAAACTTGATATCCCGGAATACTGTGAAGTGATTCAAACACATTGCCTGGAGATGCCCTTCTTTATTTTCCCTGTGTGCCAAACTGATACGGATCCCCAAAACCACCCAAATTAACAATCCCACACCTCTAAAATGTCTGTGGCTCTGCAGAGCCCCAAACTGGGGCCAAACCCTGCAAGTTCTTGGGTTTCCATCTCCACCAGGCAGTGGGGAAAGGGGGATCAAAGCTGGGGGAACCCCTTTGTTCCTAAAACACTACAGGAAGATGTTGGTGCAGCTGAGGAGACAAGATTTATATTTTTATTACTCTGTTTTATTCCTTTCAGAGAGCTGTGTGTGGTTTACCTCCCCAGCTCCCAGAAGCATGGATAGCACCATCCCTGAGGAACTGAAGGAGCAGGACACAGCAGGAACACTCCCAGTGCCTTCAGGAGAGAAGAAGGGATCTCCTGCCCTCAGAACTGTTGATCCTCATTAAAATATGAGCAGTTTAGACCAATTAATGAGCTGTGGTCTGCAGACACTTCCCAGCAGAACTGTCCACCTGGAAATGGAGCCTTTAAGAGAATGAAGGGACCTAAAATCTACCTGGACACCAGAGAGCAGAGACACCAAAGTTTCAAACACCTCAGAGGGCTCACACTGCCTTAGATAATGAACATTTCCATCAGCAACTCTGGCAGGGAGAAAAAAAAGAGCACTTGAGGCAAATTAAGTTCACACTTGAGGGAAATAGCTGCCTAACACTCCGTTTCTCCAGCAGCTTCCAAGGCTTTCCTGGGCAGACGCAGACACTTTGAGAACTCTCAGTTTCCTTCCCAGCAAACACAAAGTGTTCCCAAGCGAGGGG
>WEKY01035977.1:40631-109415 GCA_013390045.1 Picathartes gymnocephalus
GGAGGGGAAAGGAGGGGAGGGGAGCAGCTCTGTAACACCCCCACCATACACGAGACATTCCTGGCTTTGGGTGACCTGGCTGTGCCTTTCCAGTGCCTGAAGGAGAAAGGAAAGATGGAGAAGGACTTGGGACAAGGGGTGGAGTGGCAGGACAAGGGGGAATGGCTTCCCACTGCCAGAGGGCAGGGGAAGGTGGGATATTGGCAAGGAATTCTTCCCTGGGAGAGTGGGGAGGCCCTGGAATGGATTTCCCAGAGAAGCTGTGGCAGCCCCTGGATCCCTGGAAGTGTCCAAGGCCAGGCTGGAGCAGCCTGGGACACTGGGAGGTGTCCCTGCCCATGGCAGGGGGTGGCACTGGATGGCCTTGAAGGTCCCTCCCAACCCAAACCAGTCTGGGATTGCTGCTGTTACAAACCCACACATTTCCAACAAAATTCATCATTGCCTTTACCCCAAAGCACCTAAAAACCAATGTTTTTATTTCCTCCAAAGAAAGATACCTTGAAATAACAAGGCCCTAATTTACCTCTTGCCAGAAATAATCATCTCTTCTTCTTGAACTAATTACATATTTAAGTCCAGACTTTTTTCCACCCACACTGAGACACTCACACAACCAGGGGAGCTTTCCAACAGGGCTGGTTTATGGGGTTTTTATTGGCAAATGAATGATACGGTCTCTGCTTTGTATACATCTAAACTGACTTTAGAACAAAAACAAACAGGACTAAAGGGCATTCCTGAAATTTGCTCTGCTTATTTCACAGTCAAGCACAGAGGGTTTTATTCAGGCTCTCCAGAAGCTGCTGCAGCCTTTCCTGAGCAAGGCTTGGATTCAGCAGCCAGAGCGGGTTTGAACAGTGCAGTTATTGTAGGATCCGCAACCAAAACCCCTTTCACATCCCCAGGTGCTGCTGCAATGAGAACCACACCAGACATCTTGGGGAAAAATCAGTATTTCCACAGCAAAGGAAGGAAAAAATTGCTCTGGTAATTCCTCATGGCAAAAAAAACCCACACGGTTTGTATCAACAGCTGCCAAAGATGCAGGAAATGAAACGGTGGGATTTCTTTTCCTTGAGTCTGTGACAAGGAAATTCATCAGCAGGAAGTCCGGGCAAAAGACTTGTATGAGGCCAAGCTGCAGGACTGGAAACACTGGAAATCGTCACAGGATTAAAGACCTGGATCTTACGGAATGGTCACCTTAGAAAGCTGGGTTTGCCTGGCTTTAAAAGGAATGTGGCTTCATCTATGCTTAATTCCCCAGAATCACAGGACAGCTGGGTTGGAAAGACCTCTGGAGATGATCCAGTCCAACCCCCTGCCCAGGCAGGGTCACCTGGAGCAGGTGACACAGGAGCACTTCCAGGGGGGCTTGGAATGAATCCAGAGAGGGAGACTCCACAGCCTCCCCAGGCAGCTGTTCCAGGGCTCATGGAAAAGAAGTCCTTCATGTGGAGGTGGAGGTTGTGCAAGACAAACCAGCTGGACTGACTTTAGCTGCAGTGACAGTGGCTGTCCCCGTGCAAATAAAACAAAATTCCACTTTCCTCTGGCTGAACATCCCGGGGTTTGATACGCAAGTGACATTTTGGAGGTAAAAATCAGATAAATTCTTTCATGCTCCGTTGCTCCCGTGAACAAAGAGCACAGGAATATTCCCCGTGTATTTCCAGCACTCAGTGGCATTGGGAATTTCTCTCCAGCTGGACAAACTGGGCAGGAGCTGCTCCCTAATTTTTAGTGCACTCCCAGANGGAAAGAATCCAGAGAGGGAGACTCCAGCAACTCCCCAGGGGCTCTGTCCCCCTCACGGGAAGAAATTCTTCCTCATGTGGAGGTGGAGGTTGTGCAAGACAAACCAGCTGGACTGACTTTAGCTGCAGTGACAGTGGCTGTCCCCGTGCAAATAAAACAAAATTCCACTTTCCTCTGGCTGAACATCCCGGGGTTTGATGCGCAAGTGACATTTTGGAGGTAAAAATCAGATAAATTCTTTCATGCTCCGTTGCTCCCGTGAACAAAGAGCACAGGAATATTCCCGGTGTATTTCCAGCACTCAGTGGCATTGGGAATTTCTCTCCAGCTGGACAAACTGGGCAGGAGCTGCTCCCTAATTTTCAGTGCACTCCCAGAACAGAAACCAAAGGTTTAACCTGAGTTCCATCACAGCACAACATTTCCATTCTCTAAAACCAGCATGGGGTTTTGCTCTGCAGCTTTACCCTCCAGAAGGAATTTCATATTCTTATTTTCTATTCCTGCCTTTCAATAAACCAAGCATTCCTGCGCTCCTCAATGGGAAAAAAGGAGGCTTTTGACAGGGAACAGGCTTGGACTGAAATTCCCGGCTGTGTTGGTGTCAAACAATCTGGGAGCAGTTGCTGTGTGTCCCTACCTGCAGAGCTTTCATCTTTGCTGCCAAGTGCTGCCATGAAGAATTCCCAAAGAAAATCAGGCACAGGATTCCCACCTCGATGGCCCAGCTAAAGGAAGAATTCCAGTGGATATCCAGCTCCCCAGGCAGATCTCTGCACAGCCCTCATGGGATTCAATGAGAAGGAGAATATTGGGGGTTAATCCCATTTTCCACCACACAACCAGACAGGAAAAGCAAGAGGAATGTTAGGACAACACAGTGGGAATAATCCAACATGGAATAATCCACGGGTCCCAGGCTGTTCAAAATCAATCCCAGGCGCCTCAGGAGCCGAGGAAAATGATTCCTGAGCAAATGAAGGAGGAGAAGGCGTCTTTGAAAGCCACTGAACAGTGATGTGCCAGAGCACTGAGGGCTGTTCAACAGCAAAATGGAGAGAGGGGAGAAAAAAAATCATAAGTAAGAACCCAATCATGTTTTAGCTCTCAGCAAAAATTCCAACTTCTATCAATTCCTACACGTTCGAGCAAAGGGGGAAAAAGGAACAAGTGAAACTGCGGCTCACACGAGATTTCACCTCTCATACAGAGAGGCAAATTCAGGGGTTCTTGGAGTGTTTGTGCCTCTGGTAAATGATTTATTGGGACAGGCAACTTTTCCCTAATCCCCATCAGATAGAGCCTGGAACAACACAGGGAGAAAGAATCTGAAACAGAGATTTTGATTTGTGCTTCCTGCTGTGTTTCGGTGAGAAATGATGGGGTTGGGAGAACGTGGCCCAACTGGATTCTCCATAGGTTCCATACATTTTTGGATTCATCACGGAAAACTTTTATTATTTGTTGTTTTTAATAAGGGGAGATGCCAAACCACTCCTGGCAGGGAGCACCCTCCTTTCCTATCGCACAGCAACTCCACTTCTGAGAATATTCCGATATATTGATGGCTATTCCCCACATGGCTCAGCTAAAAGGCATCCTGGGAATACTGATTGCCATGAAAAGCCAGGAAAACTCAAGTTTCAGAAGCTGTTATTTACACAAGTGGAAAGAAAACAGTTTTTCTGTCATGGCCACGTGCAGCAATTGCTCCCAAATAATTTGGAACAAACAAAATAATCTCCTTTTCTCCTGGTTATTCACACTGTCAGCGCTGATCTGGAGATTGGAATTAGTTTCCTTCAGAAATTTTTGTGTGAAATTCTAAAATATAAAAACAAAAGCTCTGCCAACCCTGTTATTTTCTATCAGATTCCACCTCCCCAGCTTTTCCCTACACTCCCCTTTTCATCCATGCATTCCCACCCTTCAATTCCCATCACTGAGGGACTTGGAAAAATGACACTTTAATGAATGCTGCCAGCAAATAAACAAGAAAAAAAACCCAACTTTTAGGAAAATCTGAGGAAGGGGTGGACTTCTCCTCCTGAGACATACTCCTGTGATTATCCATTTAATTCCAAGTGGAGAGCTATCCAAAATCCCTGATATTTGTAGAATATACAGAATTAAACCCCCCCCCCACCAAAAAAATCCCCTGTGTGTTGCCAGCTTACCAACAACTTCATTTTGTTTAATCAACCCAAAAGCTTCTTGCAATGACTCTCACCTGAAAAATGCTTCCATGTTTTCTTTCCTTCTGCCTCCATCCCTCCCACAGCCCCCGGAATATCCCATTAAAAATGGAAAGCTCACCTCCAAAACTCAGGATTTCTCCCCCAGGACAGTTTTCCCCCCCTTTTTTTTTTTTTTTTTTTTTTTGCCTTTTAAAGCATTTTAATTTTATGATTTCCATTCCTGTTTAACAGCAAATTAGAACTCTACCCTGGAAGTTTGAGCTTAGCTTTTCCATATCAGCTATTATTGAAAGAAAGGGAGTCGAAAAGAAGAATCCAAATATCACTGCACTGTCCCTTCCCTAAGCAGAGAATTCCAGCAACAGAAATCATTACAATATTTTAAATCCTGGACTCTTCCTGTCTCAAAAATCATTCAGACAAGTATATATGCCAAATATCTTCTTCCACAGAAAACTTCATTGATTGCTCTGAATTATTTCTTAAATCCAAGGCTGGTGGTCTCGAAACAAGTGCAGCAATGACTCAAAAAATAGGAAAACTTCCCATCTGTGTCGAATAAGTCCCACAGGGACAAAAAATCAGGATTTTTACAATCTTCAAATATGTCCCAAGAAGGCAATTCCACCTCACCCTGCCTGGGGTTTGGCCGGAAAAGGAGAGGAAAAGCAAAGATCTCCAAGGAAAGGCACTTCAAGCCCAGCCAGAAATAAGACTCCCGAATCCCCGGTGCAACAGGGAGGGAAATTTGGGAAGTTCATACTCAGTAACCTCTGTGAGAGCTTGGCAAACGAGATTGGACCTGAACCCTGGAATTAGGGAACGGTTTGGGTTGGAGGGGACCTCGGAGACCATCCAGGGCCAGGGCAGGGACACCTCCCACTGTCCCAGGCTGCTCCAGCCTGGCCTTGGACACTGCCAGGGATCCAGGGGCAGCCACGGCTTCTCTGGGGAATCCATTCCAGGGCTCCCCACCCTCAGAGGGAAGAATTCCTTCCCAATATCCCACCTATCCCTGCCCTCTTCCAGCTTGAAGCCATTCCCTGTCCCTCCAGGCCCTGACCCTGTTGTGGACGCCAGCAAAAGCCTGAGTAAAGAACTCAGGCACGTTTAGAGCAAGAGAGAAAGTTTTCTCACAGTTTAGCTCGCAGTGTTTATGAAACGGTTTCTAAAACTATGAAAACGTGGTCTTGCAGCTGGTGTGATAAAACTATTATTAGTTAACCAATAGTTGTATAGCGTGTTCATCTTTCTAACCAATAGTACAATACCTGTACACAGGGGTTATAAAAGATGTGTGATTTTCAAATAAAGTTGGTTGGAGCCTGATCTGCGTTCTGGGAGTTTTGTCTTGCTTCCCCTGCTTGCTGGCAGGGAAACCACAACCGTATTATACCCAAATGAATTTTTAAATTATCAAATGGTGCTTTTAGAATGACCAACTGCACTTCGGGGTCCCGACTGTGGCATGGAAACCCTGAAAGGATGGAAAAGCCACAGGTGGGAAGAACAAGGCTCTTCCCAAATCCTCCTCAGGGCTTGCCCAGAACTTTGGCCCATTTCGCTTGGCTCAGGCCAAATTAACCCCAATCGATTCAACAGCAGCAGCATCTCCTCCAAGGAACGCAGCTGACAAATCCCAAATTCCAAAAGCTGCTTTCCATTCCAGCTGGAATAAGGGCACAGAAGTTATTAGGATGAAAATATTCCAGAACAAAAATGTTCCCTGGGAGAACATCTGGGAATTCTGAGCAGAGCATCTCCAGCTCTGACAGCCAGCTCCAGCCTTTCCAGGGGTTTTCCTGCCTCTGGGCACAGCTGGAATCAGCTTCCTTCCCACAGGATTTAGGAAATATTCTGTTGCTGTTTCATCCAGCTCATGAAAAAGAGGGATGATCTGAAATTCCTCAGCTTCCCCACAATTCTAATTATCCAGCGAGGTGGGTATTGGTGTGGTTTTTTCCAACGTAACTTCCAAAAAAAGCTTTAATAGCCCTCATTCAACATTAATGGAATTAAAAACACGAGTTACCACGGAAGTCTCCGCGATATGGAACACACATTCCATGGAATGTGTTGCCTCATTCCACAGGAATTAAGAACCTACAACAAACTGAAGGCTGTGATCGTGTTTTCCTTCACATTTTTGTACAGTTCTGGCACAGAGCTTGCAAGTGAAATGTATTTATTTCAATTTTAAAAAGGAAAATACATTAGAAAACTTGCCAGGACTTTCCTAGAGATATTTAAAGATTCTATAGAAATCTCTGTTATTTTTCTGGCTGTTTATTATTTATAGACACAGGGAATTGTTGCTCCTGGAACAACAAATTTATTGTGACTCTTTCTCAGATGGAATTCTGGCCTTTCCTTGGCTCTTTGTCTGAGCGTAGACAAAGAAATTCACTTCCAAAAAAAAAAACCACCCCAGTGCTGCTCTCTTTTGCAGGCAAACAGAGAAGATGACAAAGGTTTGGCTACCTCAGGTTTTTAAGGAAAGAGATGAAAAGAGAAAAAAAAAAAAAAAAAAAAATTCTTTGCAGCAAAACTTCAGGAAATCAGCCCTGGGAAATGAAAGGATTTGGGGGTTGTTTTTCTCCACGTTCCCCAGCACCCCCAACAGAAGCTGAGGTGGAAACAAGAGCATGAGCCACTTATCTCCAAAGAATAAAAAATGCCAGTGTATTTCCATTTCCAAATCGTTTTGCCAAGCATATTTTTCTTTGTCAAAAGGATCAAATAACTCCCTGGCTGCATTAATGGAGAAATAACTGCAATAATTCCAAATTACAGCTGCATTTCCTGGGGATATTGTGGGAGTAGATATGGATTTACACCAACCTGTGGTCAAAATATTCCTTCAAGAGCTTCTTGCTGCTGATTCAACTCATTAATGAATTACATATTATTATTTCTGGTTAATTTTTCATCCAACCTGGCATTTCTTTGTGTACAATTCAGCTCTTTCCTACAAAAACCCATCAAAAAAAAGGTGGGGATCAGGCACACGGACTCTGGCAGGTCTTTTCCAACCTCAGGAATTCTGTGATTTTACTTGAAAAGCACCAATTTTAGGCACGTGAAAAAAGTAACTCCCAAAAATCAGGAAGCAGCGATAAAAATGGGGATAGTTCCTTAAATTTCTGTGGATAATGCTTCCAATCTCACACCCCTCCAGCAGATCCTCCAGGCCCAGCACAAAAGCCAGGATTTCTCCAGTATCTTCTTCAACCTTCCAAAAGGCAATGGCAGAGCCACACAAACCTTTTACAGCCCAAAAAAACCCTGAATTCCCCTCACACTCCTCTCCAGGTTTATTTCCCTCACCTTCACACGCCAGCTAGGGATGCAATATTCCTGTCTGAAAATATTGAAAAATAAAAGCAAAGCAGCAGAGCTGCAAAAAATGTTTGTTTGTTTTTTTTTTTTCCCCTGGATCTAAGCAACGAGGAAGAGTGATGGGACAAGAGACTCCTTGTGCTCTTGCCCACACATTCAGGACTACTTAAAAAAGGAAGGGAATTCGAGGAAAACCTGGGATTTTTCTTGTAGAAGCTGCACTTTATGGAGCAGAAATCAGAAATCTGGCCCTTTTATAGCTTGTTTTATGCTGGATTCCTCCACCCCCTCAATGGAACCAGAGGATGGAGAGAGACAGGAGGTGACAACCCCGGACATCTGGGTGACCAGTGACATTCCAAATGTTATGGGAAGGGGAGATGTCATGAAAAGAAGATACAAACAGACAAGTTCCAGCCAGGAGGACACCCCTAGTCCTAAATAACAGACTGTGAGATCCTGTCAAGTAAAGGTGCTCTCCACATCATCTCACCCATCCATAAAAACACAGAACCGTGGAAGGGTTGGGGTGGGAGGGACATTTAAAGATCATCCAGTCCCACCCCTGACACCTCCCACTGTCCCAGGCTGCTCCAGCCTGGCCTTGGGCACTGCCAGGGATCCAGGGGCAGCCACAGCTCCTCTGGGCACCCTGTGCCAGGGCCTGCCCACCCTGCCAGGGAACAATTCCTTCCCAATATCCCACCCATCCCTGCCCTCTGGCACTGGGAAGCCATTCCCATTGTCACGCCATCCCTTGTAAAGAGTCTCTCTCCATGTTTCCTGGAGCTCCTTCAGGCACTGGGAGGCCACAATTTGGTCACTCCAAAGCTTCTCCTCCCCAGGCTGAACAATCCCAGCTCTCCCAGCCTTTCCTCCCAGCAGAGCTGCTCCATCCCTCAGGAATCTTTGTGGCCTCCTGTGGATCTGCTCCAACAGATCTGCATCTTTCTCGTGCTGAGGGCCCCAGTCCAATGCAAACCTTCCCCAGGTTGGTGTTGGAACTTCCCTGGGGCTTCCCTGCAGCCAAAACTGAGCCTTGTGCTCTTTCCCAAGCCCTGCCCAGCTGAGCACAGACAAACCAGTGGGAAATGCCAACGGGGAAAGACTTTTCTCGCTGCGCCCTTTTGCTGAGGAAAACAAAACAGTGAAATGAAAACTCTTCAGAAAACAATTTAAGGGGGATCAGCAAATCTCAGCTGCTAATGGAGCGTGTCCCTTCAGCTGTCTCAGTGCCTCCTGCTGATCCAGGGGGCTGGAAACAGCTCCTGCCCGAGGATTGAGGGATAATCACGGACCCAGACACACACTGAGACAGCAGCAGCTCCTCAGGCACAGAGACAACAGCAGGAACACATTGCTGGACACAGAGCAGAGCAGCTCAACAGATGGACATTGCTGCAGATTAAACATCATGAGGAAGTGTCTCTTCTGGACAGCAAGAGTGGAGCAAAGCCTCTCGCCTCGGATTCCTGGGATTTAAACGATCGTGTTTGACCAAGGGGATCAGAGGCATGGAGCAGCTCTGCTGGGAGGAGAGGCTGGGAGAGCTGGGATTGTGCAGCCTGGAGAGGAGCAGCTCTGGGGGGACCAAATTGTGGGCTTTCAGGAGCTACAAGAAAGATGGAGAGAGGCTTTCGACAAGGGATGGAGTGCCAGGACGCAGGGAATGGCTTCCCAGCGCCAGAGGGCAGGGATGGATGGGATATTGGGAAGGAATTGTTCCCTGGGAGGGTGGGCAGGCCCTGGCACAGGGTGCCCAGAGAAGCTGTGGCTGCCCCTGGATCCCTGGCAGTGCCCAAGGCCAGGCTGGACACTGGGGCTTGGAGCAGCCTGGCACAGTGGGAGGTGTCCCTGCCCGTGGCAGGGGTGGAGACAGATCCTCTTTAAGATCCCTTCCCAAACCATTCTGGAATTCTGTGAGGCCTGGAGGAGGAAGATGGAGGGTGAGCCAGCGCAGAGGGTGGGGACACCCGGGATGGCCCCAGGAGGGACCAGAGAGTCCCCAGAGCCAAGGAAAACCCTCGGCCCTCAGCAGGACCCTGCTCTCCCCTGAGCCAGGGAAAAGCAAACAGCTCCTCCCCGGTGCAATTTGGTCTCCACTCTCCTCCAGGGAGAAAAGAGGAGGAAAATTACTTCCTTCCCTCCAGAATCTGGGGATAAATAATCTAGATTTGACCTTTGTCTCTAATCCCTTGTAGGGTAACCTTCCTCAAGCAGAGAAGATGCCTTGGGCTGCAAAATTATTCCAAACCAGAAGTGCACATGGTTTAAACAGCCCTGGTGGGAAAAGGGCTCCAGGATTTGCAAGGAGAAGCCTTGTACAGCCACAAACCACTTCACACCTCTGAGCCGGAACCCCCGAGGGCACAGAGCTCACTGCACACCCAGAGAAAATAGAATTTAAGCACCGAAACTCCTGCCCCAGCCACTCCTCAAGAGATCCAGCTCCTTTTAAGCAGCTTTTTGAAAAGTTCAGGCTTTTTGTGTTGTGTTAGCAACTCATTTCAATGGAAAAAAAGGAGAATAGTCAGAAGGAACACAGGATTTGCCTCTCCCCACAGAGCTGGGCTGGATACAAGCTGATCAGACCTGAGCCACTGAAGGGTTTGCCTGGGAGGCCAACAAAGCTATGAAAACATTGCCTTGGTCTGGGTTTGGGTTTGTTTTTTTTTTAAACAAACAAAAAACACATTACATGACATAAGTACAAAGCTGCAGGAATGATCACTGATTTCTGTTGTTCCAAAAAATCAACTTTTGACTGGAGGGTTTTGTTTTGTTTTCACAAATAATGAAGAACCTCTTGATCCTATTCAAGACTGAGAAATCAACATTTCTGAAGGCCTGCTCTGGATTTGCATGGAATAAATCCTTCCCCCAGTTCACATAAAGAGCTTAATTTTTTTTTTTCCCTCTTTAATCTGCCCCGAACATCCATTGCTGTGCTGCTGCTTGGAACCAGGCAGCCAAAGAGCCCCCCCGGAAATGCTAAATTTCTCTGTGGGCTCCTGCTCACTGCAGATGGGATCCCATCTGATGGGATTCCAGCCTCCCTGGGGATGCACTGCATGTCTGGATACTTTTCCATGCCTAAGAACAGCCTTAGGCTCCCTTCCTTGGGGAATAAATGGATTTAACACAGGTGGAATAAATGTCCCAGAGCTGGGGCCGTGCTCAGTGTGGATGGATGAGCACAGGGGAACTCCCCCACAGACTTCTCACACATCACAGTGTGATAAATAAATTTTGCCAATCAAATTTATAAAGAAATGAAATTTATTGTACAGCCGAAAGATCGGTCACAATGAGCCACAATATTGAGGAGCAGCACCGAGCCCGGGGTCGGTACTGGGTGAACGCGTACAGATCTGACCTCTATCGCATCAGATCTCCCCCGGTTCACCCCGACTGTCTCAGCCAGGGCGATTTTATACAGTTCTGGGTGGGATGGTGACATCTAGTCCATTCTTCTCAGCCCTGAATAGGTTACAGGGCTGGACAAAAAGAGGTTTCTGGGTGTGATGTGTGCTCCATCCTGTGATGAATTGTCCATCTCCTGGTGCAGCTGGCTCCTCTGTCTTCACAATAGGATTCCCAGAAACATCATTCCTTGATGGCTGGGGTGTAGATAGTGATCAGGCAATCATCGTCCGGTCGTGGTGTGAATGTTCCTGTGATACAAATCTGACTCCACCTGGGATGGAATTCCCACCTATTGATTCTCTGGCTGCTCTGGTGTTGTGAAAACCCCTCCCTGGTCAAACTGGTTTTAGGGGTTTTTTGAAACTTTTGGTTTTAGGAGGGGGGCTGCATCCTTTAATCTTTATAACTTTATTTTTATTCATATTTTAGCACGAATTTACAGGGTTTATTTATAACAACAGCCACAGGAGTGACAGCGTGGCTGCCCTGGAAGGCTTTGGCTTCTCCCGTGGAAGTCCGAGGACCAGCTGCCAGCGACCCCAGTTCCACTCCCCTTGCCCGCCACAGGAGGTTACGTTCCAGTGGGTTCCCCCTTCTTTGTGCCCCCACTGGTTTGCTCCCCTGTTTGCCTTCCCGAGCCACTTTCCCCACTGGTTTATGTGCTTGTCCTCCCGCCTGCCCTCCTTGATTACTGGTCCCAGCTGCCAAACCCTGCCCCTTCTGCACCCTCATTTAAACTCTGCTCCCTCCACCTTCCCGGTTCTTCGTCCCTGCCCCTGGCGGTGCGCGGGTGGGCCTTGGGGCGCGCCATGGCGGCGTCGAGCTCCGCCGCTGAAGAACCCCGCTGGGAATCCATGCAAAGGACCCCTCCTGCCTCCTCAGCCTTTCTGTTCCTCCATCGGCGGCGCGTGCGGGAGTTGTGGCCTCCGACCGCAGCGCCTCCCCTTCCTCTGGGAGATGCTCACAGGAGGCTGCGCTGCCGAGCAGCCCGCGCCGCAACGCGACACAATCCCGGGATCCCTGAGGCTGGAAAAGCCCTCCCAGCCCATGGGGTCCCAGCTGTGCCCGATGCCCACCTTGTCCCCAGCCCAGAGCTCTCAGTGCCACCTCCAGGCCTTCCTTGGGCACCTCCAGGCATGGGCACTCCAAAGCTCCCTGGGCAGCCCCTGCCAAGGCCTGAGCACCCTTTCCATGCAGAAATTCCTGCTGCTGTCCAACCTGAGCCTCCCCTGGCCCAGCCTGAGGCCGTTTCCCCTTGTCCTGTCCCTGTTCCCTGGGAGCAGAGCCCGACCCTGCCTGGCTGCCCCCTCCTGTCAGGGAGTTGTGCAGAGCCACAAGGTCCCCCCTGAGCCTCCTTTTCTCCAGGCTGAGCCCCTTTCCCAGCTCCCTCAGCCCCTCCTGGGGCTCCAGCCCCTTCCCCAGCTCCATTCCCTGCCCTGGACATGCTCCAGCCCCTCCAGGGCTCCCTGGCCGGGAGGGCCCAGCCCTGGACACAGCCCTCGAGGTGCAGCTTCACCAAATTAAATCCATGAACGGGATTTATGAACAACACAAGAATTTCTGCAGGAAAGGAATGGACGCGGAGATTCCCCAGCCCACCGAGGGACAGGAGCACACAAACCCCACAGTGTGTAAGGAAAGCAGCCCCCAGCAAAGATGCAACTCTGCACCACGGAGAGGCCAAAGCCAGTGAATATTTTTGGAAAAAGCGAGGCAGAGACTCCAGACGAGATCCCTGCCATCCCCCAGCCTGTCTGTGCTCAAGCAGGTGGGTGGGTGCAAAGTTACACCAGATGCCAAGTTAATGTTCCCTCCAAATACCCACAAAACGCTTCGTGGGCACAGCTTAAACCTCTTTTGTGTTTGCAGTCATCGTGTGAGTACCTCACATCCAGCAGAAAGAAACCTGGAATGCCAGAGTGCTACCCTGGCCATGGGCAGGGACACCTTGCACTGTCCCAGGCTGCTCCAAGCCCCAGTGTCCAGCCTGGCCTTGGGCACTGCCAGGGATCCAGGGGCAGCCACAGCTTCTCTGGGCACCCTGTGCCAGGGCCTGCCCACCCTCCCAGGGAACAATTCCTTCCCAATATCCAACCTAAATTTCCCCTCTCTCCGTTTGAAGCCATTCTCCTTATCCTGTCACTCCAGTTCCCAACACAGAGTCCTTCTCCAGCCTCCCTGTAGATCCCTTCAGACTGGAAGCAGATCCTTTGGATCCTTTAAGTCGCCACAAAATTTAAAACGTTGGAAATAATCCATCCCATATTTTCAGAGTGGGTGGGCAGCAGAGCAGTGTGGAGGAGTGAGAAAAGCACACCACAACACGGTGACTGCAGGGCCAGAGGAGCAGCACCCGCTTGTTCCTCTCTGAAGATGAAGCCAAACACAGCAAAAGATGAAAACAAAATGTTTTATAACAGCATCACTACCCAATGAATTTTTATTTTGTGGGCCTGTGGTAATGAACTCTTATTTTGTGAGCCCACGCAAAAAAACAAAAAAACAAAAAAAACCAAAAAAAAAAAAAAACCCAAAAAAAAAAAACCAAACCTCCCCATGCCTGGAAGTGACAGCAGAAAAAGAACCCAAAAAACATCTTTTAAATGAACTTTTCCTTCCTCCCAGTGCTGAAGGTGGCTTCCCCAGAATACTGGAAAGGTCTCTGCTCCTCAACATCCCTCACCAGGTGTATTCCCCATCATGCCTCACCTCAACATCCCTGCACCCCTCGCTTCAGCAGGGAGCCAAAACCAAAGGAAACCCACCCTGCCCAGGGAGGAGCACAGAAGAATTCCTTTGAGGGGGTTTATGAACTTATAAATATATAAATATCCCCAAGGTTTGAGGCCAAGGTGTCACTGGTCCATCTCCAGGTTCCGTTCAGCAATTTTCCGTATTAAATCCAACTCAGTGTCACTAAAATCCACTAAAAACCACCTGTGGCAGGAGGCTGCTCTGCAGAACTTCCAGGGAGCAGCAGAGCCAAGAGGCAAAAATCATCTTCCTGCTTTGGAAGGGTGCTGTGAACACCTTCATCCCTCCCATCCCATGGATTCAGCTTTGGGGGACACAGATCCATCCAGAAAATACCACAAATCCGAGTCCACAGCTGACGTCGGGAGCTCAGGAGCCGCTGCCTCTCCAGGAATATAAAAGCTGCTCCACTCATCTCCAGAAAAAATCTCCCCCTCTGATCCCTACACAGCAATTACAGCCTGAAATGCTTTGCTTGATAACTCAAAGCAAATTCTGGCTGAATGGGATGAGTTAAAGGGCAGAAAAACCATATCAGTGATGTAGCTGAGGCTTTTTTCCCTTGTATACTCTTATCTCAGTAATCACACTGCACAAGGACGCACACCTGGGGATTTAAACCTCAGCTTCCAGAGGGGAATGCTTGGCAAAATGAATCCAGATGAATATTGAGGAGGTCTCTAACCTCAGGCCCCTGCACAGGCGCCTGCAGCATCGAGCTGAAATCTGAGCATTGCCCTCTGGAGTCTGGACTCACCAGGAGCTGTGGCTGAGCCCAGGAAAAAAGGTTTTGCACTCTGGACTTAAAATCATCCCCTCAGCTTTGTCCCAGCTCAGGGGCATGGCCAGGAATGTTGCTGTGGATGGAGGGTGAGGAAAAAAGGGGGTTTGCCCCAACCAAAGTTGTTTTAAGTAGGAACATCAGCACTGTGCAACCCTTGGAAAATAGTCAGGAGTAAACACAGTGCCAGGAAACTCTTCCTTCACCAAAATGGGGACAAAGGAGAGGAACAAGGCTGCAGGGTGGACCTGAACAAATACAAAGGGCACAAACACATCAGCACAGCAAAATCCAGCTCGTTGGTTCAGTCTTAAACAAACCTGAAGGGAGCATTGCAAGCCATACCTGGAGAGCCTTGTCCAAAGGCTCTTCCTGGCCAGCGGGGAAACCTGGATATTCCAGCCCAGGGCAGTGGTGGAGTCCCCATGCCTGGAAGTGTTCACGAAACCTGTGGATGTGGCATTTGGGGATGTGGGTAAGTGGTGAACACGGTTGATAATTGGACTTGATGATGTTAAAGATTCTGTGATTTCATGACTCCACGATTCACTCCATAAAAACGAGTCGGCTCCCTCCCCTCTCTCACACTACCCCTGTGGGTTTTCCGTTCTCCCTTTCCTGCCCAATCTCCGTTGAGAATCCTTATCTTTATTTTCCTTGGCATTCTGAAAATGCTTCTGTAACACAAAGCAGCAGGGGAAATGCCCTGGAATGGTTCTTTCCGGAGGAGGGTTTGTATTTACACCAAAGCTGAGGCTGGGGGCGTGAAAGAGCCCCAGAATCAGTGTTCAGCACGTGTTAAGTGCAGGGTGAGGAATGCTCGGCCCCCACTGCCACTGTGCAATTTTCCACGCCACTGTTTTCCTCCTTCCCTCCAGCAAATTCCCGAGCCCAGGCAGGAACATTATCTCCTCACATCTCGGGTCTTGATTAGCATTCCAGGCCAGGGGAGCGTGAGGGAATTTTTAAGCAGAGCAATGTTCCTTGGTCCGACTTTTGCAAAGAACACCAAGAGGCTCCCATCTCCCCGCCATGCTCCAGGCCCAGACTGGCAGGAATGCTTGGCTTTGTGATGAAAAACAAAATTCTAATAGGGTACAGTCATCACTAAAACGTTGATAGAATGTGGCTGAGCCCAGCAAAAAAAAGGTTTTGCACTCTGGACTTAAAATCATCCCCTCAGCTTTGTCCCAGCTCAGGGGCATGGCCAGGAATGTTGCTGTGGATGGAGGGTGAGGAAAAAAGGGGGTTTGCCCCAATCAAAACATCAATACTGAACCGAAACATCAATACTGAACCGAAACATCGACAGAATTCACTCAGATGGCAAAGGATGCTCAGAAAACACTCAAACACAAACAGGCATCACTGTCTGGTGACATTAACCAGCCCAAGCCAACATTGAGGAACGGACAGGGACTGAGCCCAGCCATTGCCCCTGCACAGGAGGCACAACTCCTGCCCTGGGCACTGCCCAGCCCTGCACAGATTGTCCAGAGAGCCTCTGGGCTCTCCTCCCTGGGGCTGCTGCAGAGCTGTGTGCACACACTGCTGTGCCCTGGGCTCTGCGATGGCCCTGCTGAGGTGCCACCAGCTGCCCACCTGGTGCTCCCTGACCCATCCTGGGATCCTGTGACTTTAAATTCAAAGTGTTCAACCACAGAAATAAATCACAGTAAAGGACACTGGGGCTCTCAGTGTCACCAAGAAACCCCCTCAGGAGTGAAATTACCCGGTAAATTCCTGGGAGAGAACATCTGGATGTTGCTCCAGTAAGTGCTGCAATCCACACAAAGGTCAAATTCAGTGTGAAGAAAAGATCATAAAATCCCAGAATGACTGAGGTTGGAAAAGCCCTCCAAGATCACAAAGTCCAACTTTGATCAAATCCCAGCATGCCCAGAGCACTGAGTGCCACATCTATTCATTTTCTGAGTGTCTCCAGGGACTGTGACCCCACCACTCCCGGGGCAGCCCCTGCCACCCTTTCCACGGAGAAATTCCTGCTGGTGTCCAACCCGAGCCTCCCCTGGCACAGCCTGAGGCCATCTCCTCTCACCCTTTGAGCTCTGTACCCACCACCCTAACTGGACTCTTAATTTGATGTTCCTTTATCCGCATCATCCACACAGGAAGGAGCAGGGCAATCCTTGCCATCCAAGTTGGCTGTGCTTTTGCCAATTAATATTAAAACTTGGTTTTGCTGCTACCTTTGACAGTGTGGGTCCCTTCCCAGTGGGGATATTCCATGATTGTCCATGTCAGGACAGCAGCTGGGGAACTGCAGCCCGAAAGCAGAGATGGGAGACACACACACAGCATGTGCCCCTCTTGCTCATTGCCCTCGCTGGATTGAAGCCCTGCAGATCATTAATGAAACAGAGAGATAGGCCTGGCTCTCTGCAATTAAAAAACTGCTCTTATGGGTGGTACCAGCTGGATCTTATCTACTTTCATTGCAGTGAAAAAGCTGTCCTTGAACAGAGCACAAATCCCCATCTCTGCTGGTTAAGCTGGAAATACCTCAGTCTCGCATTCCCCACTAGAGGAAGTTTTACGAAAATGAGAGCTCTTAGACACTGAATAAAACTTTACACTAAATTAAAACAATTCCAGGCATTATAGACGTCAGAAATGGTGGCCTTGAATTCAGGGGCTTGTTACAACTCTTTTCTCTGCCATAATGCAATTATGTCTGGAAATTAACCTGACATTTTTCTTCACGGGATCATTTCTTTTAAACCACTTGAGTGAAAAAAAAAAAAAAAAAGGCTGATCTGTGTCTCCACAACACGTTCATCACATCATTTAAGATACAATAAAATGTTTTCAATCCATGGGGGAAATGTCTGAGAGTTTGGCAAGTTGCAGCAGCCTTTTCTGGGACTGGATGGGTCCTTCCAGCACAAACCAATCTGGGATCCTAAACATGCTTGTACCTCAAATTTAGAGGTGAGCCTCTTCTTAACATCTTTATTGATAACAAAGGTTCATCTAAGGATGTCCACGGATCCCAATTTCTCCTCCTGGAAAAGTAAGTGAAAATCTGCAGAACTTTGCTTCTCAGCTCTGCTCTGCTGGAAGGACCTGGAGCTCCTGGAGGGAGGCCAGAGGAGGCTCCAGGATGAGCAGAGGGATGGAGCAGCTCTGCTGGGAGGAAAGGCTGGGAGAGCTGGGATTGTTCAGCCTGGGGAGGAGAAGCTTTGGGGTGACCTCATTGTGGCCTTCCAGGACCTGGAGGAGCTCCAAGAAACATGGAGAACCTCTTTACAAGGGATGGAGTGCCAGGACAAGGCGGGATGGGTTCTGACTGCCAGAGGGCAGGGATAGATGGGATATTGGGAAGGAATTGTTCCCTGGGAGGGTGGGCAGGCCCTGGCACAGGGTGCCCAGAGAAGCTGTGGCTGCCCCTGGATCCCTGGCAGTGCCCAAGGCCAGGCTGGACACTGGGGCTTGGAGCAGCCTGGGACAGTGGAAGGTGTCCCTGCCCACGGGATGGGATGAGCTTTAAGATCTTTTCCAGCCCAAACCATTCCAGGATTCCATAGTGCAGCACTGAGGCCATCCCCAGCAATGCCAGACAAACATCTGACTCTGCAAACAACGCGGGCCAAGGTGTTAAACGGCACAAATCTCTCTGCCAGGAGGGTTTTGTGAGCTGCTTTTTCAAATGAGCCTTGGCAGGGGGGCACGGAGAGGTCAGGGCTGCTGCTGGGGAAGGTGGAGGGGGAAAGGAGCCCAAGGACAGATGGGAACACAGGAGCTGTGACCGAGGTAAACACTGCTTCATTTTAACGAGCTCCTAACATCCCACCCTGCTTCTGCTCTGCTCCTCCGCAGCCAGCCCGGTATTTGTCTGCAGGGAACAGGCAGCAACAAGTAGCAAACAGCCAAGGCAAACGTTGAGGTTTTACAGTATTCGTATAATTACTGTGCCTTCCACTGTCCTCTTAATTGGTGTTGGCAGAGCTGGATTCCTGCAGCGCTGTCTGTGGGAATGCAGGACCCGAGCCAGCATGAGCAAAGTGAATGGAATTTAATAAACCAAACCACTGCTGCCACAGCCAGAATGGCAAATTCGGGGACTGAGCTCAGGTACCTCCACGGGGAGAAAAACACACATAGCTGAAATCACCAGCTATTCCCACACAGAATCATGGAATCAACAAGGTTGGAAAAGAGCTCTGAGATGATCAAGTTCAGCCTTCGACAGAACTGTATCTTGCCCACTAAACCACATCCCCAAGGGCCACATCTTGTTTTTTGAACACTTGCAGGGATGGGGACTCCACCACTGCCCTGGGGAGCCTCTTCCAATATTTAACCACCCTTTCCATGCAGAAATTCCTGCTGCTGTCCAACCTGAGCCTCCCCTGGCCCAGCCTGAGGCCGTTTCCCCTTGTCCTGTCCCTGTTCCCTGCGAGCAGAGCCCGACCCTGCCTGGCTGCCCCCTCCTGTCAGGGAGTTGTGCAGAGCCACAAGGTCCCCCCTGAGCCTCCTTTTCTCCAGGCTGAGCCCCTTTCCCAGCTCCCTCAGCCCCTCCTGGGGCTCCAGCCCCTTCCCCAGCTCCGTTCCCTGCCCTGGACACGCTCCAGCCCCTCCAGGGCTCTCTGGCCAGAAGAGCCCAGAACTGGACACAGCAGAGGCAGAAGATCCACAGATCCACAGCAAGGCAGATAAAAGGATGTGGTGATGCTTTAGGTCCCACAGAGGGTCCATTTTTTAAAAAAGGCAGCTCCAAAGCAGCTAATTTGGATGACAGGGCACAGCTTTTCAGGCTGTTTCACTTCCATCCCACACTAAACTCATGCAGTGCTCTGATTTGAAGGAAAACCATCGAGTTTGGCCATTAGACCTCAGGAGATGTTTAACAAAATGCTCTTACAGGTGCTGTGATAAATGACAGGCTTCGGCAAAATACAAAAAATCAGGAAATTCACTGGAAGGGCTTCAGTAGGCAAGTAAAAAATGTGCTGCTTTTTAACCAACACGAAGCAGGGGAGACGGAGCTCCGAGGCTGAGCAGAGCCCTCCCTGCGCAGGCGCAGTGCCCACAGGCCCTGGACTGCAGCTGCCACAAAGCTTGGGGCAGCTTCAGGGTTGGCATTGCGAGCCCCAGGGGCTCTGGCAGGGCTGTCACACATCACGTTCCCGTGGCAGAGCTCTTGGTGTGCCCGAGCCCAGCCTGTGAAGTGCCACCTGCTCCCCTCTGGGGCTGCACAGGAAGCAGCAGCACACACACACAGCAACCTGGGCACCTCTGCTTTGTCACAGAGCACCTCCAGCTTTGACACAGGGAATTAAGCTCATGGTTTTCTACAAATTACCCGCAGGGATGCCAGAGCCCCTCTCTGTGGCAAAGCTGGGCTCTCCATCTCTGCCCCATGGAACACGTTTTGTGCTGGCAGCAAATTTCAGTCACCAAGTCCCAAAGTGCCCCCCCAAGAGTGCTGCGAACCCAGTGCCCTCAGCCACTCCTCGTGTGGCCCCTCCAGACCCTTCCCCATCCCCGTGTCCCTCCTTTGGTCACTCTCTGCCAGCTTTAATCTTTTTTGTACTGCGGTGCCCAAACTTCCCCCAGGACTTGAGATGAGGAGATTCTCAAAATTCCAGAGAGAAACTGGATCTCACATGAACATCACCCTGCTTTGAGCAGCAGTGCCAGCCTGGGGAGCTCCCAAGGTCCTCTCCAACCTGTTCCGTCTTGCTGTAATTAATCCCAAATGTGCCCTTTCCCCACAGCCCACAGAGGGTGATTAAAGCCCCCTGCTCCCGTCTCCTGAGCACACTGCAGAGTCCTGCTGCTTTACTTTGGATTAAATGCAGGAATCGGTGATTATGGCTGGCAAAGGTAACTCAGGGCCTTCTTTTCTGTGTCTGCAGCACCACCTCTGCTGCCACCCCACGACCTCCCCAGCTCAGAGGGGCTTTTGGCACCCAGGCAGAGCTGGGACTGTCCCCTGGCTGCCTGCCTGTGCTGCTGGAATGAGACTGCACCTGCTGAAATGGCTCTTTGCATTTTCCCATTTGGAATCCATTCACTCGTGCCCCGTGCCTTGCTTTCTCCCCGAACGAAGAGCTCACGGGGAACTCATTTGTGCAGAATATGCACGGCGAGTTCTCCCACCCCGCTCCCATTGGGACACTCCCCTCTGGATCCAGACTGCTGGGAGCACCTGCAGAGGGAAGGAGAGATGAAAAGATGATCTCTTGCCTTGTCACCTTCAACTTTAATTAACTGAGGAGCCTCTTCTCCCAGCCTGACCACAATTCTGCCCCAGATCCCCATTCTCCTGTTGCTCCTGCTCCACCATAAACCCTGAAGCAGAGTGTCCCAGCCTTCCCAGGCTGCTGCTCCATCCTCATCATCATTCCAGCAGCTCCATCTCATTTGTTTTCCCCTTTCACGTGTGGCTCATCCCCCTTCTCTCCAGCTTTTCCAGGGAAACAGCCCCATCCTCCCTACCCTGCCCCAAAGCCACTCCTCAGCCACACAACAGCAGCTTTCAGCCTGCAAATTTATATTGGAACATTACTAAAATCTACTAAATCAGGCCCAGAATCAAGCTCTAAGTATTTCCTTTTACAATTCCAGGTCCACGTGGACTTTGCCTAAATCTCCCCTCCCAAATTTCCGTGGGACTGGGTGATTAACTCTTAAACATCAGCTTTAGCCCACAGGCACAGAGCAAACCACGCCAAGTCGGAGTGGAAAATCAGCCGTTCCCAGGCACTGTAAACCATTTTCACACTGAATTTCTACACACCAACCCTTCAGAGAAAGGGAATGTTTAGTAAAAGGCTGTTTTCACCCCCAGTGCATCGTGACCATCCCCTGTCACTGAGCCTGAGTCACTCAGTGTCGTGCCAGGGCCAGGAAATCTCAGAGAGGCTCCTTCAGGCAGAGGAGCCGTGGCAGGAAGGACCCAGGAGCAGCCTGGGGAGCTCAGTTTGTGAAACAGGAGCCCTGTTTCAGCAACTGCAGCCAATAGTGCCAATGCTTCAATGGCAGAACACGTTTTGGGGTTGTTTTTGTAACAAATCGATACTTGAACGCAGCTCAGAGCTGGATTGCAGGCTGATTATAATCATCTATTGAAAGCCGCCGATCCTCAGGTCCTTCCCCCAAACAAGATGCTGCTGACACAGGAGGAAAAGCTGCCTAATGAGCATTCTTAACGATTAAAGCACATTAATAGAAAATTGATTTAATTACACTCTGATCTACTGGAAATCATCAACAGCTCCTTGTGAAAGCATTAGGACTTGTGCTTTTCCTGCACGGAAGGAGGTGAATACCTCGGTAATGGAGTTCTGGTCTCAATTTTCCTGGGTTTTTTTCCCTCAAGTTCTTAACCTTTAATACTGACTGTGCATTAGAGACTGTTAGAATAACAAAATTCCCTTCAGAAATTGATTTGGCTGAGAATCAATTGCCAGGCAATTTGCATTGCAATTCGCTATTTCCTGAGGAGAAAAGGGAAGAGCTCCGTGAAATCCGAAACGCGATTCCCTGCCACCCCCAGGACAGAGGCTCCGTGTGCACACAGACGCATCCCCACACCGCTAAATACTCCTGCTGTCATCTCCCACCACTTGGATCGCAGGGGTGTTGTGCTCTTCCCAACAGCAGCACGAGGCAGTCCATACCAGAATCCAGTGGGATGCTCAGGGAGCTCTCCTGGTGTCTCACCCCCTTTGGAGACGCCCAAAAGCTCCAGATGGAATTATTATTTTACTTTGCTGGCCTGAGAAGTAACAGAGCCGCATGGAAAGGACTGGAAGCTGTGCCCACACGGACTGTGCCCTTCTCCAGGCAACAAGGGGGCACAGGCTCAGCAAACACTGAACTTCTGGAGGGTCCCACAGCAGAGAAAGAATTGTAAAATTATGGAACAGCCTGAGCTGGAAGGGACTCACGGGGATCGTGGATCCAACCCCTGGCCCTGCCCAATCCCACCCCAACAACGCCACCCTGGGAGTGCTGTCCAAACAGCCCTGGAGCTCTGGCAGCCCTGGGGCCGTGCCCATTCCCTGGGGAGCCTGGGCAGTGCCCAGCACCCTCTGGGGGAAGAGCCTTTCCCTGATCTCCAGCCTGAGCCAGCTCCAGCATTCCCTGGGTCCTGTCCTTACTCACAGAGAGCAGAGTCTGGAGCTGCAGCCCTTGGTGAGCTCTGGCCTCAGTCTCCTCCAGCTGAACAAACCCAGTGCCCCCAGCTGCTCCTCATCCCGCCCCTCCAGACCCTTCCCCATCCCCGTGTCCCTCCCTTGGTCACTCTGGAAGAACAACTTTAGATTTTTTCTGTCCTGTGGTGCCCAAACTGGTCCCAGGACAGGGATGTCCCTCTGGCTGCAGGACACTGCTGACCTTCATCCAACCTGCCAGGGACGAGGACCTGCTGGAGAAACCTGACACAGTGCTTCCCCACGTTTGCCTCCAGAGACATTTGCCTCTGCCTCTCACAAGAATAAAAGCCCATCAAACACCACCATCCTTACACCTTTCCAGGGCCCCTGTGAGCTGGCAGGGGTGAGGCTGTGCCTGGTGGGGAGCTGGAGCACCCCTGGAGCTGCCAACACCATCCCAGGCAGCTGCGGCTGCCCGGGTTGTCACTGCTTTATCAGCTCAGCAACGCTGCCAGGCTCACCCCACACATCTCCCTCACACGCTGCTGGGAATGTCCCCAGGTGTAGAAACAAAGCCTTGGGGGACCTTTTGGGGCAGATTTCCAGCTGAGTGAAGGGAATTGCTTTAATGAGCTCGGGAAGGGGTGACATTAGACCAATCTGGGCAATTTGTGTGCACGTCTTCACAAGTATTTGGGACAAATGAACTGAAGGCAGTAGCAGCACTGCAAAGCTTGCCTTGCTCCCGATGTGGAAAGGAATATCTCAGCCACATTCCACCCCCAGTGGCAATACCACAGAAAATGGTGGCACAAAATAGGCAGCCAGACACTCCAGACTTGCTCCACTTTCCTTCCCTGGCCAAAATCCCAGCAAGGGAAACTCCTGCACTCAGCAACTCCAGGGAGCACAGGCAGAAAGGTGCAATTCCAGTCCAGCATCCCTGGGGAGCTGCCTAGGGAGGACCTCATGGCAGAGCTGACTCCATGGCAATGCATATTCATGGCAAGGAGAGCTGAATCCACAGGAACAGCCTCCCCCTGGGACACTCCTACCCCCTGTGCATTAATGAGCTTCCAAAAGTTCACCATTAAATACCCAGGTCTGTGCTCCCTGTGCAGCTTCCAGGTATTTATTCCATTAGACATCGTGATGCCTGAGCTGTTTGCCATCGGTTTTGTGCTAAACTCATTCCAAAGATTGTTTCCAGGCTCACTGCTCCCTTCCTGCCCCATGTTCCTGCAGCATTTCCAGGCATTTCCCACAGACTCTTCTGGGAGATTCTCTCCGTCTTCCCTGCAGTAGATCTGTCCAGGTCAGCCTGGAGTATCCCTAAGGAACACTACACGGCTGAATTTGATGCAAGAACCCAAGTTTTCCACTAAAACGCCTGCACGACTTCTCAGCCTGGTGTCACCTCACGCAGCTTGGAAGGACCAGAGAGCATAAAACACAGCAAGCTCTGTGGAAAAAATTCCAGTTGGACCAAGTGAGGCTTGTTTGGGTGTGAAGAGGCTTCCCTAAGCACTCAGAGTGTTTAGTCCTTTGAGACGTGTCTTGAACGATAAACCCAACCTCATCACACGCTTTAGGTCAGAGCACCAAAAGCATCCAAGACTTAAGAGCTGTTCCAGGGTTGTAATCCAAGATCAATCCAACTTGAGACACTTCAGAAAGAAATCAGCTTCCATTTGCTGGCCATGGAGAAGGCTCCATCCCATAAAAAAGCCCAAGGAGCCGGCACAGACAGGAAAAGCAAAGCACAGTCCCCAGCAAGGAAGGATTCCCACATTTTCTGGCTGTCAGCAGCTGTGACAAACCCTGGGAGGGGCTGCCTGCACCCCACAAGATGCCTGACACACAGAATGGGTTTTTAAAAGTCCCCCACGCTCCCAGACCGTTTGTACATTTTCAAAACAGGACCTCAACTCCTCATCTCCAATAGACAAAAATACAAACGTGTTTCTAGGGACTCATTTCCAACAGTTTGCCAAAGAGAGGAGGAGCTGAGCTCCAGCATTTAATGCCGCTGTCTCACTTCCACTCGCTTCCAGCAAACTGCCTGCGTGAAAATTCATATCCTGTCTGGTATCTTCAAATCCCTAAGCAGTCCAAGGACAGCTCTTTGCTTCTGGCTCTTGTTTTTTTGGGAGGAGAAGGGAAATGAAGAATTTCACGCACGCAGGTCCCTCCAGCGGCGTGGATCAAAGGCTCTGCTCCGTGGATGGGCACACAGGGGATGCCAGGGAAAGGCTGCCAGGATTGCCACGGGGCAGGGAACCCACGAGGGGAAATCTCAGTCGGATCTACACACCTGCCTGAGCTTCCCTGCCTCCACAAGTTTGTAACTCAATCAGAGTTTAGAGCGAAGGTGAGCAGAGGGATGGCACCGACCAACACCACGAGGGATCCACAAGGATTTGGCTCTCTTATCCTGGGACTAGGGAGCAAAGGACATCCTGATCAGCTGCCGGCTGCACTGCACCTGCTCTGCTCTCCCAGCCAGCATCTGGAACTCATCACGCTTCCAAGAGCCACCCCAGAACCCTCAACTCAGCCAAGGTGGGCGATTCCCATCCCTGGCAGTGCCCAAGGCCAGGTTGGACATTGGGGCTTGGAGCAGCCTGGGACAGTGGGAGGTGTCCCTGCTCACGGCAGGGGGTGGCACTGGATGGGCTTTAAGGTCCTTCCAATCCCAGTTTGGGATTCTTGGATACTTTCTCTGGGACCATTGTGTCCCTCCAGGGAACACAGCAGGGGAGAAGCCAACTTGCTGCTCTCAGTGCTTTTTAAAGGTAACATACAGAAGTGGTCACATTTTCACTACCAGAGCCAACTCCAGCTCCTACCCATCCCTACAATACCCTGGGTTTTAGCAAAGCTTTTACAGGAAGGAAAAATATGTGTGTAATTGGCTCATGAGGCCTCTGGGGGGTTAAGAAGAAGATGGGAAAAACCAAGAAATTCATGCCTCAGTGTGGAAGCCATTTTCATGCCCCACTTTTTCAGCTGGGGAATATTTCTTTTGGAAAATAGTCACTTACAAGTAAACTCCTGCGGATTGTTTTTTCCCCCTTAAAACAATAAATATTTCCTGTGAAGCAGTGTTCTGAAAACCTCAACTGGTTTAGAGGTCCAGTTTCATGCAGATGAACATCCAAGAGCTCAAGGCTCCTTTGATCTCCACCCCAGACTGGAAACCCTAAGAGAGAAAGCTTTCCTGCAAGATTTCCTCTAGTCCTAATTTTTTTTGCCAAGGTATAAACAGCTTTTTATTTCCACCAATAAAATGAGACACAGGAACAATTTCAAGGGAGGAATTCAACTCGGACATCAGCTCGGACATACAAAATACACAGGAAAAACACTCCTTTGCACACTGATCTTACAGGAAAAGCTGGCAAAAAAACAGGGCTTGACCTCCTTAAAGCATCCAAGAGCACGGGGATTTGCTCAGTCCGAGGACAGCGGCCTTGAACAGGCTCACACCTTCAGATCAAACAGGAGTGATAAGTAAATATCTGATACCAAGCCCAGAGCCACCCTCAGGCCCTTCAGCCCCAGCTGCTGCTGCACCGCAGCGGGTTGAGCCAAGATACTGTGCATCAGCATTTCCAGACTTGCAGCAAAGGCCTGAAAAGGAGAGAAATCTTCCTTCGCAACACAATAATCGACGGCCAGCATTCCGTCCCCCCATCCCAACGTGTGCTCCCAAAATGAGGGGCTCCCATCTCCCACTGAGGAGAACTTTGGAAAGGCCCTGCTGGTGAAAGCACCCTGGGATGGTGCAAGGTGTCCCTGCACTGGATGGGATTTAAGGTGCCTTCCAACCCAAACCAGGCTGGAATTCTGTGATTTTGTCGTGTGGGGCTCGTGCCTGCTTCTCCCAAGACACAAAACTGGAATGAGGAAACCCAAACCTGAGCCTGGCAGAAAATCACCCTCTCAGAGCTGCTGTGCAGGAACAGGAACTGGCAACGCGAAGGACTAATTTCAAATATATTCAAAAATAAATTTTTTTATCATTTTCTACTGTTTTGTACTCACTGTCGGGTAACACATTGGGAATTAAGGACATCTCAGCTGGTGGGTGTAACTGGGAGCTGGCACATCCTGGGAGCAACAGAGACAGCCAGCAGGTACCCAAAACTGCTGAATTTACCCCAAAACTATCCCCGTCCCTGTCACTTCTGCTCAGTGAGAACACACTGCCCTTCTCACAGGCTTTAATTAGGGAGGTCTTCATAGCAGGGATGCTTAGATGCATCTCAAATAATGACTTTTTAACCCAGAAAGTCTCTGTGTTAAATACTGCCCCTCACAAAATACAATTTTGGGAGTAATTTAGTAAGCTTCGGACTTCAAAAAGTGTATGATTTTTGCAAGACTCGTGATTTCTGAATTCGTGGTTATTATCCAAGAAAAATGTGGAAACGCTTTAGGTTTCCAGGTGAAAAATATTAAAAATAACTGCCAAGAATCCCAGAATTGTTAAGGTTGGAAAAGACCTCCAAGATAAGTCCAGCCAGCAGCAGCACCACTAAACCATAACCATGTCCCCAAGTGCCACATCCCCACAGCTTTGGAACACATCCTGGGATGGTGACGCCACCATTTCCCTGCGCGCTTTGCAGCTACCAGGGGAATAAAACAAATTTATTTAAGTATTTCTTGGAGAAGTGAAACACAATCGGAAATCCTGAGTGCAGTAAATTGAGAAGGGGGCTCGCTGCTCACACTTCCTTTGGTGCTGATTGTTCTACAGCTGTTCATCAAAACTTACAAGGTGACAGCAGCCAAGATGTGCAGATGCCTTTTTTTTTCCTTAGCTGGCAAATGGATATTTGATGTAGTGGGATAATATTTCAGTTATCAAGACTATTGGCTTATTAGCACACAGAAATAGTCACAAATGATGTGACATTCCTGCCTCTTTCTGGCCCTTCTGCCTAATGCTCCCAGGATTTTTTTCAATCCCCTCTGGAGCAATTTAAAGAATGGAAACTGAATGTGAATGTGGCTTTTACCTGGTGCCTGTTTCTGGCTGGCTTGGATTTGGTATTTATTCCATTTGGGCCGTGACTAATTGCTGAGATGCCACACCAGCGTATCCAATCTTTGTGTACAGAGCTGTTATTTTCAGCTCTTCTTCAGCGGGGCCTCTTCTTGCAGCCCAGGAATGCAGCAAAATGCTCAAAGCCAAGGAAAAAACATTACCTTCCCAGCGAATCACCTGAAATAAGCCCAGAAATGTGTCAACTAAACCAACAATCCATCATTTTCTTGCTTAGAAGCCTCACTGGCGTTCAGGAAGCTGAAAATGCAAGGGGAGGCTGAATTGGATTTTCCTTACGAGCTGTGGGCACTGTCCACACTGATATTCCTGACTATTGTGCTTATTGCAGGTGAAATCTGTAGGAATTTAAGGGCTCCTTCTCTCCACCAGCAGAATGGGAATATCTGATCTGACACTTTCCCCACATTCACATTTCTCTGTGTACAACTGAAAAACACTTCAAATTGCCTTTGTTTTTCCTCTGGGATACCAAGTACTGCACTGAGATGTTGTCCAGAAAGGTTGTGGATGCTTTTTCCCTGGAAGTGTCCAAGGCCAGGTTGGATGGGGCTTGGAGCCACCTGATTTAGTGACTGGCATCCCTGCCCAGGGCAGGAGGTGGAAGGAGATGACCTTTAAGGCCCTTCCAGCCCAAACCATTCCATGATTCTTTTGTGATTAGAGCTCCTTAATGTTTTTATTTTCATTCACTACAGGTCCTACGGCTCTGGACCAAACCCAAAACCTCATTTAATCTGCTTTTTTACATTTATTGACCTATTCAGCTGCTGATTCTTTTATGCAGGAATGAAAATGACTGGGGTCCTGAGAGGAAAGAGGGGAAGCACAGGAAGCAGTCCCCTTCAGAGCCCCCACCCTGACCCTGCCTGGGGGGCACTGCTGAGGGAGGAGCTGGCAGAAATCCTTGGAAATCTCTTGGATTTGGAGCCTGTCACACAGGAGCAGAGTGGGAACAGACACAAGGCAAATAAACCATGTGAAATGTTGGCTTTTACAGGGTACAAAGATGCCAGCCTGCCTAAACATCAGATTTCACAGGGAGCTGTTTGGGCTCTTTGGGAAGAGTTGGATGTCACAACAATGTCCTTTCGGAGCCACAGCTCACTGTCTGCTCCCAGGGGTGGCTGATCCTGCCCAGACAATGGCAGAACACAGCACCAACATCTATCCATGGTTTATCCATGGTTTAGTCACAGGAAAGTGCTCCTGGCCCGCAGTGAAGGCATCACCCCGTTAAATACCACACCCGAGACAGATCCTGCAATCCAGTGAGGTCACCCTGTCTGCAGTACTCTAAAAACATATTTAATCTTCTGGGAGCTGATGGACATGGAATCTAAAGCATCTCTGCAGGTTTTCAGTTCAAAAATCAGCAGAGTTGGAAGCTTTGAAATCGCTCTGGCCACAGCATCCACCACATAAACCTTTGTAAGCTGGGAGCTGATCCCCAGCCCTCCCAAAATACAGGATTTGATCCATCTTGGGCCAAATCCCATCTTGGATGTGGTGATGAAGTTTCACCCACACATGAGGTGAAGCCAGTCCTGCAGTGCGGCAAATTTAAAAGGTGTCATGGACCAAAGGTATAAAGATCTCGCAGATCTCACAAATGTAAAAGATTCCAAGCAGATGCCAGGCATTTCAGGTCCTTCCAATACCTAAAGGGGGTTTACAAAAAGGCCAGAGAGGGATTTTTCACAAGGACCTGAAGGGACAGGACACAGGGAATGGCTTCCCACTGTCAGAGGGCAGGGATAGATGGAATACAGGGAAGGAATTGTTCCCTGGGAGGGTGGGGAGGCCTTGGAAGGGATTTCCCAGAGAAGCTGTGGCTGCCCCTGGAGCCCTGGAAGTGTCCAAGGCCAGGCTGGATGGGGCTTGCACCCCCAGCAACTCCCACCACCCTGGGACAGTGGAAGGTGTCCCTGCCCATGGCAGGGAGTGACACTGGATGGGCTTTAAGGTCCCTTTTGACCCAAACCCTTCAATGAATCCATGATTCTGTATTATTCGAAGCTCTAAAGCCCCATAGGAAAGTTTAGGAATGCTCCTGAAAGGATTCTCTTGGAGAATAAAATGCACTGCCCAGTGTTTCCCAGGGTGTGTGCTGGATCACAGCATGCGCACAAAAAGAAAAGGGAATCCCCACCTCTGAAAGCTCCAGTCATGAGCAAATCCCATGGCTGACATCTGCTGCAGTTCCATGGAAACCACACTTTGTGCAGGCAGTCCTTGCTTTGGGCCTTGGGCACTGCCAGGGATCCAGGGGCAGCCACAGCTTCTCTGGGCACCCTGTGCCAGGGCCTGCCCACCCTCCCAGGGAACAATTCCTTCCCAATATCCCACCCCACTCCGCTCTCTGTTTAAAACAATTCCCCCTTCTTCTGTCACTACCGGCCCATTTAAAATTCCCTCTCCATTCATCTCATGAAATCTCATTAGTGACCCTCAAGTGCTCCATCAGAGGAGATGGATAAAAAAAGCAATAAATACAGATGTATATAATATAGATATACATAGACAGCAGCTCCTATGGGTCACCCCCCTGCCAAACACAACCATATGTTAAACGCAACCACAGCGAGCATCGCGACAAATTAACAAGCTAATTAACACCAGCACAGAAACACTGAGCAATCACACCCTGTCCTCCCACCTCCAGAGGAAGCAGGAGGAGAATCTCATCCAGGGAAACAGGGGGCTCGGATGGAAAACCCCATTGTGACTGTGGCCCACAAAGGAACCTCGAGAAGCCCTCATTAGTTAGGGGGAAAGAACCACAAAAACGCCCCCAAATCCACCAAAGTAATACCCCTTGTGTTTAATCAAATGGAGTATTTTAAATATGAGCTTCATTGAGCTGGCTGAAAACAAAATTTGAGCTTAATCACTCTGGGCAACTCACCTCTGCCATGCCGAAAGCAAAAAGGAATTGACCCATTGTACCTCCAGAAAATGCAGTTAATTGCTTAAAATACACAGACTGATGTTTAGGAACAGCTTGAATTTTTTCCATCTGCACCGCAAACCATCTGTTCTGCATGAGAGATTTCATGACTTCCCAGGTCCATTTCTAAATTGAAATGGATGTTTTAATGATGAAAAATGGGGAGAAGTGATGAATACTTCATTAAAACACATTATTTCCCTGTCAACTTTCTATTCTCCTGACTGTAAGCAAAAATAATGTCTGAGCAGAGTTAATGTCTCGGGTTATCAGAGCTGCAGATGCCTCTTGGCATTTGCCTGAACAAATAAGCTATTTCATAAACCTGCAAACAGAAATGATTCAATAAATTGGAATTTCTTTCCCTTCTAATGAAAACCAGAGTTCTCCAACTCTTTCACAGTTACCTCCACGGAATGCAAAAGACACCAAAGAGAGGGTTTTTCTCCCTGTTTGCTTCATTCTTAGGACCATAAAGGCGTGTTAGAAACGTCAATGCCTTCGCAGGGGAGGCTCAACCACACTTCCTCTGGCAAACAGTATTTAATTATTTCAGTAAGATGCAAGGATATCATTTCCTACCACCATGATGAGGAACCAAATTATCTATCACACAAATAAAACCTTACTATAGCATTTCTCAGGGTATTTGCCAATCACCTCGTATTTTTTGGACTGAAGCAAGTGTTTGCTGAAGCACAGAGAAATGATAAGAGAAATATCCAAGCAGGGCCTGCTTTTGTGCTTAGGCAATTGATTAAAGCAACAAGACATTCCAGCATGCCATGAGAGTGAAAAACAATGGGCTGGATGAGAGGGATGTTGTTGAAATTCTGAATAAACCACCAAAAGCTTTCCAAAGCATCAGGCAGCAGGGAAAACCAGGCAAGTCCCGAGGTGCTCTGCTGTCCCATGCTCTGCGTGTGCCAAGATTTCCCAAATTAATCTGATTTTCAGCATGTTCCCTTCTGAAAACACCCAGCAGGAGATTTCTTAAACCCCTCCAATATTGAAAGGGCATCTCTGGTGCCTTCCACAATCAATTCCCTCTTCAGCCATCTAAAGGATCAATGGACATTTCTAGAAACCTGAGCCTGTTAACCCAGCTTTCAGTTTCTTACTGAAGTCATTTTATAATAAGAGATCCCCAATGAAATAAAAGCCAAACCCAAAAGGTATGGGGAGCTACCTCAAAGCCAACCCTGGAAATAACAAGCCAAAATATTTGGGCTTTTCCCTGAGAACCTCCAGTCAAAACAATTCCACACAACCTCCTTGGCAGAGATTCCCTGATCCTCAGAGAGGCTTTGACAGAAATAATTCTGCTGGTAGAAATGTCAAAATTTAAATCATCCAGGAATATTAAAGCAAATCCACTTTAGCCGTCCAGACGCGGGACACAAAAACTCTGCCCTTGAGTCCTCCTCCCTGCAGGTTTAGGGAACAGCCCAGTACCTGAAATTATTCCCAAATAATGAACAGAGCAAGAATTACATGAAGATGCAACAGTGGTTTTGTTATTTAACAACAAAATTCTACGATACGGGACAAAACTCAATTGAAAATCCTGTATTTTAATTACAAACCTGCTTTAACCAGGCAAATTCCAGCTTGCAAGCAGGCACAGAGCAATTAGGAACAAGGAATCTTCCTGCATTTCTCCACGTTCATGGAAGCAGGGTATGAGGAGGAAAAGGATGGCAGCACAGACGTTGGGCGATCGATCCATAATGAAACAGCTCTAAAGCAATAATGTTTGCCTTGCTCCGTGCCTGGTTCTTTTCTTCGTAATTGATTTTGCACTGAAGGTCTCAGATTGCACGAGCAGCCTCAAAATCACTGCTGTGAGAACTGCCAGCTTCTTTTATTCTTCTTGTATCTTCTCCCAGCGAGTTAATCCCAGGTGGAAAACACTGCCTCGATAAAACCCAACAATCCCAGTGCTGGATTTTAACGAGCCACTGCATTTTTTTGCTCTGTTTCTCCAGCACAAGGACTTTACAAACGACTTCTCTCTGCTTGTGGAGGGTCAGGAGGGAGATCAGGGCAAGGTTCTTCCCCCAGAGGGTGCTGGGCACTGCCCAGGCTCCCCAGGGAATGGGCACGGCCCCGAGGCTGCCAGAGCTCCAGGGGTGTTTGGGCAGCACTCCCAGGGATGCTCAGGGTGAGGCTGTTGGGATCAGGAGTCGGGTCAATGATCCCTGTGGGTTCCTCCCAGCTCAGGCTCTACTCAGGCCCTCAGCTGGAGTCTGACACTGCCACCTGCACCTCTGCTGGACAAAAACCCCACACATTTATCTAAAATATCCAATTTCACACACCCGTAAAGGAGGCGCTACAAGGGGATTATATCAAAATACAGAAAATCCTTTCATGGCAGTGAAAAATACCATGGCAAGTGTACAGGTCATTGCCAAAGGCAAGGAGCAAAATGGGATCTGATTCCTGGGAGCTGCCTGCAGCCTCTGAAAGCAGTTTTGGCACCACTATAAAACACATTTCTGTTGGTTCAGGGAAGGAGAAGCAACAATGGAAACTCAGCTTTTGAGCCAGATCTGAAAGAACTTGGGGTAAAACATCTGTCTGTCATTAGAGTTCCTCTGCAGCAGAAATCCTCCAGGCGACCCCAGATGTGTATGTTATATTATGTTTATTGTATTATTCACATTATAGCAGTCACTTCATACAGAAACTGCTGTGTTTCTCTTGGATCCAGACCTTAAACTTTTTTGACACAGTTTAAAAAGCCTCATTTGGAGCTAAAAAGATTTTCAGTTTGGGTTTATTTTCCTTGTGGTGAGTATATTCCATATATAGCCCTCCTTCCAAACTGAGAATTCTACCATATGTAATATAAGAAGGAAGGCAACATTTAGAAATACGCCAACTAAGGACAAAAGAATTCACCAAAATAAATGCACAAGCACAATAAATTCTACCCTTCCTTTAAAAAAAAGAGCAAAATCTAGAATGAAATATCATCTCCAAACCAGTTTGCTTAAAATACATATTTTTAAGCCAAGAAACCACCAAGTGGAAGTTGTTCCTCAGCCTATTCCATCACTTGAAAGAGCTGCATACCTAAAGTCTTCCAGTGCATCAGGTTTCCAAATGCCCTTTTCACAGAGCTGCCTGCCAAAATTTCTCTGGATTCCCACTGCAGACAAACTGTTCTTCCCCTGAACAAGTCAGGGAAAAAATTCCATATAAAAGCAGAGGAGGGAAGGACAGCTGAGACATCCATGCTTAGATCAGACTGTTATTAAATTCGAATGGAGAAACAAGAGGTTCCGAGCCCTAGCAATGAGAGCAGCCCTGTTTGCTGTGACCGTGCTTGGGGAAGGGATGGCCCAAGGTAATCAAGCTCCTCTCCCAGGTTGTAAAACAAGCCTGGGATCTTGGAGGCGAATCCTGGGCACTTCCAGCAGTCCCTGGCTCAGTGTCACTCGTTTTCCTAGCAGGAGATTGCCTTTAATTCCTAATTAAACCTGTTTTGGGTGTAAACTCTTGGGGTGGAGCTCTGCTGCCACTTCGGGAATCTGCAGACACAGAATGCCACGCTGGGTTGGGATGGAAGGGACTTAATGCCCAGCCAGTGCCACCCCTGCCATGGGCAGGGACACCTCCCACTCTCCCAGGTTGTTCCTTGTCCAGCCTGGCCTTGGACACTGCCAGGGATCCAGGGGCAGCCACAGCTTCTCTGGGCACCCTGTGCCAGGGCCTGCCCACCCTCCCAGGAGACAATTCCTTCCCAGTATCTCACCTAAATCTCCCCTCTTTAGCTCAGAACCTTTCCTGTCTCTCTGTGCCCATGTAAGAAGCGCCCCTGCTGTTTTTCCAGGCCCTGGAAGGCTGCAGTGAGTTCTGCCCTCACTCTCACTGCAAAGGCCACTGTGATTTTTCTCTCCACAAGTAATAAAAGAAAATAGCCAAGAGCCAATGGCCACAGGGGAGGAGCAGAGCCCACTCTCAGCCAGCTCCCACTGCACAAAAGTCTTCCATCATCAAAACAAAAGAGAAAAGGAACCATTGTCTCCTGACTGCAGCACCAAGACCACGCTTCTCAGATCTGCACGGAGAAAAGCAACACCTCAGTTCCTAAACAGATCCCCGACCCTGGGGTTTGTAACCCAGCTCTCCAGCCTGTCCATTGTGTGAGCCAGACACCGGAGAAGTTCAGCACCTCCTACTGCTCCTGCTGCCTTTCAGGGCAGGAGGGGTTGATTTCCTGGGGTGATTTCCGTTCTTTTCCATGGATCCAGCAGCTGGCAGCAACACTTTTCTCTGCCTCTACAATTGCATTTCTACAATTACCCAGAGCTGGAATTCCTGGGGATTGATTCCTCTCAGGAGGAGGTTTTTGAGATACCAAACAAGGAGGAGAAAGGAGTGTCTGAAGGGAGGCTACAAGGAAGACAAAGAGGGACTGTGGATGTGGAGCTGGAGTGCCAGCACACAGGGAATGGCTTCCCGCAGGCAGAGGGCAGGGACAGATGGGATATTGGGAAGGAATTGTTCTCTGGGAGGGTGGCGAGGCCCAGGGATGGATTTCCCAGAGAAGCTGTGGCTGCCCCTGGAACCCTGGAAATGTCCAAGACCAGGCTGGACCAGCGTGGTCTATGGAAGGTGTCCCTGCCCATGGTCAGAACTGGATGGGCTTTAAGGTCCCTCCCAACCCAAACCATTCCACAATTCCATAATTCCATAACTTTTACTATTAGCAGTTCTGTTCCAACTCCAGACCTGTGAGGAGATTTTTTTCTCCTCACGAAACTTGTTACACCAACATTATTTACAATAATATTTCAGGCAGTACTGGGCAAAGCCATTATTAAAGTAATTATTTTCCAATCCAAGTCTCTGGGGTTTGCAGAAAAACACACATTTTGCTGGGAAATGGATAATGACAGCGAGATCAACAGGAAATATTCCTAAATGCACTTCTCTAAGACTGGTAATTAGCATCAAAATCCGTAACCTTTAGGGAAATAGGGACACTCCCTACACAAGAGTTGTTCCTTTAGGGATGCTGGCTCCGCCTGTTTGGGTTTCTCAGACCCTGAATCCCTGGAGACTTCCACCGTGAGATGATTTCAGTGCAAGACACGGCCAGGCAGGCCTGATTTCCAAAAATACCAAATTGAGATTACATAAAACAAGTGGGAAGACTGACAAAAAATAGAAAAGCAGGCTTTTGCTCAAACAGTTTATGGCATTTCTGACTGGGAATGCAAATGAATTAATCTCAGTGACCTTAAAAAAGAACTGAAGCAAAGGGGTCCTTGGAGGCAGGGAGTGAGAATAGGAGGCTTTTTTCTCAGAGAGTGAGATAATGCTTGGACTAGAGCTTTTTAATACATTGTGCTCAGTAAATTCAGCTCAGGGACAAAACTCCTGTGGAATATTTGATTTCTGGCATGGAAACTACTACACTGAATTCCTAAATCATTCTGCAGTAGGTTCGGTTTTGGAGGCTCCAGAACATTTATTTTCTGGAGATTTGTACTCACTCACTAATCACTTTCATAGGCATTAAGTAACAAATAAAGGCAAAATAAAGTGCTTTATTTTTCTTTCTTATGCAAGAGCCATGTTCTGTTCCCATTTTTTCCCATAGGAAACTGCTGATCTTAGCAGTACCCAAACTTTGGAAGAAATGTCAACAGAGGAGACGTGGAAAAAATTCCCACCCTGCAGAACCTAATTTTTTCCTGTCTCACATAATATGTTCCCAAGAAACCCTGAAATATAATCCAGCCATATTTACTTTTTTGTAGGGGTTATCCAGCTTCTGCAGCGCTCCCCATGGGATGCACCACGAGTGATGCTTTATCCTGACCCGTGCCTGGATCCCAAATTCCAAAGGAGACCTTCCCTGCAGTAGTTTGGGCAGGAAGCAGGAAATGGAGCCCTTCAGCTGGCAGGTGCTTCCCAAAACAGCACCCCAGGTTTTTTTCCTACCCCTGCTCCAAAACTCTCCTTCTTTTCACACCACCTCACTTTGGGCTGGCTTTGAGCAGCTAAATCCTGGAAAACCCCTGCGATGGAGAGCCCACAGCCTGTCCAAACATCTCTGCTCTGGTTGTGCCTGGAGCAAGAGCCCAGGGACCCAGGGATGGAAATCCACCTCACCTTGCTTGACTTGGCTGATCCTCGTTTGGCTTTCCACTAATTAGTGACCATGGGGACCAAAGAAGTGCTAGGGTTGGAGGGAGGAAGGAGAAGGGATTTTTTTTCCCCTTGTCCAGGATGGGTGACAGACACTGGAGATTTTGGGAGTGCAAGCCTTTCCTCAGGCCACTCAAGCAGTTTTGCACAACAGAAATGTCTCCTAGCAAGGACTGAGGGGCAAATCCCTCATTTTTTCTTGTCTCTATCTAAAGCCTCCTTCAGTCCAAGTTCACCAGCGACTCTGAATCGCTCCCAGTTCGTGTGAAACACAAAAAAAGAAACCTCAGGACTGCAAACACAGACACAGAATCCAAAATTAACAAAAGGAAAACCTCTGTGCTGCCGTGGATTTTCTGGGAGCTCAGCGGGCCCTTCTCACCACCCCAAAGGGGCGACGATTTCCTCTCCCACATCCCACAGAATCATCTGCACCCCAGCTAGAGCCCACTCCGAGATTCCCAGGGGCTGTCCCTTCCCTTTCCCCAGCACTAATAAACCTCATTTTGAAAGAGCAATGGGATGTGTCATCTGCATGAGCTCCAGCACCCCTCCTGCAGTGTCATCCCACGGTGTTTCAGTGAGATCAGACACATCACAATTATTCCTTCTGCTCCCTTCAAACAGGCTCCTCACCACAGCTGCTCTGCTGTTACCTATGGGTGTGCAACTGGCTCAGAAAACAGCTGAAAAACTCATCCCAAATGTGCTTTCTACAGTGGGAACGCTGTGGTTTTACCTTCTGAAGCCTCATCCGTGGAGAAAGCTTTCCTTTCACGCTGCTGTGTTTTTGAGGCCCAGTTGCTGCCCTGTTTCTGCATCGAGCTGGATGCCAAGGAAAGAGTATTCCATGAAGACCACCAGTGAGGCTTTGGCAGCTGGCACAGCAGCTCTCCACGGCACGTAGGAGTTTAAGGAGATGACAGCTACCCAGTTGCTTTCCAGCAGGGAAGCAGCAAAAATCATCTGCATGTGGTGGGCAGGTTCCCGGTGCCAGCTGCAAATCCCTGCCAGTTCAGGCAAACAACCATTTAACTTTCTTGCAGAGAGGGACAGGACTGACTGCCCATTCCAAGCAGCCCCGAGAAAGGCCAGCAGACACCAGGATATACTGAAAAATCGTGACAAAACCCAAGCCAAGATGGGTCTCAACATGCTCCAAGGCAGGGGCTGAGAGATTTGACATCACCAAAATCCAAAGTGCAGAGGAGCTCCAGGAAATGGTAACAAACTCCATCAGGAACGCCTGGAATGCTTGTGATGCCCCAGCTCTACAATCATCACACAATTCCTGCTCCCAGATAAACAGTTTATTCCTCTGCTCAGACTTTTAAAGGGTAAAAAAAAAGTGCTTAGGTAAAAGCACTCTGTGCTCCCATTGCTGAACTCCTCGGCCACCTCCCCAGCTTCTCATGGCACGGGATTTTGGACAAGTTCTGCTGATATTGTGGTAGAATTTACACAGGAGCTCAGGGAATGTCAGCAATTACCAGCATGACCTCAAGGCTTAGAGAGGAACCGAGATTAGAGGAGGCTTGTTTTTCTGCAGTGATTTGGTAGCAGATGGTGACTTTTATTTAGCCCTTCTGAAGAAAAGTAGCCTTGACATGGGCATTTTCGCAGCTTCATTAACATGATATTGAGAGAAATATCAAATGTCTGAAGCAAGGACAATTCCCAGAGCCTCACACAAATCCTTAACAAATCCAAACTCTCGTGCTGCAATCTGCTTGGCGGCTTTTGGACATGTGAGCCTCCAACTTCTGCTGCTTCTTCCAATTTTATTCTGCAGTGAATAACCAGCAGTGATGAACCAGTTCAGCTTCTCCACTCTTTGCTTGTAAAATTCCAAGTGTTTTCTAGCCCTCAGCAGAGGCTGAGACCACTCAGCTCTTCCACCTGCAATTTGTTTACTGATAGGTAAAACAAGTAACCAGCAGCTCTTCTCTTTATAACGTGAGCATCTCCTCAACCCACCCTGAGCAGCCTCAATGAACCCTCTGGGCTTGAAACAGAACTAAAGTGACCCAAAGGCTTCAGAAGTTTAAAGTAAGAGCAAGGAAAGAGTCAAGCGAGCCAAGGTTGAAGACGCCAACAAAAGCCTGAATTTTAAGCACTTAATGAAGGGTCAGAAGTCACCAGCATCATATTCAGGAGGACAAACTGTGGCTAAATAGTCAAGATAAACCAGACATGGCTACAAATTAAAGAAAGTATTGCCATGTTTTGGCCTCTCTGGATTGAAAACACTCTTCTGGTTGGATGATTTCATCAGAAGTACCTGCCAGCCTCCTCCTGCCTGAAGAAAATCCATGTGCCGGCTGCTCCTGTGCGCGAGGCTCAGGAGGATGTGTTTACACCGGTGACATTTCACAAACTGTGTCCCCATTCCCCTCTCACTCAGTGCTTGACAGAGACAGCACCAAGCCTGGACTGCTAACAGGAATAAAAATGCTCCCTTTCAGCTGATAAATAGGCACAGGTCAAGAAGAAATCAATTACAGATGGAAAATAACACATTTCTAACCTGTACATTTAAGCAACTCCTTTATGAGTGCTGGGATACAGCTGAGATATCTTAAAATCTTTTTTATTCTGCTAAAAACCCTGCACTTCTTGCTGGCTTGCAGCAGCACATATGGCATGCCAGAAAGCACATGAAGGAATCATATGAACAAACAGCTCCTGCTACATAAACGAAGGCAAAATCAATTCTCCCTCCACTTATTGTTGAATGAAGACCATCCAGAGCCATTAAATGTTACAGGGGGGGAAAGGCCTTAAAAAGCTGAAAAGGAAATTGAAGAATTGGATTTGCTTGTTTCACTCAAATCACGTATTTCTATTTTGCTGTAACGTTTTTGATTTCACTGATCACGGAGTCCCAGGATGGTTTGGGTGGGAAGGGACCTTAAGGACCATCCAGTGCCATTATTCATATTCCCAACACTCCCTCACCCATCCTCCAGCTCCACAGCTTTTTGAATCTATTACCTTGTGTTTATTTATTCTGCAGTGCCATCCATAAAAACGCTCAGGTTAAATCTGCCCCATCATAAATTCCAAGAGGCAATCTCCAGCCCAAGGAATTAGTTACTCAAAGTGCTCTCAGCTCCCAAAACGTGCATATAAAACAAGTCAGCCCAACTTAAATCATATCAGATTTGTACCCAAAAAAAAAAAAATCCCGATTCCTGTCTGGAGCTGCCAGCCCTCATTAATCATGTCCTGACGAATGAAACCCTTTCCAGTGCTGGCAACAGAGATTTGCTCTGAAACGGTGGAAATGTTTCAGGTTAATCTTTCTGACAAAGCAGTCAATTCAGGGAAATAACTTCCTCCACATCCCCTGCATCCCCAGCTAGGATAAATCCAAGGAGCTGGGCTGGAGCTGAGGAATTCAGGCTGATTTCTATCAGCTGTAGACCAAGCCAAAATTTTGTCCCTATTTCAGTGCCTCCGTTAAAATCCTCAGGGAACCTTGGGACGTATTTTCACATGTTCAGCCGATGATCTGCTTGGAGAGGCTTCCAGATGGATTTGGGAAGACAAGCTGAAAAATGCATGGTCATGTTCCCCTCTCAAATGGTGCTGTGAGGGGCTAAGCTGACCTTTGCTGAAGTGTATTTTAAGAACAAGAGTCACTTGGGGAATACTTCATGTCTTGGGATAAATATATTTAGCTGGAAACGAGACCCAAACAAGAACAAGATATTTCAAACTGGCTGTGTCACAGCCTACTGTACTTACAGTAGCTTTTCTTTACAAAAGAGGGGCAGAAAAATGAGAATTTTGGTCTTGAAGTTTTCTCTGCCCCTTTTATAACTGAGCATGGCAAGTGCAGCATCACAGCACCAGAGCAGAGATGTTGTTTCTGATGGGAAACTCCACTCCTCATTTTAGCAGGCTCCAAAAGGCATTTTTAACACCACTTAGTGCTGAAACGTTGTTGTACAACGCGTGTTTATCCTGAATTAAGCTTTTTCCACCTTTCTGAAAACACTTTGCGATAATGGTTAAGATTTGGGGGTTTTTTTTCTTAACCTGCAATCCCTTAAACAGGCCTGGGACAGAGGCACTGGGAATATGAACAGTTTTTGAACCCTTCCAGAGTTGGTGACTCCACCACTGCCCTGGGCTACCGTAAGCAAGGGCCAGAGCAGAACCTTGTATTTTATCAGCTCTCAGATTTAAAGTTAATTCTTTGCTGTTCAAAAATCTAATCATCTCCTTCTCAGAATTGTAATTTGCGTGATTCTTCCTGAAATGACCACTTGACGCACACGCACACACAAAAAAAAAATCAAATTATAAACTTCTCTTCACTGCAAGTAGAAAGGGAAGTGTAAGGAAGGTCATCCCTGAGTGGTGGTGGCTGGAGGTCACACTGCTCTGGCTGAGCTTTAAAATATCAGAAAAACCAGCAGGGATCAGCAGCAGAGTCGAAGGTGACACATATTAGTGAGACACAGGATTGCAGTGGGTGGAAGGGGACGTCTGGCTGCAAATATTTACACAAACTGGAACAGATTTAGGACGGGCTGAGCCAGCCCATCCAACCCCGACGCAAAGCAAGGCTTACTCTGAACGACCCCGAGTTTGATATTTCCTGTGTCCTCTGGGGGATTCGGGCCTGGCTGAGGCTAACTCAGGTCAATAAAAATGAAGTCTAGCTCCTGAAGGCTGATAATAATTCAGCAATGGGAAAGATTAGAAAGATGAGTTTAATCCTGGGGCTAGAACTAGAAGCAGGGTGCCTGTGCTGGGCCCAAATCACAGTCTGGGCTCCTCAGCACAGCAGGGCCAGGGAGCTCCTGCAGCGGGGCCGGCCCTGGAGGCTGCGGGGCTGAGCAAGGGCCTGGAGCATCTGGGTGCCCGGGAAAGGCTGAGGGAGCTGGGGCTGCTCAGGCCGGAGAGGAGCCCCAGCTGAGAGGGGCCCTCAGCCCTGGCTGTCCCTGGCTGCAGGGAGGGCTCCGAGCAGGGCCCGGGCTCTGCTCCGGGGGCCCAGCAATGGCACCAGAGCCACGGGCAGCGACTGAGCCCAGCCATTGCCCCTGCACAGGAGGCACAACTCCTGCCCTGGGCACTGCCCAGCACTGCACAGATTGTCCAGAGAGCCTCTGGGCTCTCCTCCCTGGGGCTGCTGCAGAGCTGTGTGCACACACTGCTGTGCCCTGGGCTCTGCGATGGCCCTGCTGCAGCAGGGAGGTGCCACCAGCTGCCCACTGTGCTCCCTTCAGCCTCAGCCATCCCTGGGATCCTGTGGAGTGAGGTGCAACACTGAGCCCTGAGCCACCACCATGGCCACACAGCACCTGCAGTCCAGGTAAACATGGAAACCCTTGGATGAGCCTCCTCTCCAGAGCCCTCCCAACACCGCAGAACAGCCTCGTCCATCGTGCAGGTCTTGCAGACAGCCTCTGCCTCTCCCCCGCAGCCCCACGTCCCTCAAGGTCTGCAGACCTCCAGGCTACCTGAACTCACCCATATCTAGGCAGCTGCTACTTTGCAGCCTTTCACTAAAATCTCACTTTTTGTGGGTGGAAGAAGATAGAAAGCAGAGCAGAAAATCGTACTGCTTTGGAAACTATTAAACATTTCCCATCCTGTCTCAACCATTTTGTGTAACTCCCAGCTCACCCCAAACAGGAGAGCTCTGTGAGCCAGGCAGGAACCAAGGCTAAAATCCAGCTAAAATTCATCCCAACAGCACTACAGACTTACTGAATAAACGAGCTGGGCTTGTCACAGCAAATCCCTGCATGCAGGGCCCGGAGGGACAGCAAGGGAACACAAACACTGTGCCCTTTACCCGCAGCTTTCCTAACCTCTGGCTGAGCAACTGCACATTGTGGGGACAGGCTGAAGTGGATTCTGTGACTGCAAAACACCCTGCCAGTGCTGTGCATGCAATGCTGTGGATCACACACAGGTGGTCTGGTTGCTGCTGAGCAGGGCTTGCCCTCCTCAAGCACTCTGCGGTCTCCCATGAGACAATCCATGTTTTCCACTGGGAGTGGAGGGGTGAGTGTTGAAGATGGAGGCCAAGCATGCCTTGAACACCTCAGCCTTGTCCCTGTCCCTGTTTGTGAGGTGACCATCCACACCTGCCCAGCCCATGCCAGCAGTGATCACCCTTTCCTGTGCCCAGCTTGCCCAGTTTCCAGACTCAGCAGGGAGTTCCGTGGGCTGGAATATCCCTCTGGCCAGTTGGGACAGGCTGTCCTGCCTGGGCTCCCTCCCACCTCCTTGTCACCTCCTTGCTGGCACAGCAGGGGACATGGACTGTCCCATGCAGAGTCCTTGGGGAGGGCAAGCCCTGCTCAGCAACCACCAAACCATCCACCTGTTACCCACAGCTTTCCCAGCCTGAACCCAAACCCAGCGCTAAGCCACCTGCTGGGAGGAAAGGAACCCTATCCCAGTCAAATCCAGAGCAGTAGGAATACTCAGACAGCTCTGTGGGGAAACCCTAATTTATTTAACACTAATCCTTACTTACTAGTCGTCTCCTGCCACCACAAACGTCCTCCTGGGGCCCGGTGCCCGTCTCGGGGCAGCCTCCTGGAGATGGGTGAACCTCCTTGATCTCCTGGGGCTTGTCTCCTCCACCAAGCTCAGGCTGCTCCCGGCTGGCTCAGCCCTGGGGTGGACACAGGTGCCTGTGCAGGACACTTGTTCTTCTGCCACCTGCTCCTGGGAATGCTTGCCCGGGCTGGGCTCCCATTCCTGCTTCCCAGCTTTCCCTGGCCACATCCATGTTCAGGAATGCACCAGGGATCCCCGCGGGATCCTGTTGATCTCCAAGGGAGCAGGGAGAGTTGTCCACGGCCTCCTCATGTTTCACAGGCTGGCAGGGCTTCCTGAGACTCTGGGAGGGACAGAGGCTTCCAGGAGTGACCTTCTGGAAGGCACTTGGAGAGGACGAAGCGTCTCTGCAGGCAGAGCACCGTGAGGGGCGGGGGACGCTCTGTGGCAATGGAGGCTGTTGGCATGTGCTCACAGGGATGGGGATCCTCAGGGATGGGGAGGTTCCCAGAGGGAGGGAGGCTGTTGAAAGGAGGGAGGCACTCAAAATCCATGGGGCGCTTGGAGGTTTGGAGGCCGTCAGAGGCAGAGGAGGCTCCTGGCACGATGCCGGCTCTCTGACAGCCTGAGGTTCCTCGCTGGATGGCTGACCTCCGTTGGAATGCCATCTCTGAAGGGTTGGAGGCTCTCCCAGGAATGGCCATTCCCAGTGGGAGCAGCCTCTTGCAGGGGTGGAGGCACCTAGAGCAGCGGGACGAGCCACAGCAGAGCAAGTGGCCTGGCTTGCCCAGCTCCTCCAGCTGTGCCCACAGCCACGGCTGCAAAATCCAGGAATACAGCGGTGCCAGGGTCCCATGGGGAGCCCACCAGCAGCATCGGCTCAGCTGATGGCCACGGCCAAGCAGGGGATGCACGGGGGGCTCACAAGAGCATCCGGAGGGTTGCCCGAGGCCTGCAGGCTCTGGGAGCCACAGGGGCTCCTCCGTGTGCCCCGGGGCTGGACCCCAGGGTGCTTTCACAGCTTTCGAGTCCCTGCCTGACACCCCCGTGGTGCCCAGGGGTCCATGGCCCACCAGACAGCTACAGTGGCCAGCAGCAGGGCAAGTGCAGCCAGCAGGATGCCACTGTCACTCACGGCTCCGGCACATCCCATCACGACAGCACTGGCGGCCATGGGGCTGGCCCAGCTTAGATGGGGATGGCACGGGGATGGCACGGGGATGGCACAGTGCTGGGGCTGGAGCTGGCCCAGCTTAGATGGGGATGGCACGGGGATGGCACGGGGATGGCACAGTGCTGGGGCTGGAGCTGGCCCAGCTTAGATGGGGATGGCACGGGGATGGCACGGGGATGGCACAGTGCTGGGGCTGGAGCTGGCCCAGCTTAGATGGGGATGGCACGGGGATGGCACGGGGATGGCACAGTGCTGGGGCTGGAGCTGGCCCAGCTTAGATGGGGATGGCACGGGGATGGCACGGGGATGGCACAGTGCTGGGGCTGGAGCTGGCCCAGCTTAGATGGGGATGGCACGGGGATGGCACGGGGATGGCACAGTGCTGGGGCTGGAGCTGGCCCAGCTTAGATGGGGATGGCACGGGGATGGCACGGGGATGGCACAGTGCTGGGGCTGGAGCTGGCCCAGCTTAGATGGGGATGGCACGGGGATGGCACGGGGATGGCACAGTGCTGGGGCTGGAGCTGGCCCAGCTTAGATGGGGATGGCACGGGGATGGCACGGGGATGGCACAGTGCTGGGGCTGGAGCTGGCCCAGCTTAGATGGGGATGGCACGGGGATGGCACGGGGATGGCACAGTGCTGGGGCTGGAGCTGGCCCAGCTTAGATGGGGATGGCACGGGGATGGCACGGGGATGGCACAGTGCTGGGGCTGGAGCTGGCCCAGCTTAGATGGGGATGGCACGGGGATGGCACGGGGATGGCACAGTGCTGGGGCTGGAGCTGGCCCAGCTTAGATGGGGATGGCACGGTGATGGCACAGTGATGGCACAGTGCTGGGGCCATGGGACTGGCCCAGTTTAGATGGGGATGGCACGGTGATGGCACAGTGATGGCACAGTGCTGAGGCCAGGACACCGTGTGACATCACAGCCCCACACACCTCAGGGGCAGCAGGAGTGGCTCAGCCCTGAGGGTGCTGACGGCCAGGAAAGGCCTGGAAGTGACAATGGGAGCCCAGCCCATGGCAGTGAAGTGTTCCCGGGAGCAAGGGCAGATCAGGAACAGGCCTGGTGCCACCAGTGCCACCCCACGGCTGCCAGGACTGGCAACGGCCCCTGCTCTGGGCTTGAGAAGATCCTGCAGACACAAAGGGAGCTGGAGTTCCCCCATCCCTGCTGAGCTCACCCAGCCTGCCTGGCGAGGGTCAGCAGGAGGTTTCTGTTTGCAGCTCCCCAGCTCCTGCAGAGCCTCAGCTCTAAACAAATCAGCATTTCCCAAGGTGCTCCCACTGGGATAGGGCTTTCTTCCCCAGAGCTGGCACCGGCTGTGTTTGGAGTCAGGATAGCTCAGGAAAGAGCTCCCATGGTTTTCCTTGGGAAAAAGTGATCATCTCTCAGAACATCACCATTATTCTCACACTGCAGATAAAAACACCAGGTTGGGTTCTTCATTTCTGGTACTAGCAGCAGCCCCCTGTCACACAGGAAGATAGAAGCATGAATTCCCAAAAATACAACATCTTAGCAGCCTTGTAGTATCTCACTACTACAGAGTAGTTTAATTCCGAGTTAGAAGATGACACTGGGAAAGATGAACTTCGTGCATTTCATGGTACGCAGCAGGAGTGGAAAAAAAATTATATTTTTAATATTTATTCCTAGAAGTGCTGCACAAACCAAGAGCAAACAATTCCGCCAACTACACAGAACATCTCTTATCCTGACAGCACAGCAGAACGCTCCTTACCCAGGAAAAGGAGGGGGGGAAAGGCACCGCACAATGCTCACATCATCTTCTCTAAGGCTGCCCCCCCCCCCCCCCAGTCAGAAACCACACACAACTGCCAGGCCTGGTGTTCAAAGCTTTGCTCCCACCAAAAAAAGAAGATTAACGGACCTCCAAGACAGAAAAAAGCCACGAAGGAAATTCCAAAGTTAAACCACACTGCAAACATCCAAATTCTCGTGCTATTTAATACTTGGGGTAAGCAGAAATACCCAAGGAAATTAAAGCTGCCATTTGGGGCAATCCAGCCACAATCATCACCTGAAGTGCCACAATTCCTGCTGGGTTTCTGACTCTTCTGAGCTGTAAGCAGAGAAAGCCCTGTGAGTTTTTTAATAGAAGAGCCGACTCATTTTCTCCAACATCATTTTACCTGGTAGCAATTAATTATTCAGATTAATAGGAGGGTAATCAGAACTTGTGCTGCCAAAATGACGCCCAGGGTGGGCAGTTGCAGCAGGAAGGAAAAGCACAGGCACAGCCTGATTGTGCCCAGCTCCTCCTCATTTCTCCCCTCTAAACCAACAGAAGGACTGCAAACCTCCAGGCAGAGCAGCTCCTTTGCTGCCTGAGCATTCCCAGACCAATCCCACAGGAAATAATCCTGCTCTGTTCAAACAAGTCTCGGGGCTCTGGGAAACATCACTATGGCAGGCATCACTATGCCTCAGTCCAGGAGGCTGCAGGAATTCCAGAGCAGCCATCCCAGCAGGAACTGCCTGCCCAAAAGGCATCTCCCCAGCGCTGCCTCTCCTCTGTGGGCAGCAGCCATCCTTCCTGCACACCCTTCAGCCAAGTTTTCCCTGCTCCTCCAACCCAATCCTGGCTGTTGCTCTCTCTGCCACACGCATCCCAACCCTCCTGGAATTCTGGAAGAAAAAATATTTGCTTGTTTTTATTGTTTTTTTTTTTTTTTTTTTTTTTTAAATTTTTTTTTCCTTTTTCCCACTTCCACTTTGAGGTTACTGCTTAATGAAGAACAGGCAGGGGAAATGCCTGTTTGGGTGGGAAGGGAACTTAAAGCCCATCCAGTCACATCCCTTCCACTATCCCAAGGTGCTCCAAGCCCTGTCCAACCAGGCCTTGCAAAGGTCCTGATTGTTCAGCCTGGAGAGGAGAAGCTCTGGGGTGACCTCATTGTGGCCTTCCAGTGCCTGAAGGAGCTACACAAAACATGGAGAGAGACCTGGGGTGCCCAGGACACAGGGAATGGCTTCCCACTGCCCGAGGGCAGGGCTAGATGGGATATTGGGCAGGAATTGCTCCCTGGGAGGGTGGGCAGGCCCTGGCACAGGGGGCCCAGAGAAGCTGTGGCTGCCCCTGGAGCCCTGGCAGTGCCCAAGGCCAGGTTGGACACTGGGGCTTGGAGCAGCCTGGGACAGTGGGAGGTGTCCCTGCCCATGGCAGGGGTGGCACTGGATGGGCTTTGAGGTCCCTCCCAACCCAAACCATTCCGGACTCTGTGATGTGCACATCCCAGGAGGATGGAGCTCTCTGGCAGCTGCCTGAATCCCACAGTCAGTGACCCTCTCTCGAGTGCCATTCCTGGTGCTCAGCAGTCAGGAGCCAGCACAGAGACATCCTGAGGAGGAGAGAATGAGTCCAGTCAAGAGTGAGTGCAAGGAAACCTTTTCAGAAAGGACTTGGCTCAATGAGGTGACGAGAAGAGCAGTGCCTGATGACCTGGAACACACACCCCGGGCAAGCAGAAGAAAACAACTTTTCCTTTAGTGCTTGGAAACTTAAGGATTTTCTGTGCTTAAAATACAGAAGCCGACAAATTCACAATATGCCCCTGCAAAAAGGATGCTGGAAAACATTGATTTCAGGATTATTCAATAGCCCTTCTCTTCCCTGTTGTTCTGATGAATGAGAATTTGACCTAATTTGCTGGAGTTAATTATTTATTGTTATGGAACCTTACAGCTTGCAGATGGTCACTGTTATTGTAAGAATTGCAGGGGACCTGCAGCATCTTGCTGGGGCCTCTCCTGCTTTATTTAATTCCACAGGAAAACAGAACTATCTGCCAATTCCCCCAAAAAAGTCCATTCTCTCTGTATCACCACTGGAGCAATGCCCTCTTCCCACTGCTGGCTGCTTCCCTTCTTCCAGTAAAAGACATCGAGTGCAGACTGGTTTCAAAGAGAGAGAATTAAAGCTCCTTTCATGGAAGAAAATGAACTCTGCAAGGAAACCCTGCTGTAACCAGGACCACTCAAGGATTGTTCCTGCCTCTTCCAGCAACCATAACCCTCACTCCCAAGGACAGAGAATGTTGCACACCCCAACGAATAAATCTAAGGTAATAAATGCATAATTGTGTCCCTCAGGTTCCCCTAAAACTCCGAGCCATTGAGCTCACTGGTTCCATCCACCTCGGATTAGAGGCTTGGGCTTTGCCAGGAGGTGAAAAACAGAGGGATGAGGAACACAGCAAACACTGGAGGTCTGTGACCCCTTCTCCAAACAAAAATATCAACAGCAGGAGAGCAGCAGGGCTCTGGTTTCACCCCGCAAGAGGCCAAAGTGCTGCTTCTTCTGTTCCAGGAAGGGGAAAAAAAAGAGTGAGTGAAATAGCAGAGTTTCTTTGCAAGGTCTTGGAACATTAACCCCAGTAAGCCAAGTGCCAGGATGGAGACTCAGGCAGCTGGTTGAGCTTCAGGAGAAGTGGGAATCACTCAGCTTCCCTTAAAACACTCAGTGACACAGTATCATGGTGATATTCTTTTTTTAATAAAACATTTGGGGTTTTTTTAATATAAAACATTATTTTTCCTCACATGTAAATCTGATTATCAGCTACTCCAGCAGGAAAAAAAGGAGCAATTAGATTTGGAAAAGTGTAGCCAGCAGTGAATGTGCACACAGAGTGATTCTGGAGTGTAAACAAAGCTGGTTTAAACCATTCTTCTTTGTTCTTTTTCATTAGTTTGCGGAGATTATATTCAACTATTTGCTTTTTAATCACATTTGAAAACATTAATTTCCTATCAACAGTCCTGATTTCAAGTGCAAACACTGCTTAATTAGAACTCGTGGGGAAGTGATTTTAGGTCCTGTGGAAAATTAGCCCGCTTTCATGTCACACAGAAAACCACTCACAGCCCAAAGGTTATTCCGTTTATTCCTGGGGGAAATCCAAATGCCAAAGATGAAAACCAAAAATACGGACACTGCTTGATGTACATCAAGGTTTCTCCCAGTCCTCCAGGACAAGGTAACTGGAGAGGTAAAAAGGATGTTCCATCCATACTGCATGGAATCACACCTTTCAAAAATTCCAAAGCATGGAAAAAGTAAATCCCCTGGGGAAATAAAATTTACTGATAGGAAACCAGTTTTGAAGGGGAAAAAAACTGCAGCCACAATATAACAGGATAAGCAGAACCTGAGGATCTGAAAGTTAAGTGAGGATACAGAGTCTCTCTCTGCTCGCTCCTGTGCTTTCTTCTGGTCATGGAATCACAGAATATCCTGAGCTGGAAGGGACCCCCAAGGATCCAACCCCAGCCTGGGCATCCCTGGGAGTGCTGTCCAAACACCCCTGGAGCTCTGGCAGCCTCGGGGCCGTGCCCATTCCCTGGGGAGCCTGGGCAGTGCCCAGCACCCTCTGGGGGAAGAGCCTTTCCCTAATTTCCAAATTAAACATTCCATGGAAGGGAAAGAAGTTACTAAGTTGTGAATTAGTTACTAAGTTGTGAATTCCTGAGCTTTGCTTCAGCAGATGCAAATAGGAGGAGACACAGGCTCTAAAAAGCTGAACTTAATAGGACTGTAACAGGTAACCTCGGTGCAGAAGGTGGACAGGAGGAGGAGGTGATTAAATCAACCCACATATACTTAAGGAAGTCAGATGAGAAGTTATTTGGAATGAAGGGAAACAATCCAAGCAGTAATGGGAGCTTAGAGGGAGACATATCCATAAAGCTCCCTCACCAAACAGCCCCTCTGGCCATTGGAGACCCCATTACTGCTCCTTAACCACTTCAACTACTGACTGCTGAGCTGGATTTCCTGGGAATTCCCAGTGCTGCCCAGCTGGCAAAGCCTGGGCACAAACACAGTCACAGGATCCCAGGGATGGCTGAGGCTGAAGGGAGCACAGTGGGCACTGGTGGCACCTCCCTGCTGCAGCAGGGCCATCGCAGAGCCCAGGGCACAGCAGTGTGTGCACACAGCTCTGCAGCTGCCCCAGGGAGGAGAGCCCAGAGGCTCTCTGGACAATCTGTGCAGGGCTGGGCAGTGCCCAGGGCAGGAGTTGTGCCTCCTGTGCAGGGGCAATGGCTGGGCTCAGTCGCTGCCCGTGGCTCTGGTGCCATTGCTGGGCCCCCGGAGCAGAGCCCGGGCCCTGCTCGGAGCCCTCCCTGCAGCCAGGGACAGCCAGGGCTGAGGGCCCCTCTCAGCTGGGGCTCCTCTCCGGCCTGAGCAGCCCCAGCTCCCTCAGCCTTTCCTTGTGAGACAAGGATGGCAGCAGAGCCTCTTTTATCCCCCAGGATGTGTTGTAGTCTCGTTTCTCCAATTAAACAAACACTTCTCCTACAGATTACCAAAATATCCACTTGGAGCATCCAGCTACTGAGTGAAGCTCCAAACACCGGAGCAGTCTGGCACAAATGTTTTCACTCAGCACAACCAAGTGGCTTTCCTCCTCCAAGTTTGACAGGATCATAATGGAATGGAACAAAAGGGGTTGTGTCATTCCAACCCTTGGGAACTTAGAGAAACAGAGGTTGTTTGACTCGGGTTTGTGTGGGACACAACACCCCAGGCTCATACACAGACAGGAGGGTGATCCTTGCCCCTAAATTCCTCATTTTCCTTACGCACTCCCAGGTGCCCGCAGCACTGGCCATTCATTACCTTGTGCCTTGTCCTGCCATTGCTGGATCTGGAGTTATTTGAAGAGCACAAATGAAAGTGCACAAGCACAGCTGACATTTCTTTGACTGCTCAGAAATGCTGTATCTGTAAGGGTACGGAACAGCCAGGAAATTTTTCATCTTTTATTCATCTGACTAGCTCTTACTGCAAAAGAATTGGGAAATTGAAAATTAGAAAGTTTGGACAGACCTGGGAAAGCAATTCAAATGCAAATACCAGCAGCTTGGTGCAAAGACAATGAAACTCAACACACAGACACTGAGTTACAACAAAAAATTCATTAGAAGAGGTGTCAGTCCAGACAAAAAAACTGAGTAACCTGGTTCAAAACACGATGGCAGAAATTTCAACAAGCCTGCTTTACAAAATGATCAGGAACTAAATATTTAATGGAAAGCTTCACCAGACACCTGGTGTGAAGGTGAAGCGTAATGCTGGGGCCATGCCCTGGCTCTCCTGGGGTTTATCCCAGTTACAAAACTGTTAGCAAGGCTCTCATTTCTCTCCAAATAAGTCTGAATGGGCGAGACTTCCATCAGCACAAAGCCTCTGCCGTGCCGCTCTCCAGCTGCTCAGCTCCCCGCTCTCCCCACTCCGGGGTTATCACTCTGAGTGTCCTTCGGGATGGAGATGCTATTTTGGCCTCCATCTCTCCACCCTGCCTCATCCATTTTCCCAAAGCTTGATGAGATCATTGTCTTGAGTGCTCCAAGGAGTGAAGAACACACCAATTTCCAGCCACGACTGCTGGCCCTGCATGCTAAGGGCTGGCTGGCTCAGGGGATGTCAGCTGCTGTCCCAAAGAGCTGCTGGGAATGGCAGGAAGGAAGGACAAATTCCTCCTTGGATGCCTTGGCCTCAAAGTTTGGGAACTCTGAGGTTTCACAAGTACAGTGTGAAATATGATTTAACACAGGAGGTGTCATTCACAGCAGTGTGAGGATGATCCAAAACCCACCCTTGTCCCTGAGTGCAGCAAAGCCACTTGGCACAAGTGTCCCAGCACGACTCCAGGTGATATCGCCTGCCTCCATCAGCACTTGGGGCAACTCACAGAAATGGAAGGGAGGTTAAAATAGAGCTTGGCAGAATCAGCAAGATCAGAGAGCTCCTCGCTCTGCTCCTGCACAAGGCTGTGGATTTCATTCCTGGCAAAGCCAAGTTTTCCTGCTGCCCAGCACTGCTGATAAACCTGCCACACCCACTCTGGTGACTTCTGGCTGTACTCAGGCTGTTTGCCCCAAATGCACTCCCAGCACTCCTCCTTCCAAATTCCAGTCACTTTGTACCAGCCTGGCACAGAATGAGAAAATCCCAGAATCCCAGAAAGGTTTGGGTTGGAAGAGACTTTGAAGCCCATCCAATCCCCAGCCCTGCCATGGGCAGGGACACTTCCCACTATGCCAGGTTGCTGCAAGCCCCATCCAGCCTGGCCTTGGACACTCCCAGGGATCCAGGGGCAGTGAGTTCTCCATGTTTGGGGCATGTAACTGTGCTGCCCCAGCCCTTCCCCAGAGCCCAGAGACACTCAGCATGGCCTGCAGATGCCATGGAGCTCCCTAGACAGGACACACATCCAAAGTGCTGCAGGAAACCCCAGCTCCTCCCTTTTTAAGGGATGCTGGGAAGGAAACTCCAGCTCCTGCCTTTTTGAGGGATGCTGGGAAGCTGTTTGGAAGGCATGATGACCTTATTGCCTCATGTCCAGATCAGTAGCCACGTATTTGTCCAAATGATGCTTCCAAAATCATGGCTATTTAAGAGCAATAAAGAAGAAAGGGGATAAGGATTTTGCTGTACATGATCTCAGCTTCCTCTGCCCTCCTTAAGGACCTCCAGCCAAAGTGATCTCCACAAGGATGAGATGTTTTCCATCTCTCCCCCCTAGACCTGCAGGCAGCTCAGGAGCCTCTCTGCTGACAGCAAAATCCACTCGGTTTCAGTTAATACGCAAGAGAGAAGCCCATGTCTTCTGAGAAGCTGAAAATGAGCATCTTCCAGAAAAACAAACCCGTAATAAACAGCCCAATAATGTCTGGCTGCTTTATCTCCATCACGCACAAGCAAAGCACAAATTTGCTGCTAGATCATATTCAATACACAAATCCATTTAAAAACAACAGCTCATAAACACTCTGGCCACAAGTTTTGGGGGGTTGGTTTTGTTCGGGGCGTTTTTTTGTTGAAAGGACAAAAACCCAGCAATCTTGAACGTCTGAAAGGCTGCAATTGCTGCCAAATCAGAACTGAATCAGCTATTAAACACCTCTACAAATTACCCTGATGTCGGGAAAACAAACCAGGCCGATGTTGGCCAGAAACATTGGAGGCTCTGGGATGAATCACAGCAGTGACGTGGCTGCCATGCTTGAAAGGACACAGTCATGACTTGGGGACGTCACCAGACGGCCCAGAACAATCACCCACCAAGACATATTTTTTAGTAGCTGCTCTCCAGAGCTTTTCAGGTGCAAGGCTGGTGTGTGCTGTGATTTATTCTGGGGCTGGCAGAGCAGCAGTCTCACCTTATCAGATACTTTATCGACCCATTAAGTAGCAAATTCCTCTTAAATCTTGCATTTTCTTTGAAGTACTTTCCAAAAAGTAAACAAAGGCACTTAAAAGGTCACAGACAGGTTTGCTTTCCTACACATGAAAGATGGAGGCATTTTTAAGCCTGCCAATATTTTCAAAGCCAGTCTCCTGTATCGCCTCTCCAAATAGCTGGGAGAAGAGAAAAAGTCTTTCTGCACCTGTGTTTTCTCCCTCTAAATGAAAGGGTTGCTTCCTGACCCCCTGAAAATTATGAAGCGGATCAAGAATGACAGAAAATGTTTTCAGGCTAAGGGAAAAGAGACTCCTGTGGGCAAAAATAATTCATCTGAGGAGAGGATGGCAGACCAGATCCAAAATAAATGAGGTGCTGAGAGATCTCACCAAGCTTGGAACGGCAATCGTGAAATATTGGTGTATCCAAAAAGGGAGGCACATGTTGGCAGCTGCTTGTGTGCTGTGGAAAACCAGAACCTGCATCTCCTCTGGAGTTATTCCCCAGGTGAGACCCAGCAGGTGCAAGGACACGAGGGAATGGATTGGGAAGGAAGGATGAAGGAGAAAAGCATGACACTGGCAGAGGGGTGTTCCAGCACCCAAATGTCCTACAAACACCAGCCGGCCCACACTTCATCACGCAGAAAAGGAAGCCAAGATAATGGAATGCAAGTCCACAGCAGAAAATGGGATTTCTTTCCAAGCAAATAAGACTTGGAAGTACAATAAAACCTTTAGCCACTGGTCCCTTCCGCAGGGTTCGGTCAGCAAAGCACACCAAAACAAATGGGATGTTTTTTTCCCCTGGATCATTCATGATTATGGAATTGCCCAATATGGATTCACTGAGGAATATTCAACAAAGGGAGCCACTGACTAATTGTCGGTGTGCAGCTCGCTGAGAACTGCTGCTTTGAATATTGATCACCTGAGCAGATTAATTCATAATTAACGTCTGCATGGAAGCCTGAGGGCTTCTAAAAATAAATGTTTCTTCCCAGCCAGGACAACTGGGGTTTGTTCTGTTCCTTTGGAGGTGAAACCCAGCTCTTTAGGAATGTACTGTGCTTTTCCAGGCTGAGAGTGCTGGGGAGACCCACAAAAAAATATAATCCCTCAGGTTTTGTCACTCTGCTGAATCCTGTTGGACTGTGCCTTGGCGACTCAGCCTCAACCTGCTTGCCAAGGTAACACAGGTTTGTTCACAGCCCTGTTCACCCTGCTCAGGGTTTACTCCATGGTTTGGGCAGGTCTACAGCTCATCCCAAGGCTGGGCGTCCGCACAGAGCACAGACTCCATCCCCACGCCTCCTCTGACAGGGAATTCCTCCTCCTCCTCCAAGCCCTGCCTTTCTTTCAGCCCCACGCAGGTAAAATGACTTTATTAGCACGCCCATTCTGCCATTCCATTCCAGGAGTCAATAAAACCCTTTCTGTCTGTCTGTGCTGCTTTTCCTCAATGGCTTTATTGGTTTGCCGATTGTTTTTCCTCATTCGCCGAGACACAAATCCCACACGCTGTTACTCCATTCCCCAGGTTCCCACAGCGCAGGAATCGATATCTTTTCAAAGACAAACCTAAACTGCCTTTTCCCGAGGCCAGCATTCCCTTCCCCTCCCCTTCCCCGCGAGCCTTGGCGGTGTTGGGCTGTGAAACAAAACCATTTTTGAGGTTATTAACCTGCAAAGGGGAGCTGAGGGGAGAATTCTGCACAGCCTCTAAAATGGATTCCTCTGGATTACACAGCAGCCCAAGGAGTTGTCCCCTGGCACGAGTAACAGGCCAAACACGCCCGTGACTGTTTTCAGCCCACATTTTAGGTTATGAAATTGCTTCCTGCTGAGGTTATCCTTGAAATTAGGAGAGTTTCAGACTGCCTGGGAATGCAAATTCTTAGGGCACCTTAGCAGCAACAGCTCAGGGGGTGACTTGTAACAATGACACAAAAAAGAAAATAGGAAGGATTTGAAAAAGAATCTCCTGCGAGACCTTTGTTAAAACTTGTCGACAACAGAATCTGGCTGCTCTTCCCCTGTAAGAATTAGGTCTAACTTTGGTAAACACCACAAAAACCCCCTCATTTTGTCAGCTAAAATCATTTCATTTCCACACGCAGTACTTGGGTTATTGTATGGGGGAAGTCCTTAACAAAGCAATCCCTGATCACATCAAGAAATTTGGGATGCATCTTGAGGTCAAGACAAACCACACAGTAAGGACTGTGTGGCAAACTGCGATCAGGAGGTCATTCAGGAAGGCTTCAGGGGAAAAATACAGATCTTTTCAAAGACACAGAGAGATCATTTAGACAAAGAACAGAAAGTGCCCAGTGATGGTCGGGCTGGAGGAGCTTCCACCCAGCCTTGCTGCAGGACAGCAGCCTGGCACATTTGGATTTTCAAATTCACTTAGCCTGATAATGGCTCCATTATCAATATTTTTAACTGGCAGAGTCACTCCAGCTGAACTTCCCACAGCAAAGACAAGATGCAAGCACTTTCTGTGCTTCAAGAAGTGGCCCCTAGCTCTGGAAAGGACAAAGTTTTAATTCCAAGTCCTAAATCATGCACTGACGGGTAAAAGTTCTGTAAAGAAAGAACACAGTGAATCACTTCTGTCCAAGAGTGTATCAGAAGCACAGTGTTAATATTCCCATTTACCAGGAAGATCCCTTGTGTCCCACAGTTGTTTCCTTTTGGTTTTTTATGATGCCAGTAGTCAGCCATGGGGGTGTGGGGCCTGAGGGGTGGAAATGTTCTCCATCCTCCGTCAGCGGCTCTCCAGACTCCTTATGATTGGGACTTTTAGCCCTATCCAACATGAGCTGGAGGAAAAAAATCACTCAGCTTCCCTGCTGGAGTGACTTGAGGCTTTCCCAGCCAGATGTTCCACCTGAACATCCCTTCCCACCAGAGAACAAGCAAGGAAAAAGCTGAGGCACTTTGCTTTAATGCCCTTCATTAACAAACCAATCGTTAAAAGTTTAACTTCTTCGCCAGATGACAAATTTAGGCGTCGTTTTCTCCCAGCGAAGACCAGTTTTCAGGCTGGATTTGTGGTGGAAAGCCCTGAGGAGAAGCTGTGTTGTCCATTCCTCCAGGCAGCACCAAGGTATCCCAGCAAACCTTTGTGCCCAGCTCACCATCGGGAACAGGGAAGGTGCAACTCCCAGTTAAAGCACTCGGGGAACTGGACTGAACCACTGGAGCTGTGACACGAGGCAGCAGTGCCTGATTTTGGAAAAACTCAGCCCAGTTCTCTTTTCTCTGCCCGGCTTTGATGTCCTGAAGACCTTGAGCCCCACAAGGAGAAGCAGGGCGTTCTCCCAGCTCCCAGTCCTGGCCACGGGAGGGGATGATGTTAGAATTCCGAGCAGGCTGGAGACAGCAGCAGCAGCAATATTCCAGCACATCAGCAATCATCTGCCATGGGGAGAGCTAATTTTTGCCTCATTAGAGCCTGATAGGAATCTGTGATGTTGAACAGTTCCGTTTGCAGCTGCTCCCAACCTGTTCTGGCCAGGTTTTTGTGGTAATCATTAGGCTGAACCAGAGCAGTGATGTTGGTAAAGCATTTCTTTCAAAAGAAACATGTTAACGCACACCAAGATTCAATGAACCCTTCCGGTTCTTTGAAGGGCTGCGTTTTCCACGCTTCTCATCTTTCCAGGGATGAGCGAGCACAAGGTCTCACAAGACACCAGGGATATATTCCAAATATCCTGCACGGAGCAAAGCTGACAGAACAAATGCCATGGAAGGAAGTAGCTAAGTCAAATTAATAAAATTACACATTCCCTTAGGAAGAGAATCATTCTTGAAATGTAAAAGCGTCTACATTTCCTAAGGAATTGTTTATGCCAAATTTGTATTCTGTCTTTCAACCACTGGAAAAAAAAAAAAGTTTTTTTTGCTCTTAGGACTTGTTGGCTCTTTGGGTGTGCTGGTGACTCCTAACTCCCAGATGGTGGAAACCCCCCTCACCCCTGGCCCGTCTCCATTCTCTATTCCCCTTCACAACTTGGAGCAACCTGCTCTGGTGGAAGCTGTCCCTGCACATGGCAGGAGGTGGAACAGGCCCCATCCAGCCTGGCCTTGGACACTTCCAGGGATTGGGAATCCACAACTTCCCTGGCACCCTGTGCCAGGAGCTCCCCATTATGGGGAATAACACCTGAATAAACACAGGACAATCCAAACCAGTCTGACAGGACTCTGAGAAACCTTAACACTGACACCCATCACTCCCGCAGCACTGTCACTGCATTAACTTGTTTATGATGAGCTTTTAAAAATGGTGATTCTTTCTACTCCTTCTGGAGCTCTTAAAATCACTAATTTGTAATACTGGAGTGAGTACTCCCTGATTTCTATTCTGGCATCAGAGCAAATCCTGATGCAGATATCCCACAGTCTGACAGCTGATCTGCATAATGTGGTGAATGCACTTATAACTCATCTCCAGACAGGGAAATAAATCTCCAGCACCTCTTTTTGCAGCACAATGCAGAGCTCTGGAAACGCCTCCTGAGTGCCAATTCTGGTAGGGCTCAGAAAATTAAAACTGTGTTAGAAAATAGATTGTTTTCATCACTTACTCAGGGGGAACAAAAGCCCAGGGAGAGTTTTTAACCCTTAACCTGTTTAGACATTGGTGAACCTAAGGAATGGGGTTTATCCATTCCATGGGACCCAGCACAGGGAGGACCTGGAGCTGCTGGAGAGAGCCCAGAGGAGGCTCCAGGATGAGCAGAGGGATGGAGCAGCTCTGCTGGGAGGAAAGGCTGGGAGAGCTGGGATTGTTCAGCCTGGGGAGGAGAAGCTTTGGGGTGACCAAATTGTGGCCTCCCAGTGCCTGAAGGAGCTACACAAAACATGGAGAGAGACCTGGGACAAGGGCCTGGAGTGCCAGGACACAGGGAATGGGTTCCCACTGCCAGAGGGCAGGGATGGATGGGATATTGGGAAGGAATTGTTCCCTGGGAGGGTGGGCAGGCCCTGGCACAGGGTGCCCAGAGAAGCTGTGGCTGCCCCTGGAGCCCTGGCAGTGCCCAAGGCCAGGCTGGACACTGGGGCTTGGAGCAGCCTGGGACAGTGGGAGGTGTCCCTTTGAGGTCCCTTCCTACCCAAGCCATTCCACAACCCCACGGTCTTGTTGCTTGGATGAACAAACCCTTTGTGCTCCTCCCTGCCTTGGCCCGAGCAGCACTGAGCAATCCTCGGTGGGAGCTCCCACATCCACAGCCCATTGCACACTCCACTGCCTCCCATCAGCTTTCACTGACTGTGAGATTTCATGTTCTGCTTTGGCCCCAGCTCTCATTCTCTTTTTTTCAGCTGCCTTCTTTGAGGCCAGAGCACGAAGGAAGGGCTTCACTTACTGCTCGTCTTCCTCTGGTAAATAACAACGTTAAACAGAGCATGGCGACAGCAGCTCAGTGACAGATGGGGCTGTGCTGGTTTGTGTCACCCGAGGACCTGGCTCGGAATGCTAACACATGGAAATCACCCGGCTGTGGAACTGTGAAGCAAAGCTGGGGACCAGGAGGAGGGATAAGAGCTCCAGCCCTGCTTTTGTTGTCAGCTAAATCAGAGGCTTCCCTGGAAATGTTCGAGGGCAGGCTGGAGCAGGACACTGGAGAGGGAATGAGATGTTCCTTAAGGTCCCTCCTAGCCCAAGCCATTCTGGGATCTAGGATTTCTTTTGCCAAAGTAAGACAGAAAACTGAGATTACCATTAAAATTTAAAAGGCAAAGCAGCACAAGAAGCTGTTGGGACTTCTCAGCACTTCCCAGCCCCTTGATCTTCCCAACCCCACCCAAAACTCCTGAGGAAAACCAAACGCTTTTTGTTGCAGGTGACACAAGAGCAGAAAATAAATGATCCTCCCAGCAGCAGTGATGAGCCAAGTAACTTCTGCAGTGTTAATATGTTCAGCCAAGTGGGGTCTGTGAAAAAGGCCTGGTTTTTCCAAGAAGGAAAACAGTGTCCTGGAAAGAGCTGACAAATGATAATAAGCAGAGGCTGCTGGTGGAAAGCAGAAAATAAACTTCCTTTCTTTTCATTCATCATGCAGCAGGTCCGCTTGTTCCCTCCAGATGAACATTCCCAAGGACATCTCCTTCTCATATCTTGTACCAACCAGGAACAAAAACATTCCTTGCTTTAAAAAAAAAAAAAATTATCTTCCATGGGTTTATTCAGTCCAAATTTGAGCACAGGAGCCCAGAGTTAAATGGAGCTCTCAGGTTCTCATTTCAGGGCACGCTGACCAGTTGGCTCTAAAAACACTCTAGCCTGGGACCTGACACTTGGGGCTTTTCCTCAGCCACTATGGGATTTTTACCCCACGGGTTACTACAAACCTCCAGGGATCACTGGAAAACTTAAATCCCAGCAGTGATGTCAGTTTTCCATCTCACTTCTGCACAATAAATCCTAAAACCTGGGTTGAGAGGAAGATTAAAACTCACCTCGTTTCCCCCCCCTGCCATGGGTTCCAGGTTTAGGGGCACAAACGGCTCCATAAGCCTTAGGAATATTTTTTTGCAGGGAGACCTGCAGTAAATTCCTAAGTTATTCACCATTTTCAGTGCCCACAGTCCCGTGGCAGGTGCTCTGGGGTGACGCTGCTGGAACAGGGAGGTGGCACCAGATGTTCCTTCCACCCTGGCTTGTCCCGTGATCCTGAAGGCAGCAGGGCTTTGCCAGTTCCTCACTCCCCACTGCACATCTTTAACCCATATTATAACTGCACTTCCCTTTTCTGAGGGGAACAACTGTCACAAGAGAACAGGGCAAAAGGAAACAGCATTTTGGCCTGAAAACTCTGGGGAAAAAAACCTCATAAGTCAGATTTCACATTGTTATAAACAAAGACCTTTTAAAAGCTCCTGGGCCTCTCCATCCCCCTCAAAAAAAGTAATGAGAGGAATGATCTGGGAGCAGAAGAACAACAAGCAACACAAAATACAATTAACTTGAAAAAGCCTGTGAAGTTACATGTCACTACCAGTAAAAAACAAAAAATAAAAAAAAAGCCCCACAATCCAGGCAGAAAATGACTCTGAGTTACCTCCTACCCCAAGATAAGAGTTTACAGAGTTTCAGTAGTGAAAAAAGAATCCCTTGTGGAGTTCCACTGGAAGGATGGGGCTGCAGAACTACCCCAGGATTATTGCTTTTCCAGATCTGCAGCATCTCCAACCTCAGCTGCTGCTGTTATTCAGAATATGAGAAAGCTCACCCACTGTTATTTCATGTTCTGGTAGCTCCACAAAATAGCTTCTGCAGTCACAACTGGGAGGTTATGAAAATATTTAGCACAAGGACGGCAAACGTCTTATTTTTATTAGCTTTTCCATCTTAAATCCACCGTGTTCTGATTGCATTTAATTATCAGCTGTGCCTGGATGCGCGAGGAGCGGCAGCTGCTGGGAGACACTGTAATTTCCATTATTGTAGATAAATACAGTGCAAACATTGATCTGACATTTTGATTTGTTTCTTAAGTGCAGAATTCTCATTTTTCCCCCCAACCCATCTGCCAGGGCTGCAGAGAAGTTGCAGTTCAGGACCCCCCACATCAAAGCACAGGAAGAATCAGAAAACTTTGCCAAATAATGCCGTGCAAACATCTCCCCCTTCTCCTCCTGGTTTTATCCTTTGGTTTGGATTTATTCTCAGACCTGTCCCTGTCAAACCTCTGGGCTGCACAGAGCCTTGGCCACAAAAATCCGTGGGAGGTTTTTGCCACCAATAAAAGGAGAAGAAACCTCAATGGAGAAGAAAACGCAAGAAATGTTCACATGAGCTTCCCCTGGAGTGAAGAGACGTCCAACCAAGGTGAAGTGTTTAGGGAACATGGAAAAATTCCCTGGGAGCAAGAGGAATCGTTTCCCCATCCCACCCATTCCTGCCTGGAAGAACAATGATGAAGTCACTACTCAGCAGCTCTTTGGGACGAGCTCCTACAGGAAGCTCTGCAGAATTCCAGATGAACCAGGAGCTGATCCTGATGGGATCCCTTCCAGCTCAGGCTGTTCTATGCTTGTACAAATTCTGACCCAGCCTTTCTCTCCTTCCCCTTCCCAAAATTGGTGATTTTGAGCTCTCTCCCCATAACCAAGAGCAGGAACAAAGGGCACGGAGCTCCCATGGCCTGATTATTTTTGTAGATGAGTTTTCCAAGCAAACAAGGAATCCAAAGCCAGTGGAGCCCACTCAAAGGGAACATTTTACTGCTCCTTTAATGATAGTTTGGATTCTAACACTGGAATTTTGCTGTCTGCACACACAGCCTGAATGACAGAGCCCTGGAGTTGAAGGGGCACAGCCAAAGGTCAGAATCCAGGCTCCTCCATGTTCACTGAAAAGTCCTTTTATTTCACATTTCACTTGTGGGAGTTGCAAGAGAAGGGAGTCGTGGAACAGTGTCGGGGGGGGGGACAAGAAAGACATTTGTGCCTCCCTTCCCAGCTGCTATTATTAACAAAATGAATGAGGCTTTATCTCCCCAATTTCTCTGATAAATAAAACCCCCTTCGCCACAAAGCAATCTCTGCATAAGTGCTGAGCAGTACAAAAATAAATGGCATGTCAGCTATGATCTTACGCACGGGGGAAAAAAAATCCACTATAATTATGTTTGCCATGCAGCAGGAATTGTTTTGGAAGAGGCTTCACCCATCCAGCGTTTTCCACGGAGGGCGGAAGGTGGATATCCGGCTGCCTGCGGATGAACCAGGTTGTAGGAAAGCATTCGCAGAATAATTTATCTCTTAGATAAACTGACTGCTCCTCCCCAGCAATGAACTCTTTCAGCTTTTGCCAAGGCTGCCCCAGTTTGCTGCCAGTGCCACGCTGCAGAAAGATTCGGAGAGGCTCAGGTAATGATTAAAGGGAGGGCAAGAGGAGTAACTCACCGGGAATACGAGCAGATCCCAAAGAAAGTCAGGCATTCACTGGGAAAACGAAAGGAATTCTCAGGTCAGCTCGACACTGAAACTTTGACAGCCCTGCAGAAGAACCTGCCAGCAGGCCCCTCTCATCCAATTCCAGCGGGAATTTGTGCTGGCAGCAGGGCTTGGCTGAGGACAAAGGCACCAGGCTCAGCTGTTTGGGGGATTTATATCTGTATAAATCATCAAATACCCTCCAGTCCCTCCTCTCCTCTGCCACTCTGGCAACACCTTGACAAATTTGGGAAATCTGGAGTCACCAGTCCCAGCTTGGATTCTGTTTTCTTCTCCTCCCTACCAAATACTGGCTTAGATTAACCAAAGGTTAGGTTTTCCCTGCTGAAAAGGAAGGACTTCGCCGTTGTTTCTTATTGCATTTTAAGTGCAAAGGTTTAGGTGTGCAGCTTTAAAAATAACTGCTGAATGCAGAATATCAAACCACATCTGTCACGAGTCCAACCATCCTTTCACAACCCATTTCATCTCATGAACATTTCATGAAATAAGTGCAAGAAATGTTTAATTCCCCATCACTAATATGGGTAAATAATACTCTCGGAAGAGTTAATTATTAAGACACCGTAAAATTAAAGTAACGAGCTGGTAACAGTGGAAGATTTGCATTCTGCTGCCCTGGATATGGCAGGACAAGCCCATTTCTCCAAGAGGCAGGAAACCCAGGAAGCCTGCAGGATTCCAGAGAGGAGCAGAGGCAAAAAGCCTGAGCTGACTTCTGCCCAACCCTCCGACAGCAGCATGAAGGAAACAAAAATGGATGCGCCAAGAGCGGATGAAAACGTGCAACGGGAGAGCAGAGAAGAAACTGCCGCCACAGGACATTTTCCCAAAGCCCATGGAATGTCCTGGGAAGGGCAGGCTCCTCGGAGGACAGCGGTTTGACGGCAGGCTGTGCAGAAATTGCCCTTCTGCCCTGATTTCTGATTGATTCCTTCCCACACCCAGCTCCTCTTGATGCTGAGTGAACGGTCCCCAACCTCCAGAGCCAGCACCTGTGCGGTGAGATGCTGTCTTGGAAGTTGGCTTGGGAAAGCAGATCCAGAGCCCTCCAGAGGAGGTTTGGAGGCTCAGGTAGGGCCCAAAACACCTGCTCTGAGAGGCAGAGTAAGTCCTGGAAGCAGAACAGCCTCGACTGGGTTGGAAAAGTCCTGGCTGCAGTGGATGCTGCTGTTATCACCTTCCTCATGTCCCTGGGAGATGCAGAGAGCTGGGAATTAGCAACATTATCAGGAATATCCTTGGAAAGAGCACTCAAAACTGCCTGGTCCTACAGAAAAATGGAAGGGATTTCCCAGAGGAAGCCCAGCAAGGCCAGTATTTGGGCCCACAGGACAAACCACAATGTGCAGTCAGGAAAATCCCACCTGCAGGGGCTCCAGGTGTGATCCCTGAGCACGAGAGTGACCCAAAACACCCCAGGAGTTCAGCCAAACCTGTGCCAGGCCCTTGCCACCCTCCCAGGGAACAGTTCCTTCCCAATATCCCACCTAACCCTGCCCTCTGGCCATTCCCTGTGTCCTGTCCCTCCATCCCTTGTAAAGAGTCCCTCTCCAGCTCTCCTGGAGCCCCTTCAGGCCCTGGAAGGAGCTCTGAGCTCTCCCTGGAGCCTTCTCTTCTCCAGGTGAGCACCCCCAGCTCTCCCATCAGAGCTGCTCCATCCCTCGGATCTTTATGCTCCTTAAATCCAAACCAGGTCTCTGTTCTCCACGATTTTTTCATTTGGAAGTATCGGTCCCACCAAGGCCTTTTCCCTGAAAGGAGCAGGATCTGACTCACAAGACCCCACAAGGGAATTAGTCCTGTTACATCAGACCCATAAGAAGGGAGGAAAGGGGGCGTCACAGAGAGGTGATCCCGGGGGGGAAAGCAGGGAACTGCCCAGGTGGGAAAAGCCAACAGGAGGGAAAAGGGAGACGTGGGAAGCGAGGAGTGGCAGTGCCACCGCCGAGGATGAATCCCGGGGGCAGAGGCTGTGCGGGCAGGAGGAATGAGGCGATGCCTGGGGGAACACAGACAGCATCCATGAGCCTGCTTTGCTTTGGATTCAACAGCAAAAACACCCAGAGGCTCCCGGAGGAGCAACTCGCCCCTGTGAGGCCCCACGGGAGGGGCTGCCACAGCCTCCCATTTGTCTCAGTAGCTGACACAGCCACAGGGACTTTGGTAGTCTTCTCTTATCAACGCCCAGCTCAATGTCCCAGCAGATCCCAGAGTTTGTAGGAGTACACTGCTTCCCAAGACTCCCAGAAACCCACATTCCCATGGGAAATGACAGTTAAATCCTTCCTTCGGAGAAGGAAGCAAGAGACAAAAGTCACCTTTAAAAATAAAAGGCAAATCCCCACGACCGAAGACAAAAATAGAAGGAAATTTAAGAGGAGAGGAAAAAACTACTAAAACAAGGGCTGGGGGAAGTGTGGGCTGGTTCTCAGCGTGGTTCTGAAAAAGCTGCTTCTTCCCTTTCCATGCCTGCAGGAGCACACAGGGGATTTTTCTTCCCTCAGGTTCTCCAGGTGTGCACAGAGGCGCAGCCTCAGCGTTCACCTGCAGCACCCACTGCCAGTGCAAAACCGTGAGCCAAAAAAAAGAGTTAATCCAAGGAATTCCCCCTTCCTCTTCCCCCCATGCCACTGAATTATTTCTTCCATGCTTTATGGGAACAGCACCAACCCTGAAGGGAGGATTCTTTACACCTATTACTAAAGTTTCTAAAAAACTGACAATATCTGTTTATTCACAGGAGAGCCTCAAACCTGGACTTCAGCACCTGATTTCTCCACAGGATTTTCCTGCCCTAACCCAAGCTGACAGGCTCAGCCAGGGGGAACATTTGGGGTCAGAGGTGGGATATCACATTTATCCTCATCACCCACGCACGCCTCCAGCCTCCCAACGTGGCCCAGATCGGAGGTGGAGCCCTCTGAAAACCACCTCTCCAGGCTGCCATATTTTTAAGTGCTTTCAGCAAAATTTCAGGAATGTTGTGAAGTCAGCAAATGCAAAACCTGCAAAACTACCACTTGGAAAACGTTTAGGGGTTTTTTTTGGAGGTGGCAGACTCCTTTATGATTAATTAACTTTTTTTTTTGGCTCTAAAACCCCTCCAATTTGAAGACAATCTGTTGAACCCCTCTCCGAGCAGCAAACTTTCTCCCAGGAAAAGGGGATATATCTAATAAATAAGTTTATTTTCCTCTCACAGTTGTTTTCCCTCTAGAGCCGAGAGTTCCAGTGTGGAGCAGTTCAGCTGTTTAAGGCAGAGCATCACTCATCCCTCTTTTCACTCCCAGCCTCACAGCCTGGAGGAATATTCCTGCTGGAGGGATGTTTAATGCTGCCAGAAATTCCAGCCCCTGATGGACACCTGTCACATCACAAAAACATTCTTTCCTACCTTCAAAGCACAGCCATAAAGGAAATTTTTCGGGTGTCACTCGAGGTTTAGGGCATCTCTTGACCCATTTCAGTTAACAAGGAAAAGTTGAGGGGGTTTCTTGCTGCTTTTTAAACACAAGGGAATCAAGGGGTGTTCCCAGAGGGCTGAAGGAACAGCCCAGGCAGGGTGAAGCCGATAAATAAGAAATAAATAAAAAGCCAGAGAAATAAAGGGTTTTAAAGAACAGCATGTGGTGGGGCCGACACCTGAAAGGGGGCCCTCACATCCCTAGAGGTGGAAGCAAGACACAGACTGTGGCTAAAGTCACCCCAGAATCCAAAAAAAAGCAGCTTATTGAATTTATTAAAAGCACAGAAGCTCTAAATTCAGGATTCTGCTTGCTGAGAAATTTCAGCTTCAGCTCCTGACTCAAAGCTCTGGTTTTCCTCACTACCAGCTCAAAAAAGAGCAAGAGCCCAAGTAAGGAAGGAAAAAGGAATTAGTGGAAGCAGGACAGCATTTATTTGATTTCTGAGAAAGCACCTCTCAGTAATACTTAAAGATGGGTCTCTCCGGTAGACTTTTATAAAGAACAGAGTTTTTATTTGGGATTATTGTGTTAATAATTGAGAGGACAGAGAATGATAAACCAAAATCGGCTCTCATAACCATAAGCCAACCTATTTGATAATGTCCTCTCCCATTTCCATGACTGCATCATCACTCATTGCATTAGGTCTAAACATAGACTATAAACTCTCCATAATTGGGTTTGCAAAGAATTATGCATATTTAGGGAGCTATCTAAATAATCCTAAATTAAGTTACAAAGCCAAGGGAAGAGCCAAGTTGTGCCCTCGCGCACGCAGGGCTGCCAGGAGAACATGGAAAACCTCAAGTGCCCAAAAAACCACAAAATTCGGGTTTGGCACACATTTGTTGCACACTCATCACCACATGGCTATCTGATAAATAATAACCATAAATATAATAGAATCTACCAGCAACAAAGGGTTATCTGAGTACCAAGCCATGCTCAATACCCCAAACCATGCTGGAAACAGTTCTGCCCCTAAATCTCCCCCCAAAAATCCTCTCCAGGGAATGGGAAGAGCAGGACCAGGAGATAAATACACCCTGATTTCAACATATCCTATTCTTATGGGGCTTTTTCAAGGGACAACATGGAACACCATGTTCTGCCCCTAAATCCCCCCCAAAAATCCTCTCCAGGGAGTGGGAAGAGGCTGAGCAGGACAAAAAAAACCACCCTGATTTCAACATGTCCTGTTCTTACGGGGCTTTTTCAAGGGACAGCATTGACTGCAACATCCCAAAAGCAGCCAGGCAGGAAAAACTCCATGAGCAAACCTCTGGTGTGGGGGGAATTTGGGAAGCAGGCACAGAACTGCGCAGTGCAAATCCTCCACATTTCCACTAGGAAGAAAATACTATTCAAGGATCATTTAAAAGCAGGTTTTTTTATCATCAACAGAACAGATTGTACACCTCAAAAACCTTCAATCTTTCCATGCAGTGCTGGGGGTGGAAACACATAATTCACAGAAAAACCATTTCAATGTGCAAAATTCAAAACTATGAAAGGCCAGGGGAATTAAACCTGTGCCTTGAGAAAGAACTTAACCTTAAAAGGAGAGAAGCTTCAAGTTGTTTTGGGAAGCCAGCGAGGAGCATTTGCAACTATACAACATGAGGAATTTGGCAGGAAAGCTTGTTTAAAGGATGGCTTATTGCCTTGGAAAGATTTTTGTTTAAAAGAACAATTTAAGATATTAAAATATAGATGGGCAAGTGAAAAACCTCCACCCCTCCTTAGGTGTTATCCGGCCAAAACATTTGAGTCCATCAGAGAGTTCTGGTGAGGAACAAGAAGGATTTGATAAGCATTCATCCACTGTGGTACCAAATCCCACCAGGAAGCAAAACAGGGATTTTTCCCTCAGAACTCGGGACCAGCCACTCTGAGGAGAGGGATGCTGGATGCACACAAGGTTTGAGCCAGCTCAGGAACCCCTACAGCTGCCATGCACTTCCTTAAAAATACAAGACACAAATATACACGAAATACGCTCAGTTTGAGGCGTGGAGAGTGAGAGAACCTGGAAAGAAGATGACACCAAAGACAAGGAGCTGGGATTTTGGAGAGGCAGAGCACCGGCAACATCTGTTAGAAGGGTTTGACAAAGCTGACCACCTCCTGCTCCGGTGTTCCCTGAGAAACCCCAGCAGGTCCTGGGACAAACCAGATGTGCCCAAGCACAGGGGCTGCCCTCCCTTTGTGCCCAGGATGCACCAACACCATTCTCCATCCTCGCAAGCAGAGCTGCCCTGGAGAGCCCCTCGTGCTGCACCAACACCGACACCTGGGAGGAGGAGGAGGAGGAGGCTGTGACCACGTTCTCCCTGTTCCACAGCCACTTCCCATCTCCACACCACCACTCCTGCTGGTAAATCCCTCATTCAGCCACCGAACCAGCACCTCTGAGCACAGCAACTCTGTTTATTCCAGTTAACAGCTTTCAGCTCCTTTCTTTAGCCAGGCAGGCACACAAATCCAGGTAGAATTTTCCAGTCCACACCATCTTGAAGCAACCATATTTAGACAACTTCTTCCTCTGAAACGGTCTTTCCCACGAAAGTTTTTGTCTCCAAGTGTTGGGAAAAAAAAAAAAAAAAAAGGAATAAATAAGATCTTTCCCAACCCTACCTTCCATGACGTAGACCAGGGAACCCACATCTCCCTCCTTGATGATGCAGCTGTCCTTGCCATACTCCACGGGGTACATACAATCCACAATCTCCTGGATCTGGGACAATTCCAGGTTCTTCATGAAGTCATTGTCAAGGATCGCTTCCTTTATTAGCTCCTTGGACCTGAGACACAAATAAATTTTAAAAAAAAAAAA
>WEKY01035977.1:109437-140555 GCA_013390045.1 Picathartes gymnocephalus
AAAAAAAAAAAAAAATCAGTATTTTCCCTAAAAATGTGCAGAGAAGTCAAAGAAAAAAAAAAATTACAGAGATGGGAACATGCAATTATTTTTTGTAAATAAGCTTTAGATACATCCAGCATTGAAATAAAAATAGATTTTGTGGAGTTGCAAAATCCTCTTTTAGCTACAAGTTTCACATCTACAATAACATGGCTACTTGGAATATCTTCCATACACAAAACTGAAAGGAAGCACAAACAAGAAGGTAATGGATTTATTACTTGGTTTATTATGTTTTCTATGAATTACACAAACTGGAGCACACCAAAGAGTGACACTGCACGGATTCTCTGAGTATTTATAATAGAATCACTATAGGAGGCGTTTGGCACAAAATCCCTAACGCCACTCATGCAAGTGGACAACTGAGAATGTTAAATCCTGATTTCGAGCAAACTCAAGCCCCTGAAACACCTCCAAGGCTGGACAGCAGCTCTTCAGCACTTCATTCCTCACCCTGGGGCTGAACTGTTCACAGCCAGCAGCTCCCTGCAGAGCCTGAGCAGCCAGGAGGCTTTTATCTATTGGAAAGATGACTATGAAACAAGGTTTTCAAAGAAAAACACTTGAACGGGTCGTGTCTTTTTGAAAAAGAGCCAGACTGGGACTTGAGGAGACCCGAACCAGCCCAGCCTTGGAGACACCCAGTCCTTGCACAGGATTAGAACCAGCTCAAGCTTTCAAGTGGAGTTTTTGCAAGAATACCCACAAAGACTGTGGGGAACTCCCGGCCCAAGTCAAACTTCCCTCTGGATGCAGAGATCCTCAGCACAAAACAATGCTCTCCTTGTTGAACACGGGAAAGGATTTGAGGAGGAGCTGGGAAATTTGGTTCAAACAACAGCAAAGGAACAGGAAAACTCAGCTGGACTCAATGAGCTTAAAGGTGTTTTTCAACCTTTATGATTGTACTTGGGGGAGAAGTAGCAAAACACACCCAACACAAATTCAAGAGCTTAATAATATTATCAATATTCTATTATTATTAATAATAATAATAGAATATCACATGTTTAAGAGCACATCTGAACTACCAGATTCAGCCTCTGTCCTCAACACAGGAATATCAGAGCAAGCTCAGGGGCTCCCAAGTCATCCACACCCTTTTAACAACCCCACAAAATACACCATAATGAAGGAAAACATGTTGGCTGGGACATCAGTGAAACACAGCTTCATCTCTGGCACATCTAAGCATCCTAAAATTAAATACCCACACGGAAAGGGCTGGATAATAACTCAGTCATGCTTGAATGTGAGCAAAATAGGCTCTATTAGTAGGGATAATTAGACTTCGACTACAAAGCCTGTGAGGAAAGCACCTCCAGCTGCCCTTAAACAGGGCTGGCTGGAGGAGCAAAACCACCTTGCAAGCCAGCTGCTTATTTATGAGAGGATTTCATAGAATCCCAGACTGCTTTGGGTTGGGAAAAACCGTAAAAATCATCTCCTTACGCAGTCTAAACCACCCTCCGTAGTTCAGGAGCTCCAAACCCTTTCCAGCAGGAAATAGTCCATCCATCTTTTAGAATCAAGTAAGAAAAAAAAAAAAAGCTGAGTTTGACATACTTGAAAATGAGTTGGTACTAAAAATACAACGTCAGAGCTACAAGCAGAGCTCCTCTGTTGTTCTCTGTGAGAGAATATTCGTCACTCTTAATAATTCAGAAAAATTATTCATGCACTGTGGCTTACCAGTCCCACACGCTCACACATGCCACGCCTTCAGCAACTTCCACATTATATATTTTTTTTTTTAATTATTATCATTATTATCATCTTTTCTTGACCTGTAATTTACAGGTGCCTTTTCAGATAAATAGGCTTTTTTCTATTGTGTTTATTCTTATGTACAATCCCAGGTGGGAAAAGCCTTCCCAGATCACCGAGTCCCACCTGTGCCCAATCTCCACCTTGTCACCAGCCCAGAAACAGGTGAAACTCAGAGCACATCAATTAACTAACAGTTCCCAATTATTCCTAACAAATGCTTCTCCCAACCCCATTCCTTAATCATCACCATTATTTCAAAACAGCATCTACCCCACACATGTAATTACAGGAAGCTACCTAGAAATACGGAATAAAAGGTATTTAAAATGGTTAAAAATCACACTCCTGCCACGGTGAGTAAGTGCTTTAAACAAGACACAGCTGCTCCATTGCCTCTTATTTTCCAGCAGCATTTCTTCTGCACTTTCTGGTTCAGGTTTCTAATAGGAACAACACACAAACAAAATAAACTACAATATTTGTAAGGCAGCAGGACTGTTTCCAAATGAGCCTGTCTGAAGGAGGAGGCTTTCCATGAATATTTACTTAGCGCTGGAGTGGATGTCTCTGCCTTCAGAGGCTCACTCACAGTAGAATGCAGTTATTGCCATCTTTCCTCTCCAGAGCAAGCAGCCTGGCACCAAGCCACCCCTGTTTTCCTGCAAGATGAATGACCAAATGTGATGGAGACTTGATGAAGAGTTTAAAAGGAGGGCACAATCCTCTGCGATACATCCTGTCCCAAATCAGTTTAGGTCCATCACGGTAATTAATAAGGCAACAGGAGGAAGAAGCTAATTGCATTCGAATTTGCAGAAGTCATGCAAAAAGAACCTTAACAAGTTGCCTACAAATACACTTAATAAAAACCTGGTTGTGTGCTGCCTCTCAGGAGCAAAGCACGCAGAGGGGTGTCCATCCACACACCTCCCAGTGCTCTGCTGGGGGTGTTCTGCTCCCCCAGCCCAACCAGAGCCAGCCACCAGCACCCCCAACAAGCCCAAAAAAATCAGGTTTTTGTCTCAGCAAACAGGGGCCCTGCACAGAAGCCACGTTGAGCTGTGGAAAGCCTTGTGTTAAAGGTTTACGGTGGCCATAAAATGCTGAATTTCCAACCCTGCTGTTGAACATCCACTGGCACGAAGGCAGGAGATAAATAAAAATATTGGTTTGTAGCAGATGGGAAATAAAACCCCTGAGATGCATCCCCAGCAGTGTGGGGAGCTTGACAGAAGGGATTCTGCCCCTCTGCCCCTGTGCTCAGTGCAGAGCCCACCTGCAGAGCTGCCCCAGCCCTGGGGCCCAGCACAGGAAGGACCTGGAGCTGCTGCAGAGAGCCCAGAGGAGGCTCCAGGATGAGCAGAGGGATGGAGCAGCTCTGCTGGGAGGAAAGGCTGGGAGAGCTGGGATTGTTCAGCCTGGGGAGGAGAAGCTTTGGGGTGACCTCAAAGCCCCTTCCAGGGCCTAAAGAGGCTCCAAGAGAGCTGGAAAGGGACTGGGGACAAGGGATGGAGGGGCAGGACACAGGGAATGGCTTCCCAGTGCCAGAGGGCAGGGATGGATGGGATATTGGGAAGGAATTGTTCCCCGTGGCTGCCCCTGGATCCCTCGAAGTGTCCAAGGCCAGGCTGGACACTGGGGCTTGGAGCAGCCTGGGACAGTGGGAGCTGTCCCTGCAGGGGCTTGGAACAAGATGGGTTTTAAGGTCCCTTCCAGCCCAATTCTGGGACACTTGGCAGCCCAGATTAACCCACGGAGCTTTGCAATGCACGCAGTAAAACCCTGAGCCCTGCAGCACAGCCTGGTGTTTTCCTGACAGGAATTCCCATCTTCCAAGGAACACAATGCCCGCTCATCCCAGGCTGCTCCCTCGCAGCAACAAAATCCACGTTTCCCCACGCTGGGTTTGCACCTTCTGGCGTGTACAGTGAATATCAGAACACAAAGGTGATCTTCATCCCAAACGGGCTCACTTCAACCATGGAAGGGAAGGATTTAGGAGCAGATGGAAAAACTTCTGACAGGCCCATCCAGGGATGCTTCCAGAAGGTTTTTTTTGGTCCCAGCACACCCTGTACTGGTGCAGCCCTGCTTTGCAGTGGAGCCTGCAGGAACCTGAGGGTCAAGGGGAGCTACACAGGAATCATTCCCCAGGGAATCTGCTGCTGGCAAGAGCTGATTAAATAGAGGTGGATCAGGAAAAAGGGAAGAAATTCAGAGTTCAGTTTAGAGATTAGTGACACAATTCTGAATTTTAGGGTGTTCACTACCACAGCTTTGCAGCAACACCATTTGAAACTACCAGTAAGGAAACTGAAAAGCAATGTACTGGCTGGGCAGGCTGGAGGAGGCCTGCAAAAAAGGGGAAGAAAAAGCACACTTTGGATTGACAGAAATAACCATTTCTTCAGCTGTTTCCAGATCCAAACTTGGAGCAAAGCTTTTCAATATGTCCATACTAATGGGGGAAAGGAGCATTTTTTGTGGAGTTTCCCCCATCACCAATTAACAAATACTACTAATAACCTGAATTTCCATATTTAGGAGGGAAACATCCACAGGAATTTGACCAAGCAGTCAGAGAGAGCTGAAGTTCACAGCAGTAAAAGTGCAGGGCCCTGGGAGATGAGAACTCCTTATTTACTCTCACAGTAAACCCTGCACAAAGCTACTACAACCAGTGGCACCTTTTTGAGCTGGGTCATCGCTGCAGCAAAAATCCAAACTATTTGTAGAAACCCAAGCCCAAAAGCACTACGTTTTTGGGATCTTCCATATCCCTGCCCAAGGAATTAAGTTGATTTCGGAGATAAGGAGTATGGAAAAAGTTTTGCAGCCTCTGCCCCCGAATCTAACGAGGGACAGAAGAATCCAGCCAATCCCTACAACAACCGTCTGTTTAAAATTAACACCGTGAAATGTTTAAAAGTGTTTACTTCTACAAAATGTGGCCATGGAAAAAGGTTAAAAAAAAAACAAACCAAAAACCTTCCTTAAAAAGGGAAAACACAGTCAAGGATTCTGCCTGCTCCAGCTTTCCAGAATCTATCCAGCAGGATATGAACACACGGCAAGAACTGTTAAACAGATTTTTTTTTTTAAAGCTGTCCCCAGACACACTTCCCTTTCCAAGTGGCACAAAAAGCAAAGGCTGCAAGATTCCAGCAGGGCTGGGGAAGCTTTTTTGCTCAAAGCTCACCTTTGTAGAGCTTCTAACTCTGTTTTAAGCCCTTGGGTAGTTCAAAGAGGAGGTAAGACTAAAACACACACTCAGCTCTGCTCTGGAATAGAATCCCAGAGTGGTTTGGGTGGGAAGGGACCTTAAAATCACATCTTTCCACCCTCTTTGGGCTGTCCCAAACACCTCCCACTGTCCCAGGCTGCTCCAAACCCCATCCAGCCTGGCCTTGGGCACTGCCAGGGATCCAGGGGCAGCCACAGCTTCTCTGGGCACCCTGTGCCAGGGCCTGCCCACCCTCCCAGGGAACAATTCCTTCCCAATATCCCATCTAAATTCCCCCTCTGTCAGTCTGAACCCACTCCCCCTTGTCCTGTCCCTCCAGTTCCTGTTGCAGGGTCCCTCTCCAGCTTCCCTGTATCCCTTCAGACCCTGGAAGGAGCTCTGAGGTCTCCACAGAACCTTCTCCTCTCCAGGCTGAACATTCCCAGCTCTCCCAGCCTGGCTCCACAGGGGAGGTGCTCCAGTCCCCTCAGCAGTTTCAGGAATTGCTCCAACAGTTCTGTGTCCTCCTCTACGCTGAAGTTTCTGCAGAACTCTTCTCCCGTGGCCTGGCCACAGAGGTTCCAAACTGGCAGCTGAGAACCACAAAGGCTTCAGGGATACCAAAACGAGCGTCACCAAGAGACAGCAGTGCAAACCCATTCCTGGCACTCCTCCCTTCCCAGCAGGCTGGGTTACGGGTTGCTGTCAAGCTCCCAGGTTCCCATGTAAGAACCAGAGGTAGAAAATAGAACTTCCAGGATGATTATTTAGTCCCTCAACCAACAGCTTGAAGCCCACAGCCTTCACCAAAGCTGCTTTTGCAACCAAAGTGAAATTCTTGGTGCCAAGGCGAGGTAGAGGGTCCTCCCTGAGTGCCTTTAGTGCCAAAACTCCCAGAGCAGGAACAAACTGCCAGCACAGGGCACCTCCTGAAGGGTAAAATGCTCAACAATGCCTTCAAATCCTAAAAGCTGCAAGGGAACAAATGGATCTTGTCCTAACTCACTCTGAGGAGCAGAGCAGGAGAGGAAAGCTCAGACCTTTGGGTAAGGGCTGGGGCTTGTTTGGACTCCAGTGCCATTAATAGCTGATAACTCTGCATTAGCTGTTTGTTTTGGCTCTGCATAAAGCCCACTTTGGATGTTCCTTCAAGGGAATTTTAAATTTAACTCCAGAGAGCTATTCTTGTCTCAGTAACTGGGAATAAGAGTCGGATTCAAGTCTGGGACCGAGTAACACGAAGGCCTTTAAATACACTTGTGGATTTTCTTTACAGTGCTTCCCTTTCCCACAACACACAACCCACAGCCCATCTTCAGGTTTTAGAGGAAATTTCTGAGCAGGATCTTAAGCATCTTCAGCGAGGCTGCTCCTGAATAGCTGGATGAAAAAAATGTTCTTCAAAAGAGTCCACTAAAATTTTTAACCGAAACGCCAATTTAAAAAGAGGTCAAGCACCTCTGCCCTGATCCAAACCTGTAAACCAGGAAAAATAACTTCCACGTTGCCAGGTTTTCTTGTACTTCAATACAACTTAGAGTTGCAGAATCGAGTTGCTCTGCAGAGAATGTTGCTCAGACAGCTCCACTTAGGATTTCTAAATATATCAGCACACTGCTGTTCATTATACCATATTTTGGCATTCGACATTTAAAAAGAAAAATCATTTCAGCAAAAAAAATACTCAAACCTCCTTTCACCTACGCTGAAAATTGTTGTTGGTATAAAAATACTGTAGGCAAGAGTTGGTTAACTTGCATTTTAACGTGTCTCACCCCACAGATCTTAATTTACCACCCTTTTTTAGGCTCCTCTTTTGCATCCTACAAAGCCCCAGGTTTAGATACCAGAAATGTTGGCAAGCTCAGGCAGGAGAAGAAGCCGGCTCTTGCCAACACAGTTTGCCTCCTCCTGCACTCTCTGACAGCTCCGAGGAACTCCTACATGAGCTGCATTTTGAGAAACCACTACCAAGCCCTCGGAGCAGGATTAAGCAGCTCCTTGATTACCTGAAGCAAACAGCAGAAGCTTTGGGCAGCTAATGAGAGGTGAAAACACAAGATCAGAGAAGCATTTGGGTTGGAAAATATCTCCAAGGCGATCGAGTCCCAGCTGTGCCCGATGCCCACCCTGTCCCCAGCCCAGAGCTCTCAGTGCCACCTCCAGCCCTTCCTTGGGCACCTCCAGGCATGGGCACTCCAAAGCTCCCTGGGCAGTCCCTGCCAAGGCCTGAGCACCCTTTAGAGGAAGAAATTCTTCCAGAACATGTAGCAAAGCGAAGGTGAGGGGGGATGGGTGTCTCTCAGGGATGCCTGGCCAAAACCAAGCAGATTTTTGGGGGGTGTTCCCCCCTGCATTTCACAGTTTCAGCGCTCACACCCAGCACAGCTGTGCTGGAGCCTTTTTGCACCTACAAAAATAGCAGAGAAAACACATGTCCCTATATGTCTCCACACCCAGGGAGCCAGAAACAACCCAGCCTCCTCCAGAAGGAGCTCGGTGAGCAAGACGGAGTCACAGAGAGCCAGACAACACATCCTGAAGGTCACGATGATCCATCTTTAAAAGAACCATGTGGTTGGAAGGCAGGAATTTCTCCGTCCATCAAACCATTATCCATGTGGGCTCCCAGCCCTAGCAGCTCCACGCAGTGACCCCTGACTGGAGGCAGGGATGAGGAGTGCAGCTAAATGGCAACTCCAGCAGGTCCCCCAAGTTTATTAGTGCCTTTGGAGGTCTCTGTGGCTCCCCTGGGCATAAATGAAGGTGTGGACAGTGAGCTGCACCCAGATTCCCTGGAGAAGGGAGTCACTGATGGCCACATGGAGATGGCTTCACCCTGGTGCAACAGGCAGGAAATCTGCCAAGGGGATGATAACCTAATTTACATAGATGCAGAAATCCAATTAGAGATCCTCTGAGCAGAGACAGCTCGCTCTGCTCTCCTGGATTAGAGGCTGAGAACACGTCAGGAGCTCCTCCGAGTGCACTGTGGGCCAGGAGAGATGGATGTGCTCTGCAAAAGCACTTTGCTCCTTCCTGACACAAACACATCCACAGGGAATGCTGTCACAGCCAGGGAAATGCAGAGCTGCTCCAGTGAAAGTTTAGGAGGGGGATTCTCAGGATCTGCGACGGATGGGGAGGAGAGAAAAGCGACAGAGATTTCACATCCCTCACTCTGATTCATCCAACACTTGTGATGGATGGGACTGTCACCAGGGAAGCTCCATCAGCTCCCTCCAGGCCGCAGAAGTCCCTGGCTGAAATGCCACAGGGGTCTGACCCTGGAATGCAGACAGCGCTCGGAGCCTCGGTCTTCCAATAAACGCTCTCAGGGATTTTAGGGAGAACTATTTCTTCCTACTTCACGAGTCAGCAGGAGGCCTGACGTTTGCAGGCAGGCTCTGGGACGTAAATATTTGCAAGATGCGTGGCATTATCCAAATAACTCTGCCCTGCCAAGCGCCAAGGAGCAGCTGGTGGAGATGGCAGGGGCAAGATGTGCCTCCTCCCAGAAGGGTCACCCCAGGATACAGCCCTGGGAGCACATCCTGCAGCCTCTGTCTAGCCTGCCAATAAACCAGATTAGAGCTGGGCGAGCACCTTGTGGCAGGCAAGATGAACCCTGAGCAGCCACACAACTTGATAGCATTTAACTGGAGAAAGAACAGCAGCAGGAAGCTCGGGAGGTGTCTGTGGAAAAGCAGGAGGATGGGACTGGGAGCAGGGCAATGTTGTTGCTGCTTTCCTTCCGCTCCAGGGCAGATGGGGGAGAGGTTGGCACATGCCAAATGTTATTTTCTCATTCCTGTTTCTACTGTATGAGCATTGACCCTGACAATCCCGCTGAGTTTTGAAAAATATCCCAACAACAACTGCTCTGCACAACTCCCTGACAAGAATCCAGGGAACAGGGACAGGACAAGGGGAAACGGCCTCAGGCTGGGCCAGGGGAGGCTCAGCTTGGACAGCAGCAGGAATTTCTGCATGGAAAGGGTGCTCAGGCCTTGGCAGGGGCTGCCCAGGGAGCTTTGGAGTGCCCATGCCTGGAGGTGCCCAAGGAAGGGCTGGAGGTGGCACTGAGAGCTCTGGGCTGGGGACAAGGTGGGCATCGGGCACAGCTGGGACTCCATGATACTGGAGATCTTCTCCAACCTTAAAAACTCTGTCATACTAAAACAAAACAGGGCTTTTGCTCAGAAATGCTCTCGCTCATCTTGTTTTAGGAGTTCCACTAAGAATCCCACGGTTGTGATGTTGACTTTGGCTGCAACCAAAAAAAGGAACCAAAACTCTGAAGTAGGAGGAGACAGCCCTCAGCACTGTCCTCACAGAGGGGAGATCCCACAGCCTCAGCAGGGATGCCCAGCACAGTGAGAATGAGAGCAGCACAAGACAAACACCTCCAGAGAAACACCCTCACCAAAAAAAAAAAAAAAACCAAAAAACAAAAAAAACCCCACAACACAAAAAAATGCAAAATGAAAAAAAGCCACACAACAAAAANCAAAAAAATGCAACATGAAAAAACGCCACACCACAGAAAAACACAACACCACAGAAAAAGGCGACAACAAAGAAATGCAACACAAAAAAACCACAACAAGACGAAAAAAACGGAATAACACAAAAAAACGCAACTACACAAAAAAATCCGCAACATGAAAAAAAAAAAACCACAACACAAAAGAAAACGCAACCTAACCCCAGGCATGGAAAGCTCCAGTCTCAGGGCAAAGTCTTAATAAAAATCTTGGATTGTAAAGAACAATCTGCAGGGGGCAACTGGTGGTGGGTTGGGGATTCAGGGAAGTTTCCCTAATTCCCATAAACCATATGAGACAAACTCCAGGGATACCTGCAATCATCCACCCACATATAAACACAAGGCAAAGAGAACTTAAAGGAATTGTTTTGAAGAATAATAGTGACAAATGTGCTAGGAGAAAGCAGGCACCAAATTCTGATGGAAGGCAAGGGAAAGATGAAGAGCTTTGAATTTGAAGGACTTTAGGAAACAGCCCTTTTCTTTGATCAAAATAACTCTCCTCCAGAGAGAGCGCTGAATGTTTCCAGGAATTTCAGGCTGGAAGGATACTGAAGGGGAAACATCCTATTTCTAGTAAATGGGAGGATATTTCTGAAGAAGTAGTAACCTCACATTTCATGGCATCCCTTGTCCTCAGGGAATCCTAACGGGAATGGACATAAGGAGGTAAAAGAATGATGCAGCAAGGCAAAAGGTGCTGCCCAAGGAAAGCTAAGGAATGGCATGGAAACTGGGGAAATCACAGAACCAGCTGGGCTGGAAAAGCCCTCCAGGATCATCCAGTCCAAGGCTGTGCCTGATGCCCACCTTGTCCCCAGCCCAGAGCTCTCAGTGCCACCTCCAGCCCTTCCTTGGGCACCTCCAGGCATGGGCACTCCAAAGCTCCCTGGGCAGCCCCTGCCAAGGCCTGAGCACCCTTTCCATGCAGAAATTCCTGCTGCTGTCCAAGCTGAGCCTCCCCTGGCCCAGCCTGAGGCCGTTTCCCCTTGTCCTGTCCCTGTTCCCTGCGAGCAGAGCCCGACCCTGCCTGGCTGCCCCCTCCTGTCAGGAAGTTGTGCAGAGCCACAAGGTCCCCCCTGAGCCTCCTTTTCTCCAGGCTGAGCCCCTTCCCCAGCTCCCCCAGCTGCTCCTCTCAGGATTCACGTTCCAGACCCTGAGCAAGTTTTGGAGATCACTGTGGTCTTTGGGAGCAACTGGGAGTGACCTCCTGGTGTTACAGCCTGGCAAACCAGAATCCCAGCATGGGATCCACTGAGGGATTTCCCAAGGGAAAGTTCTCCCTTTTACAAACAGGGCCATCTCAAGGGGAAACAGGAGCAGCACTTGTTTCTAGAGGACAGAGAGCAACAGGCACTTAAGGCACATGGCTCTTCGGCCTCCCTCAGCAAGCCAGGAAAGCCCCAAAATTTACAGTTCAAATGTTCTGCCACTCTGCTGCCCAGCTCCTCAACAGAAAACCTTTGGTTCACAGTAAAGCTCCAAACAGGGCACCGGAGAGAAGAACCAGGTCTCGAGGCTGACAACTGTGACAGAAAAAATAAGCCAGAGGAGGGCAGAGGATTAAGTTACCTTTATCTGCATCACACGAGCAGAAAATGAAGTTTGCTCCTGTAACGTACTGCTGGGCTTGCTTTCCTTCCCTTGCACCACTACTATCCTGCACTTAAATCTCCCCTTTTCCACCACCCTCATGTCTCAGCACCTTTGCACAACAACTCCCAGCTCCAAAATGCTTGCTCCCATTGCAGCAGCTCTGGATCATTTTCCTTTTTCATCTGAGTGCCTCATTTGACATTCCCAGTGCAGAGCATCGTGGATTTCTCTTTCCTCTCCTTCCACCATCCTCCCAAGTGGTTTCTCCCCTCCTGCTCCCCCTGCAAATCCCTGTCCCTTGCTATTTCACTGCTTCCATGGGGCAGCTGAACAAATATCAGCCAAAACAAATCAGAAAGCTGAGCCCCAGGCCAGGAGAAATACTCAGGTGGGAAAGGAGCTCCAAGGAGCCAGAAGGACCCCAAGGGTTTAATGTGGCAGAGAAGGAAAGGAAGAAGGAAATAGTAGATGTACCATGCATCAGATTTGGTGGGATATTGGGAAGAAATCCTTCCCTGGGAGGGCGGGCAGGCCCTGGCACAGGGTGCCCAGAGAAGCTGTGACTGCCCCTGGAGCCCTGGCAGTGCCCAAGGCCAGGTTGGACACTGGGGCTTGGAGCAGCCTGGGACAGTGGAAGGTGTCCCTGCCCATGGCAGGGGTGGCACTGGATGGGCTTTAAGGTCCCTTCCCACCCAAACCCTTCCAGGATTTTATGATAATGAAGAAAAATAACCCACAGGAAAAAGCACAACAGGACAGCAGTGCATCATGAGGAGACAGAAACTGTGTGTCTTCCAATACAGCACATGTGGGTTTCTAGGGAAACAATTTCTCTGTCCCAAATATTTCACAGGACTAGGAAAGAAACCCTGCTCACTTTCTGAAAAGCAGTGCTACAACTCTTCCATTTTCTCAGTCTGTTCCACACTCCACAGGCTGCACTGAGGAAATATTTACATGAAGGAATACACAGAAAGAGCTAAAAAGAGATGGAGAAAACGTGCCTGCCAAGGAGCAGAGTTATTTCCGCAGAGGAAACAGGAACTTCTGGAGGGAACTGAAATAATTCAGATCCAGTTTAATCCCAATAGGCCCAAAAAGTGTCACTTGAAATTTAAGTGCATTTTAAAGATAATAATTCTTTTTTAAAGTCAAAAGCAGACACAAGCTGTTTGCATTAATGCTAATATCCCATATATTCAGGAGTGGAGATGATCAGGCCAAGCCTGTGTTGAATACTGAACAAGGAAATTAACTGACACTGGAATTCTTGGAAAACACACCTTCCTTTAGTTAGTTTAAGGAAAACAACACTCCAGCCTTTCAAGTCAGTGAGAAAACAGCACAACTCTGAGCATTCTTTCTTAAAATCTAAATTCAGCCTGTTCTCCCAAACAGCAACAGCAGCCAGAGCTAAAAGGAAAACTCAAACCCAAGGAAAAGCAGCCAAACCCTGTGCAGGTTGTTGTTCACCCTGGGGCCTGCACTTCCACATCTCCTTTTGCAGCAAGTTTGAAAAATCCTTTATTTCCAGTGGAATTCAGTTTATTTACCCCTGTTTCACCCACTAAGATCCGCCTTATCCGAAATGAAACACCTCTGCTCACCTAACAAAGCATTTCAGGCAGCTGTGCTGCACAGGCAGATTCGGGAAAAGTATTTCAGCTGTGTCCCTACGAGACAGTTTCCCTCCAGGACACAAGAACTCCTGGGATTCTCCATTATGGAACACTAAGAAGAGGAATCCACCTCTTCCAGCTAAGGGAACTGGGAATTCTGTTTGCTTTGACCCACTTTGTAGTGATAGGACACAGGGAATGGCTTCCCAGTGCCAGAGGGCAGGGATGGATGGGCTATTGGGAAGGAACTGTTCCCTGGGAGGGTGGGCAGGCCCTGGCACAGGGTGCCCAGAGAAGCTGTGGCTGCCCCTGGAACCCTGGCAGTGCCCAAGGCCAGGCTGGACACTGGGGCTTGGAGCAGCCTGGGACAGTGGGAGGTGTCCCTGCCCATGGCAGGGGGTGACACTGGATGGGCTTGAAGGTCCCTTCCAATCCTAGCAATTCCATGATTCCATTATTTTCTCCATCTATTCCAAGAATAAAATCACCAAGTCTTTAGTAATTTGTAGCCCTGGTGTCCTTTAGGTGCAGTGGTTCTAAACAGGTGCTAAAAGCAACATTAAGGCTGAAATTCCCATGGTTTTTCCCCTCTCCAGTGTGTGATTCCAGCAGTTGGCAGCATTCACTTCCCATCACAGAACCACTGAGGTTGGAAAAGCCCTCTTAGATCGAGTCCAACCATCAGTTCAGCACCACCATGTTCACCACATGTCCCCAAGTGCCACTTCCAGGCCTTCCCTGGACACCTCCAGGGATGGGGACTCCAAGCCTCCCTAAGCAGCCCCTTCCAATGCCTGACCGCCCTTTCCATGGAGAGGTTTTTCCTACATCCATCCAATCTAAACCTCCCCTGGCACAGTTTGAGGCCAACTTCACAAGCTGCTCAACCATCCCAGCATTTCCTTCCTCCCAAACTGTAACTCTTGCAGGAGACCTCAGGAATACAATGCTTTCCACCTGCCAGTTTCATGGATCTGCTTTTTTTATTCTGGCAGCCATCCCAAAAAGCTGCTGTATGTGGTGCTATTCTCTCCAAATCCTCCTTGGACAATTTGCCTTCCTGCTCAAGGACTAAAATCTAGCAATTCCTCTCTGTGCTGGTTAATAAATCTGCATGCTGCTTTCAGGTTTTTTTTTTTTGTTTTGCAATAGAGAGACAAGGCTGTTCTGTTTATAAAGGTCAAGTAAATTGTGTGCAGTCTGTGGAGCCTTAACATCTCTGTGTTATTAAAACAGAGTATTTCATTTAAACAGACCCTTTCAGAGAGACAAAGATATTTCTCCCAGTAATGTCTCTTCCCCACTCCATTCTGAGTTAAGGTCTGTGCACATAGAGGAAAATACAAGTGTTTGTTTGTTCTTCACTTGAATTATAACAACTATTATTTTTTAAACACTCTATAACACTTTTACAGGTTGTTTGGATAAGCCACAGCCATAAATCCTGCTGGGCTGTCATGCCAGGAAAAAGCCTGGCATTATCTTGTGGGCAGGGAGAAAAGCTGCCAGGAAAAGCAAAGGGGGTTGGGGCTGAGGAGAGGGCTAAGCAAGGTTTAAGAGGCTTAACCTGGACAAAAACGTTGCCTTCAGACCTATCTCTGCCATCTTCCTGCACTGGAATGATGTCCTGAGGGACTGGTACTTCCACATGAATTTCACATGAGGTCAGACAAGGATTCAAGAGCTGCCAGTGCTCAAACATTCCTCAGTTCTGTGAGGAGCAGCAGACTGGTTTAATCTTCATCCACTGAACAACAATAGCAAATAAACAGGTTTTGTGGGCAGAGGGGTGATTGTGGCACAGCAAAACGGGGCAGACAGCTTAAATCTGAGGTTACAGCACCTGGGGAGCTGCTGCCACTGCACAAAGCCCATGCAGGAACACAGCAAACCAAGCAGCAAACCCAGAAATCCCATCTAGGCACAGCAAAATGGGGCAGACAGCTTAAATCTGAGGTTACAGCACCTGGGGAGCTGCTGCCACTGCACAAAGCCCATGCAGAGCCCCCAGAAACGGAGCAAACCCAGGAGCAAACCCAGAAATCCCATCTAAGCCCATCCGAACCCCAGCATTGCCAGCTGAACGCTGTGCCTTGCACTGAAACCACAGTACAGGAGATGTTCCTCAGCTGGACCTGTGTAGGAACTTGAATTCTTGATGGCATTTTGTGCTTGATGATCTCCACCATGGGCTGGTGGGCGGCTGAGGACTGTCCTGTGCCACCAAGCCAAGGTCAAAGAGCACAGGTACACGAGGACAGAGCTGAGCAAGGGATCTCCTATGTTTAGTTATCGTACTCTCCCCCAGAGCACCTCAGAGAAGTCTGTAAAGGCAGGACAAAGAAGTGCCAGGCACAATTACTCCCTGCAGGTGCTCAAATTCTACTTTTCTGGACAAATATGCCCAGTATTGCCAGCTGGAAGCTCAGCAGCAGAAACCCCAAGAGACCAGCTCTGCCCTCCAACAATCGAGATGGGCTCCATAAAGCCTTTAGATTAACAAAATTAAAACGAAACAAGAAAAGAAAACACATAAAGTTTCTAAGCTGATCTTTAACTATTCCAAACTCTTCACATCATTAGCACACCTCTAACAGACATAAACACAATTCTGAAGATTGCTGTGTGATTTACTCTCAGGTTACAAGGAAAAGAAAGCCTTAAACAAACCTGTCATTAACCTGTATCTGCATTAACGTTTGTTCTTTAGGTGGAAAATCGAGGAAAGCTTTTCTGCCCATGAAAATCCATGTCCCTTAAATAAGAACACTGGAATTTTAAGTGTCCTGTTTTTGTTAAAGACTGTGCCACGCTATTTAATCAGGAATGAAAAGTAATTTCTAATCACCGAGTGCCCGTGCTCATGAAGCAATTATAGTTAAGGCGTTCTCTGGGATAGGAAAACTCATCAGCACTGAAAACCAGGCAGATCAAAGCCTGCAGTGATGGGCAGAGCAAACCTGGTGCTGACCACAATTCTCTCCTCCTCAGCTACAACACTGGGTGCCCCAAACTCCTCAACCGGATGTAAATTAGGAGGCAAAAAATATATGAACAACCTAAGTACGTCTGAAGAGGAAAAAAAAAAAGGAATAAATGAACTTCCTACTGCTCTCTGGCCAACCCTGAGGCTGCAAGCAGCACATCAAGCAGGCTGATGAAATCCTCGTCGTCAAAGGCAGCAGAGGAGTGTTGTGATCTGCACACTCCCTCTCCTAATCTGTTCTGGCAAGGCGATTACAGGAGCTGCTTCCTTTAAAAAAAGTCAAATTTATGCACACACGAATAAAGGGCTAAGTGTACAATCAGTCCCAACAGCAGTGCCAGGAAAAGAGCCTGCTGCAAGGGGAAAATGGGATGCAAAACGCAGCATGGAAGAGAAGATGCTGATTTTTCAGCTCCTGCTTTATATGGATCAATAAGGCCACAGTGATCATGGAATTCCAGAATGGTTTGGGTTGGAAGGGACCTCAAAGCCCATCCAGTGTCACCCCCTGCCATGGGCAGGGACACCTCCCACTGTCCCAGGCTGCTCCAAGCCCCAGTGTCCAGCCTGGCCTTGGGCACTGCCAGGGATCCAGGGGCAGCCACAGCTTCTCTGGGCACCCTGTGCCAGGGCCTGCCCACCCTCCCAGGGAACAATTCCTTCCCAATATCCCATCCATCCCTGCCCTCTGCCACTGGGAGGTCATTGCCCCCTGTCCCTCCATCCCTTGTAAAGAGTCTCTCTCCCATCTTTCTTGTGGGCTCCTCCAGGCACTGGGAGGCCACAATTTGGTCACCCCAAAGCTTCTCCTCCCCAGGCTGAACAATCCCAGCTCTCCCAGCCTTTCCTCCCAGCAGAGCTGCTCCATCCCTCTGCTCATCCTGGAGCCTCCCCTGGGCTCTCTGCAGCAGCTCCAGGTCCCTCCTGTGCTGGGCCCCAGGGCTGGGGCAGCTCTGCAGGTGGGCTCTGCACTGAGCACAGGGGCAGAGGGGCAGAATCCCCCCCTCCCCTGCTGCCCACGCTGGGGGCTCAGCCCAGGGCACAAGGGGGCTCTGGGTCCCAGCTCTCACCCACAGCACCCCCAGCTCCTTCCCCAGGGCTGCTCCAGCTGCTCATCCCCAGCCTGGATTGATCCCAGGGGCAGCACCAGCATCTGGCCTGGTTAAACCCTCTGAGATTCCCAAGGGTCCCCATGGGGACGAGTTTGGGGGGGTTTAGGGTTTTGTACCTCAGCCACCCTGTGCAGACAGTGCTGAAGACAGAATGAGGAGGGAACAGGGCTGGACACGGGCACTGTGTGCCCAGAACTCGCCTTTTCCACGTTCAGCTGGGTCAGGTGTCCCTCCCCTACCGCTCCCTAGCACTCTTCCTGCAGGGAACAGAAGCCACCCACAGCCCAGACGTTTGCAGACATCCCAAGAAGCAGTTTTGAGGGTGTGAGGGGGACTGTCAGAAGCAGAAATCTGTTTATTTGGCTCCTAAATATAGCCCAGTCAACTCAGCAAACATTTTCTCTCTACTACATTGCTATTTTGTCTGCATGCAGAGGCTGCAAGGAACCAGCTGCAGCATCACCAGTTGATTACATTCTCTGATGAGGAATTTGCTTTTGTTCCTCAGCAGAAATTTCTGCGACTTTGTGCCCATGACTACTCTCCTGAGCCTTGGGTATGAAAATTCCGTTTTCTGCTAAAGCCCCAGCAGAAAGAAGGAGCTTTTCACCTCAGCCTTACACAAAGGAGCTCAGCTCAGCCATGCCTGGCCAGGAACCAAGCCCGTGATAATCAAACAGGACACATCAGGTGGCTGCTCTTCCAGGCTGGCCACAGGCTGATGAATTATTTCATTCCACACCAGGTTTATTAAGTTCTCTCATTCCACACCAGGTTAATTAATTCTTTCATTCCACACAACCCAGCTGCTGCTAAAAGGGAGGTTTCTCAACCAGCTGCATTCAGAGGGGAGGCTGCTGCTCAGAAAAGCCTTCATGGACAGCAACCAAAAAAAACATTGGGCATTTTGAGGTTCTTGTTTAAAAAGCATTATAACCCTCCAGAGTATTTTCAAGTGGTTTTTTTTTTTTTACTTTTCATTACTTTGTTTTGTAATAGGACTGCACACCTGTAGCATGTAGAGAAGTTTTTTCATTATGAAAATTAGAATAGAATTACAGAACTCCAGAATGGTTTGGCTTGCAAGGGACCTTCGAGCCCATCCAGTGCCACCCCCTGCCACGGGCAGGGACACCTCCCACTGTCCCAGGCTGCTCCAAGCCCCAGTGTCCAACCTGGCCTTGGACACTTTCAGGGCTCCAGGGGCAGCCACAGCTTCTCTGGGCACCCTGTGCCAGGGCCTCACCACTCTTAAAGTAAAGAATTTATTCATAATTTCCAATCCACCCCTGTCAGCTCAAGGCCATTCCCCCTTGTCCCAAGTCCCTCTCCACCTCTCTTAGACCCCCTTTAGGCACTGGAAGGGGCTTTGAGGTCTACCCTGAGCCTTCTTTTCCAGGCTGAACCCCCAACTCTCCCTGCCTTTCCTCCCAGGAGAGGTTTTAAATGATCCATGACTGATTTTTTCTTTTCCCAGAATCACTTAAATCCAACCTTGCCTGAAGGTTGCAGGTAGAACCCTGTCAATGCAGCATCTGACTTACCCTTCAGATGAGTCCACAAACAGACAACTGATTTAACTTGTAAAAGCCCTCCCTGCACAAGAAATGCTCTTTAAAAAGCACAGGCCACAGGCAGAAGGAGAGATTTTTGACTCTAAAAACAACCAAAACACCAAAATACACACCTACAGTTCTTCTGCAGTGCTTTCACACCAATTCGCTGAGGTGGCTGCCTTTGATCCTCAATGTTTGTATTGCAGCAAAGTGCACTTGAGCCGACAAAGCAATCCCAGAGAAAATGGTGTCAGGGCACCAAGTGGCTGTGCCTGAGCAATCTCAGGCTCACCAGCCCAAAGAGATTGAAAAAAAAAAAAAAAAAAAGCCCCATTTTGTAGGTCTTCTGAAACCACTGAGCACAAGAAAGGTTTAAAACGAGCAGATATTGGTGGAAGGAAAGAAACCCAACTGTTGGGCAGTGAGAGATGTGCCAGCGATGGATCGGAAGCATCAGCACGGGGTGCTCAGGGTCTGCATCCTGCAGTCCTGCCCTGCCTGTCCCTCAGTGTCTGAGGGATTTGATGTCACCAGGTGGCTGTAGACACTTGGAATTTAGGGAGGGATGGTCCCTCTCATCATTTTACTGGGAAGTCACATGGAGAGAGCCAAGGCAAACAACCTAACAGCCAGGCAGCTTTTTTGTGCATTTTAGTCTTCAGTGGAACTGATAAAAATTCCATTAAGAAGCTTGGAATAAGCATGGAATATTATCTCCCTGTGATATATCATTTCTGCAGTATGAGCAAAGTCACAAAATATTTCAGCTGCTGACCAAGGAAATCAGGATAGGTAATGGAGCTGAAGGCTCCCCAGGAAGCACCTAAGCCTCAGAAGGCTCCTCCAGCATATACTAAAACTCCAAATCCCTGTGCAGATCCCATTCTGGGTACATTCCACAAGCATCCATATTTTCTCCAGTTCACCAGAGCTTCTGCTTTGCCCCAGTGCCCAAGGCAGCTGTCCAAAGTCACCCTTCCTGATCCTGCACCCTGCCAGCACAGGTTCACTGAGCTCCACTTTTAGTTTGCTACATATTCACAGATTTTCCATCAATTTAACAACTCTGCCACAACGTTCTGAATATTGCTCAGCTGTATTTATTAAGCAGAAGCCTCCTTCAGAACCCTGCAGCCAAAATGTTTGTGCCCAGCCAGCTTAAACAAAAAATGTGACTCCAGCTTATAATGCTTGCCCATCACAGAGCACAGCAAGAACCTTTTGTGGTGGAAAACGTTGAAAAAAGCAAGTGGATATGGAGTAAATCTGCCATTGAAAAAGTCCTTTATAGCTCACAGCTGGAATTTCAGTCAAAGCAAGGAGAGGGTGGAGAGCCCCTGTGCTCCAGAGGTGACATGTGAGTGACATGGACTCATGTCCCTGGCTCTGCCCCATTTCCAGCAGGTCTCCCACGGGTTTGGCCTCCCCAGACAGCCTCAATGCCTGTGGAAGCTTCTCCATCTGTACCTGCAAACGGTGGGATAATGCTTAACATTCCAAGTGATGCTCGTAGCACCACGCTAGTGGGTTCCCAGTTGAGTTATTTTTGGCTTTCAAATTAAAAAAACATTTGAAAAAAATCCTAACACCTGCTTTGTCTGCGAAAGAGTAATGGCACAGACCCAAGCAGCTGAGACTTGATTGATGATCTCCCTTTTGGAGTCACTTTGCCTACCTAGATCATGCCGACACTCATCCTTGCACCAAGTCCAAAGGGGAAAAACTTGGGGATTTATGAGGGAAGGGATAATTTGTTCCTAGTCATGGACAAGACACGAAGCACCTGGCAGGGTGGATGATGAGAAAATAACAGCGCTTGCAAAACAGAAGGTGAAGCAGGCAGAGGTCGGGTCTGTCACCTCCCAGAGCCCAGGTCTGTCACCTCCCAGAGCCCAAAGTCACTTCTCCCAGTGCCAGATCCCACAAAACCGCGGTGGCACACGGAACACACCTGCGCTGGCAGTCACATTGCTCATGTATTCCAGCTTGCTGTGCCTGCTGGAAACCCCCCTGCAGGCACAGTAACAAATCCAGCATGTGGATGGAGATTAGATGGGTGGTTAGCATTCCCTTGGGAATCCACACGGCACTACAGCATCCACCCAGAACTGATCCAGAAAAAGGAGCCTTCCTGCCAAGGCAAGCTGTGACTCTGAGATACCTGTCAGAGTCACTGAGAAAGCAGCAGAATGTCACCAGGATGCGTGCAAGCACAGCTGTCCCAGCTGTGTCCCTCCTCCGAGCAGGAGCAGGGACATTTCAATCGCAGCCCAGCTTCAAGCAGCTCTGGCCTCCTCCCAGCCGTGCCCTCAAACAAGGCAAGGTCAGGGAAAACCAGAGGATGTGCCTGCCTTAGGCTCTCCCAGAGTGCTCATTATCCTGTATCCCAGTCCGAGGGTCTGGGCACAGTGCTAATGGAGAAAAGCCTTCTCCTCTCCACACTTCGTTTCCCTCCCATGCCTCACAGAGCCGGGCTTCCACTGAGAGAACAGAGAGCAGTCACGGATCTGACGAGCAGGAGATGTTCTCCCCTTTGTGCAATCGCTGTCTGAACAGGACTTAAATGTGTAAGGAGAAACAATAGGTATTACACACACACCCCCCAGTTAGTTTGGAAATACCTGCCAGGTTTGGATGCACAGCCCTGTTCCAGGACTCAGATACGAGCTGTGTACAAAGGCACAAATGCTCCAACGGATTTATCCCACTCTTTGTCTGGATATTCCCCACCAGTGAGACCCAGCTGTTGTTTAGTCCACATGCAGGACCATAATAAGGACAAGCAATGCCAAATGGAGCCGCTGGAGCTGGACCAGGGCACAGAGGTTCCCAGGATGCCACTGAGGCAGTGCAGGGCGTGCAGAGGGACATTGTGACAGTACAGCTCAAAGTCACCGCCACTGAAGGGGCTGACACTGCAGGGAAGCCTTCCCCTGCTCCCAGCAAGGGATTCCTGCTGCAGTAATTCCTGTGAGGTATAACTCATCCCAGGATACAACTTAAAGGTGTATCCATTGCTGTCTCCACCCCCATCCCTTTGGACTAGACTGTGAAGTTTAACATTGCAGTGAACTCCTCTTGCCCCTGCTCCCACTTGGGTCTGTCCAGACACCCCAGTCCCTTAGGGATGTACGTGCTCCAGCTGGAGCCTCATCCATCAGCCAGCCTCTGCAGGGGTTTACCTGCTGTGGTGGATTTATCCACAGCCACACTCACTCTGAGGTGCTCCTGTTCCAGCATGGCCTTCTCTAGGAGCCACAGGGCCTGCAGGAATGAACCTGCTCCAGCATGGATTTACCCACAGCCACAGTCCCTCCAGGAATGAACCTGCTCCAGGAATGAACCTGCTCCAGCATGGATTTACCACAGCCACAGACCCTGCAGGAATGAACCTGCTCCAGGAATGAACCTGCTCCAGGAATGAACCTGCTCCAGCATGGCCTTACCCACAGCCACAGTCCCTCCAGGAATGAACCTGATGTGCCATGAGCTTATCCATGGCCTCATGCACAGCCACTGATGCCTCAAGGTGTTCCTGCTCCAGGACAAATCCTTGGGCCACAATCCCTTTGGAGGTACAGACACTTTGAGATGTTGCTGCTGAAAGAGTAACCCCAGCACCAGCCCTCACCCCAGCTGGAATGGGGAAGACAATCAGAAGGGTAAAAGGGAGAAAACTTATGGGTTGTTATAAAGGCAGTTCAACAGGTAAAGCAAAAGCCACAAGGAATTTATTCTGTGGGTGTTCCCAGGGATGCAGGGCTCCATCCTGTGCAATCCTCCTTGGGCAGTTGGGATCAGCTGTCCCAGCTGTGTCCCCTCCCAGTTGCTTGAGTACTCCCTGCCTGCTCACTGGTGGGGCAGGTGAGGAGCAGAAGAGGCCTTGGCACATCAGAAAAGCGGGACTGGCAGGAAAACCCAGCCTCCTGTGGTATCCTGTTCTCCAGTCACTGGAGGTTCTCTGCCTCCTGATGTACACAGGAAACATGGCGAGTTTTTTAGGGAGATGTAAAGTCTGGACCCCGCTGGATGGGACAGCTGGGTAGAAGAAGAGCTTTGGGGTTGTGAGGGAAGAGAATTAAGCAGCATCCATGGGAAGAAAGAAAAATCTTGGGCAGAAGGAAGAGCAGGAACAAGAAACCCAGGGAAGTAACCAAGGGCTCAAAAGAAAAGGGAGAAGAGGATGGTGCTCCACACTACACAACACAGGAGCTGCTGAAGGATGTTCGTGTCCTCCAGCTGACCATGCCCACTCTTAAGCTTCACACAACCCCCTACCTTTACTAACACAGGCAATACTGCAGTTTCAAGGCAAAGAGCTGGACTCTGTGTTTCCAGGATGCCTGATCTTCCATCTCACCTAAAGGAATTTCTCAGGAGCTTAAGAGCCTGATTTTGAAGGTCTCTGTAGCTGAAGCCAGGTATCCTTTCCAACAAGCACTAAGGTACAGCTGAGTGGCACTGTTTGCATCACACTTGCTTTATCTACACCTTCCTGAAGTGCTTGGCCACTGCCCTGATGTGCTGCTGGCAGTCCCAGGGCCATTGATTTCCTCTATTCACCAGAAATATCACCCACCAAGAAGGCTATTTTCCTCATTTAGCCTGTGGATTCCAAGAGCAGTAATGAATTCCCCTCAGCCGCTGGATCTCTGCACACAAATGACACCGAATAGGCCGTTTAAATCCTAACAAGCACTGACACATCCCAGGGACCCACTTCCACCAGGGGCAGGAAACAGTGGCTCTCCATTTCCATCACACCCAGGTTATTTACTCCTTTGCTTCTGAATCTCAATGACACTCTGTGGGCACAGAAACCAACATCATTTCCACATTTGGATTTGAAGGGACCGTAAAAATCAGCTCGTTCATGGGCAGTGACGCCTTCCACTCAACCAGGATGCATTCCCACAGTCCTGCTGGTTCTGTAAAAAATTCCCTCTACTCCACTGATATTAAAGCCTGACTGTTTTCCCTCCTAATAAAAGTGTGTTTCCGTGAATGCAAAACTCTCCTCCATGTGCTAAATACATGAGTGCACATACATGTCACTATATATATATTTCTCTCCACATTCAACACAAAGTATGTGTGCATTTACAAGACTCCAAGTTAATTTTCCATCAACCCAGGCAGCTCCATTATGATTTCTCCTCTTTTTTCATGTCACAGCCACCACCTCAGAGAACATTAAGTAAGTGAACAAAACGAGCTGGCCGGGGCTGGGCAGTTTCCAAATGCACGTCAAGCCCAAGTGACAGAGCTGCTGTGCAGCTTTCCTGACACAGTTGGGCTGTTTGACAGAAAACACCTCCAATAAATGTGCTCACAAACCAAACCAAAGAAGGGAATTTGGGGAAAGAAGCCCCACTTCGGGCAGGAAGTGTTGCAGCGTGATAAAGGAGTTTTTTTTTTTCACTGATACCCTACTTCAAGTTTGCTCCTAATGAACAAGCCCCGAACACAGCCCAAAGACCCCAGACTTCTGAAAGTCTGACAGCCCATTTTCGACTTGGAAAGCAGGCACGGGTGTTGAAGTTTGGCTCTCCCTGCTCAGGCTCTGGTTTCCAAGGAAACCAGTGGCTGCAAGAGCCTCGAAAAACGCCAGTCCTGTGCTCCTGCTCGGAGCACGCTGCTCTGGAGCTTCCCCTGACACAAACCCTGCTGGGCAGGGGCTTTAGCAGCACTTCCAAAGCACCACGATGCAATTCCAGGCGTTTAGGATGTCAGGATACACAGAACACACCCGACTGATTGCACACTTCTACCAAACCACTTTCTGCAGATGCTGAGAGGAGAAAGGTATTATTGCAATGGTTTAGGCTCCAATGTGGCAACAAATAGTTTTAGTTTTTTCCTGTTCTGTGTGCCCTTCAAAACAAAGCCAAACTACACAAAACATGAATGTCAGGCACTTCTCTGCCTGCACGTACCCTCTAGGAATGGCAAAGCAGCAGATAAAAAACATTTACAGAAATATTTATACTTCATCCTGATGCATATGCAAGGATTTGGGCCCTGTGAAAAGGCAAAAGCAAAGACCAGCAGAACAGGCAGCAAGGACTATCAGTGATGGCAGTGAGCGGTGTTTAACCCACCCCCATCTCCAGCTCAGCTTTCCTAGACCCTTTCCCTCAGGAAAATGTTTGTCTTCAGTAACTCTTACCATCATCCTACAGCACCTAGCTCAAAAGTAGGATAACCACAGAAACTGACATGGAACAATTCACTGTATTCTTTTTAACTCTCCAAAGAAACAAATCTTCCCCATGACTCCTATTTTCCATCTGGTGCTCAGCAAGTTCAGGACACACGGAGTCCCCTCTCCTTCCAGAGGCAGCTGGCCGGGCTAAATCCTGTGCTACTACGTCTGTTTCTGCTCAGTTTCAGAACTCTGATCTGGCTTTTTTATTATTATTGTTAATTTCAGACACGTAAGACACATCCTGTGGTTTGGAACACGGGATGCTCAAGCTCAGGAATGCTTTCACAGAGTCTGGAGAGAAGGAATTCATGTCTGTGGCCTGGGGACCTCATTTTGTGTTGAAGCACTTTAAAACTCTCCACCTACAGCATTCATACGGCTAAGGATGAATGTAACACAGCTCTGAGGAGTACAGGTAATTATTCCAGCAGTACAGATAAAAGGAAAAAAGTTAATTCTGCAGAAAATGGAATTATGGAGCTGTACTACAATTAAAAGAAGAGTCTCTATGTTAATTACCAGCTGTTAGTGTGCTCAGAGCTACCGTACCTGTTGAATAGTGTTGTTTTGCATATAACCACCAAGGAAATGTCAGTGTAGTTTCTGAACAGAACGACATAGCTTTAAAACAGAGTTTACAGACACCGCACTGCTAAAATTAATCGCCAAAAGCAGCAGAAAAAGACCAGGGAAGTCTGTGTTGCTCATTAAACAGAACTAAGGATAACTGACACTGCAGCAATGTTTCATCTTGCAGTTAAACACATCTCAGCAAGAACCAGACAGAAGATGACAAAACAACTACGTGGCTTTAACAGCTTTATTGGGAGATTTGGTTTTTACCTTCCTTTGAGTCAAACCCCTCTGGAGTTTACACTCAGCTGAACAAGCGTGTTGAGAGATGACCCAAAACGCTACTTCAATAGAGAAAAATCGTAGTTCTGTGCTGAAGTGCCTAACACCACACAGCCACCCCTTACTACCGTGAGTAACGCAAACCTCAGAGGGTTGTGATGTATTACACAAGGAGCTGAGCTGTCACAATGTCCCCTTGTCACTTGCCGAGGCATTAAAGCCGCTCGGAGCGTGAGTCACACGAGCGCACAGAGGGGAGCCCCATCACTGCCACCACTGCCGAGCCAGAGCTGTCAAAACACGGGAAAATCACGCTCGGCTGCCCTGCTCCGGCACTACCCTTCCCGTGTGCACAGCTCTGGCAGGGAGAGCATCATCCCTCACAGTAAAACCTCATCCCCGCGGAGCACCAGGGATCCTCCCCTACCAAGTGGTGCCCCAGCACCACTCAGCACATTGCAATAAAATCCTGACCCTTCAAAGGCACTGAAAAACCCCACTGACATTAGTGGATTTTTGTCCATCGAGCATCAGCCTACGTTCAGACGGATTCGACATTAGAGCACATAAAAGCAACCACAGCATTTAACAGCTCTCACAACAAATGATAAATGCATTTCAATTAATTGCTCGCTGGACACATCACAGTGGATTGGCACCAACAAAAATAAAGGCTGCACCACTGCATCCATCTCTGCTGACTGCTCGGGGCAAGATGCTTCAACAGCAAGTAACAGGACTCAAGAGGCCACCGCCATCCCAGCTCCTGCCCCACATTCCAGGAAACCATCACTGCAGGACTGTGCCTCAGTTCCTCCCCCCATAATCTCAGCCACCAGTTCCCAGTGGTTTCTTCATGTACCAACCATCCCCCAAATTAATTTAGGGATAGGAGAGCACAGGGGTCAAGGGAAGAGGGGTCTGGGTCGTTTCAGGGGTTTTCAGATGAATGGCTCCTGGGTACTGTAGCATACAGTAACCTGTACTGTATGCTGATAAACACCAGAAGAGCATTTCATGCCAACTCCCTAAATACAAAGTGCTTTTCAAGTATTTCTGGGGGTTTTATGACTATTATGAACACTTAAAATATGCCTCTAGCCCCCAGAGGATGTGAACATTCGCCTTCAAAGAACCAATCTGGCCATTGCAGGGATTTTGTTAAATTTCTTGTATGATGTTGTAGTTTCCCTAAGGCTATGCAACCAAGTATTTTATATTTCTTAAACCAGACCTCTTAAATACAACTCACAGGCTGCTCCCCCCCTCACAAACGAGTCTCTGGGATTTTGGCAGATTCCCCAGAAGTCTGTTAACTCCCAAAACCAAATTATTTTTCATTTTACTCAACATTTCTTACAAATGACACAGCGCTTTGCTGTCCTCTCTGTTAACAACAGAGCTTGTACCACCTCAGCCAAGAGATCAGGCCCTTCACACTCATGAGCCCCGTGCTTTGTTCTACATTCTACTTCTACGTCTCTTTTTTTCTCCTTTCTCGAAAAGAAAACATGCTGATTACACAGCCTTCCAAAAAGGCAAACAGCTGTTGCCGATCCCTGAACAAAGCAGCCTGTTAAAATTAAAGTCCTGGGTATTTTCCCATGGCAAGAACGAGGCAGGGAAAGGGAAGAGTTGCAGCTTGCTGATTTAAAACGCTTCTCTTTGCTCGGCTGCTCTGTACAATTCTAACTGCGAAGGCAGTTGCTCCAAACTGGCTCTCCCAGTTTTCCCTCTGTGCTGACAGGCTGTTAGCAGCCAGGATATACCCAGCGAGAGGTCAAAGGTGTGGAAAAACAAACACGAGCAGCAATTTGGGGAGATGAAGAGGAGAGAAAGATTTGTCACGGCATTTTTTCTGCCGCGGAAAACCAGTCAGCTTTCTTCCCCGTCTGTGCCCTCTTACTCAGCCACTTCTTGCAAGTTATTTCCTTTGTAGGGGGGGTGGGGAAAAAAAAAAAAAAAGCCACTTATTTTCAATAACTGGTTTCTAGTTACTTGAACAGGGAGATTGATAAAGATGCTAATGCCCAATTCCTCTCACTGGCCTCGTAATTTGGAAGAAAATGGCTGGAAGTGTCCCTCCATGGATTTTAGCTCCTCATGTCAGCCCAAAAAGTCCTGTTTCACTTTTAAAAATATTTTAGAGGCTAAACAAGCCCAGCCCTGCAACAGCAACTAAAACTCTTACAGCTCTGAAAAAAAGCGATTTTATTTGACCACATGTATCTTAAATGGAGGGGTGGGGGTTGTAAGGGAAGGTCCTGCAGATTTAATGGGATTTGTCCACACACAGCAATTAAATTTACTTTCACAATTTGAAAGCCATTCATAGAATCCCAGACCGGTTTGGGTTGGAAGGGACCTTCAAAAGCCCATCCAGTGTCCCCCTTGCCCTGGGCAGGGACACCTCCCACTGTCCCAGGCTGCTCCAAGCCCCAGTGTCCAACCTGGCCTTGGGCCCTGCCAGGGATCCAGGGGCAGCCACAGCTTCTCTGGGCACCCTGTGCCAGGGCCTGCCCACCCTCCCAGGGAATAATTCCTTCCCAATATCCCATCCATCCCTGCCCTCTGGCCGTGGGAAGCCATTCCCTGTGTCCTGTCCCTCCATCCCTTGTCCCCAGTCCCTCTCCAGCTCTCTTACACTCATTTGGAGTTCAACCACTCTGTAACCCAGAGGCTTCTACGTGGCATCACAACAGCTTCCACCACCACAGGCCCTCAAGTATCTACCACGACCCTCACAATAATTCAGTTCCAACAATTTTTTTGCTACTTTTGATCCTACCAATCTCCAGCCACCTCTGCCAGATCAGGAGAGCAAACCCAGCACTACCTAACTACACAGAAAACCCACACAGGCTACTTTAGAATCATTTTGGTTGGAAAACCCCTCTAAAATCATTGAGTCCAACCATTCTCCTGGTACTGCCAAGGCCACCACTAACCAATGTCCCCAAGTGCCACATCCACCTGCCTTTTGAATACTTCCTGGTGGCTTGACAAAACCAAAGGTTGGGTGATATTATCTCAAGAGTCACTCGGGTTCAGCAGGAACAGGGGAAAAAGCCAACCCTTCTTTGTATACTTTGTTATTTCCAGGTCTTCACCATCAACCAGGAGTTGGCTTGGCCACCAGACTTTTAGGGGTGACATATGAGCACTCAAAGCTTCCCTGAGCCACATACACTCCCAAAGCCATTAACAATGATCTTTTCCTGTAATCACAGACTGGTTTGGGTTGGAAGGGACCCTAAAACTTATCTCATTCCAATCTCCTGCCATGGGCAGGGACACCTTCCACTATCCCAGGCTACTCCAAACCTCTGGAATACCCCAACTGAGTGATTACAGCCTGCAGTCGCAAGCTGACTTCGATACTGGAAATAATATTAGGAGTATTGACCATGAATGATCAATACGAAACACTCCCTCAGAGGAGTGGCACGCGTTACACCCCACACCAGACTGCAGAGCGGCATTTACACGAGGAGCAATTAGAATTCCAGGTGGAAATCGTTAATCCAAGGCTTTGCCAGGCTTCCTGCACATTTCACTGGATACGGCAGAGGCTGCGGACTCGCTCTGCTGAAACCTGTGGCGCTTCCCGGAGCTCTGGGAGCTCCATTTGCACTTCAAGGGCGCCGAGGGGCAGCGACACTGACAAGGAAATCAACACGTTTGGGGTGCTGCTTTCCCAGAGAAAATCAACACCAGGAGATGCCTCAGCTCACCTTGGATGTTTACCACACCAACCAGGGATCTCACAAACCGCTCAGCCACCCCTGTCCCCCCTCTCTTGACAGCCCTCGGCGAGCACTTTTTGAGGTGTTTTATTCATTTTGGGGGCTGCGGGGAGGCATTTCCCGCGCCACCGCCGTTCCTCCCCTGACATCCTTTTGAACGCGCGGCCAGACGCCTTAAAAGGACAAAATATCTGTGGCGGTGGGAATGGGGCGGCAATGGGAATGTGGGAAAGGGAGTGTGGCGGAGAGAGCGGGAATGAGGAGCGGCCGGGCGGCGTGAGGGGCACGCGCGGCCCGGCCCGGCGGGGTCCGGCCATGGCGGCCGCCCTGAGGGCGGGCAGTTGCCTGGAGACGGCGGGGCCCCGCCATGGCGGCGGGAAAGGGCTGAGGCTGCGCGGGGAGCCGGGCCAACCCCGGCAGGCTCGCTGAGGGGACACTCCGGCAAGGTCCCTCTGCTGCGGCAGGGTCCCCGAGCCCCGGCACCCCTGCTCGGGCACCTTCCCTGTGCCCCGCCACCCCCACCCGGGCACCGTCCCCGCGCCGCCCGCCCCGTGCCCGCATCCCGGAGCCCACCCGGCACACACGCACCCCGCTACCGGGATGGCTCCGGGGATCCTCCAGCGCTCCCGGTTATAATCCCGCGAGGAAGATGCCGCCCGCGGAGGGGAGGCGGGTTTGCCCATCGACGGGAAGGTCGCGCCCCATCCCCGCACATGGAGCCCGGCGCGGCGAGCATCCGCTCATCACCTCTTCCCTCCTCCTTTTTTTACCCCTTGAGGAGCGCTGAACGAAAGGCACGGCGATTTATTGGCCAGGAAAAGGCACTGAACGAGGGAGAGTGATACCGCTCCCGCGAGGGCTCCGCTTCCCCATTAAGGCGCTCTAATTTCCCTAATCTGCGGCAGGTGTGAAACCGGGGCAGCGCATCCCCCGGCGCGCCGGCACCTGAGGATCCCCGCAACTTTCCCTGCCCCCCGCACACCCTCCGGCGCACCAGGACACCGACATAAGCTCCTGCTACTGCCAAATCCCCCTCCCCAAAACACCAGCCCCCGCCCGGAGAGCAGCATCCCACCGGGCTCCAAGTTTCCCAGCTGGGAATGTCTTCCTGCGGGGTCCCGGAGCGAGCCCCGGGTTTCTCCCTTCCCGTCCCACAACGATAAAGCCTCCATGCCCACGACACGATCCGGTTCAACCCGCCGGCAGCAGCGTCCCCCCCGCGCCCGCCTCTGCCCCCGTTCCCCGGTGGGATGGGGCGGACGAGCACCCCCGGAGCCGGGACGGGGGACGCCCGGGTCCCCGTCTGCTGGCACCTCGGCGCTCGCTCCTGCCGCTCTTCCCCCCCGCAAGCCCGGCGCTCGCAACTTTCCCACCCCGCGGGGCCACCCGGGGAGGATGCGGGAGCGCCGCGCTCCGTGCTCCGCTCCCTGCCCGGCGGGCGGCGGCGAGGCCCGGGGATGGAGCGGGATCAGGGAGAGAGGGGAGGCTGAGCGGCGGGGTGACCCCCTGCTTACTGCGGGCTCTTGGGGTAGAAGGGGAGGGTGACGTGGCTGAGATCCTGGATGTCGAAGGCGGTGGGCTCGGCCGAGATCGCCTGGCGCTTGGTCCGCTGCTCGCCCTGCAAGGTGCCGGCGCTCTGCTGCTGCGCCTGCTGCGTGGCGGGCCGGATCACCGAGCGGTACTTGTCCAGCTCGTTCTGCAGCTTCTGGATCAGTTCGTCCTTCTGGTCCAACTCCAGCTCCAGCTCGTCGATGAGCGCATCCCGCTGCCGCAGCTCCTCGATCTTCTCCTGCAGCGCGTACTGTAAATCCCGCAAAGTGCCCATGGTCCTGCCGCCGCGCTCGCCCCTCGCC